>JTEE01000321.1:150222-160500 GCA_002896455.3 Chlorella sp. ArM0029B | reverse complement strand
CCCCCGCCGGCCCCGCTGCTGCCGCGGCCGCGCGCTTTAGGCGGCATGGTAGCCGCTGCAAAGCTCAAAGCGCTGCGCACTCAACGCGCCTGTCAGCTCTTCAAAGGAATGCGGGCGGCGGCGATGGGAACGAGAGGCGTCAGTCCCTGCAGGTGAGCTTGGCAGCAGGCAGCAGGGGCGGCGGCAGCGGCGGCGGCGGCAGGCAGCAAAGCAGGCGCAGGCGGACCAAAACGAGACGTCCTTGAAAGCCTTCCCACTCGGTGGGACTGGGGCGGCGGGCGGCGGGCGCTCGGACTTAGGCCGAGGCGGGCTAGTTCGGCTCTGCAGCTGCCCACCTGGTCCGTATGCAGCGTGATCAGCACCCTAGTATGACGGCACATGTTACTGGTGCGCCATCGCTGCGAGAAACCCTCAATTGGACAATGGCGAGCGCTCTGATGTCGCCAAACGCTTCACACAAGCCTGCGCCTCTATAGAAATAACGGTGCAGTTCTTGTTGACTCACTCCGCATTTGAGGGGAAGTCGCTAGCCGTAATGCCCAATGACCGGGCGCCACAGTGCACCGCGGTGGTCGGTCCCGCCACGCTCGCCCGCGCCCGCTCCGATCAAGCAGGTGCAAGCCTGACCTGCTCTGCCCAGTGCCACCCACAAGCCCTGTCTTGCGGTTCTGGTGCTTCAACCCATGAATGCATGAGCCCAAGCGAGTGGAGGAGGTGGGATGGAGGCGTACCGTGAAGGTGTGGAGGCACACCCAGGGAGGCTCCTGAAGCGTGCGCGTCTTTAAAGGAGGGCAATCTCACCATGTGGCACCAGTGTGCCGGTTCCAGTCCAGCGAAGAGATGGGAATGTGCAATTTCTGTTTCGGTTCTTAAGCAACGGCGATGCCTTCGTCGTGATGTCTGGCGCAAGTCGGACACATGGCGGTGCGGCTGGCGGATGACGAGGTGCTTGCTGCCTCCTCTTCCTGCGTCTAACTTGGGTAAGTAGGCAGTTGTGGCTTTGACACATGTGTTGGCACAAATTAGAACAGAGGGTTGGTCACAGTGCCACATCTGTCCGGGGGAAGGATGGGTGGCCGGCAAAGCAACGTGCCCGTTGTAGCGCTCCCACGTAAGCCGCGTGGAGGCGTCGTGGCTGTACACGAGATTGTGACGTCCATATGAAGTGAGGATTGCACATTAGGGCTCAACCACGAGGGGAGAGCTTTGGAAGGCAAGGGGTCATCAGGTGGCGGCCGCCGCCACCGGTGCACCGCCATCAGGTGGCGGCCGCCGCCACCGGTGCACCGCCACCTCAGCAGGCGCTGGCGATCCCCAGTCGCTGCGACGTCTGCCACACCCGGCTTCTTGATTTGGACACCGCAGCACCTGATTGAAGCTGCAGAGAGCTTGCCTGCCTGGCGCTCCGAGCCGCTCGCCAACAGCCTTCCTAGCGTCTTAGTTTCACGCGTGCGGCTGCAATGGTAGCCTGCACTTTTACCGTCCTCGATGGCGGGAAGCAGGGTGCCGGCGCCCACAGCTGGAGATACCACTGCCTGAGCTTCTTCCTGGGCGCCTTTACGAGCCTGGCGCTCGTGTTCTGCTTGGCGGGGCAGTGGCAAGGTGAGCAGTTTCACAGGCAGTCCATTCGGGCCGCACTGCACCTCTGGCTCATGACATGTCCGCCGCCTGACGCTGTCTGTCACTTGCTTGTTGATGTCAACATCAGCGCGGCCCCGCACCTGCGGTCTCTGCCTCCAGAGCTGCACTACAGCCTGTTTGCAGGGGAATGGCGGACCAGTGCCTTCACTCAGCTGATGCCGCGGCAGGGCACAGCGGGGCGAGTGCCGCAGACGGTGCTGCTGCCCCACGTGCCTTCATCAACGCCGATCACCCAGCGAGCGCCAGCAACCGCAGCAGCCTCGCAGTTTGCTGGCCTGCCAGCCCTGCCGCCGCTGCCATGGGACCCGCTGCTCAGGCAGCAGGAGGTGGAGCGGGGACTGTCGTACTTTGGGAGCGGGCAGCGGCTGCAGGCAGTGGCAGCCAAGCTGCTGGCGGGGCAGCCCATTAAGGTGAGAGGGTGAGGAGGGAGGCTGTGGAAAGGGAGGTGCTGAAACGTTGTTAGTGTGCGCTATGATGTGTGCACACATGTGCTGCACGCACAGGAGGAAACCGCCAAGGTGCATTTTCTGGGCAGCTCAGTAGCGTTGCAAAGGTGGGAGGGAGGGTGCAGGCTGTTGGAGAGCACTGCTGCAACAACAAGCGCACTGTCAGGCAGACATGTCCGGCTGTGTGTGCTGAGGCTGCGCCTGCACCGGCGCAGAGCTGGCCACCAAACCCAGCTGTCCTGGAAGCTGCGCATCGTACAAGACGTAGAAGACGAGCGGGTGCCTGATTGATGACCGCGCCAACCGGGCAGCGCACGCTGCATCACACCACTCAATGCCTTGCTCCCGCTTCCTGTTGGAGTGCTGCAGAGCCGTGTGCCTGCTCACCTCCTCTCGGTCACAACTGAGGACATCTGACCCCAACCCCAGAGGCACTAATAGCAAGTATATCAGAGGTACTAATATGTACCTTAGTACCTCTGCCAACCCACCCTCCATGCTGCGGCGATGTCCATGCTGTGATCCCATGCTGTGCCCCACATCCTGTGCTGCCAGGTCTACACCCTGGGCGGCAGCGTCACTCAGGGCAGGGGCGCCACCCGCCCCGGCCTCAATTACGCATCCCGCTTCTTCCACTTCCTCAACGCCACCTGGCCACACAGGTGGGCGGGCGGGGGCCACGAACCTTCTGCAGCACACTTGGAAGATGGGCAGGCAGGGGACACGGGGGGCTCTGCCTGGGGGAGGGTCTTAGCCTGCGGGAGGGGGCAGCAGGGGTTGGGCGTGCGTTGCGCAGGGGTGGGCGGTGCCAGGGAGGCTAGGAGCCAGGGCTGGCTGGGACGGCAGGGCGTAAAACTTCAAGCGGTGTATGGAGATGAGTGCTGCCTGGGAGGCCTGGGAGGCCTCCCCGCCTCCCCAGTCCAGGCACCCTTGCAGAGTCGCTCTTGCCAGTCCTGTGTCTATACGCTGTGGGCACCGCTCAAGCTTCTCGCTCATCCAAGTGGCACCCTTTTCCCATTCCACCCAGCAGGCGCCCCTTCTCGTTCTAGCGATAACCCACCCCTCTTTTCCTCACACCATGCATGCAGCGGGCACTCCTTCTCCAACCAGGGCATGGGTGCCACGTCTTCCGGCATCTTTGCCGCCTGCACCGAGCGCATGGTGTCGCAGGTGGGGGGCAGCCGGGGTGCTGCATGCGCATGCGCGCGTGTGTGGGAAGCCCAGAGGTGCCTGTTGTGCCTTTGGTGCTGCGCAACGTGCACGCAACGTGAGGAAACATGGGCGTTATCCTCAGTCTGGAATGGCAACACAAGGGGAGGGTGGAGGGAGCAGGGTTGGTGAGGTTCAAATGTATCGGCATTGCCCGTTTCTATGTACTGTAGTATACGAGGCTTCGAAGACATCTCCCTGGGCCACCGGTCAACCCATTGCCCCCTTTCATTGTCACTGTGGCACTGCCTGCCTGCCCGCTGCCGCACGATGCCCACCTGAAACCTTAACCCCTAAGCCTAGCGCTACCCGCTGCTGCAGCATGCCAAACTGAAGCCCGAAACCCCTCAGACCTGAGCCTGCCCGCTGCGGCAGGATGCCAAACTGAAACCCGAAACCCTAGTGCTGCCCGCTGCCGCAGGATGCCGACTTCGTCGTCCTCGAATTCTCCATGAACGACCCCGAGGACTCGCCCTTCAACGGCACCCACCGCCAGGGCTACGAACAGCTGCTGCGCACCCTGCTGGCCCTGCCCACCCGCCCAGCCCTCATACAGCTGCACCACTTCAGGTAGGTGGGCAGGCGGGGTGGGCTGCAGGGGAGTGCAGGGGGTGTAAGGGCATGCAGGCGGGTGGTGGGGGTTGAGAGGCGCGGGGGGCGAGAAGGGGTTTCCCCTGGGGCCCTGTTGTGCCACGCTGTGCTGCATTGCCTGCTGCGGGCAGCGAAGGTGTGTGTGCACCACGCTCTGCTGAGCCCGCTAAGTCGGGTGTGCCATGCCATGCTGTGCCATGCCATGCTGTGCTGGCACCATGCTGTGCTGTGTCGTGCTGTCCGTGCTGCGTTGAGCCGGGTCAGCCATGCTGTGCCATGTCACGCTGTGCCATGCTGTGCTCTGCTGTGCAGGTGGTGGTACCTGGACGAGGCGGCGGACACCGTCGAGCACGGCACGTTTTACAAGCCGCCCGTCGAAGATCAGCTGACCGTTTTTGCACGGGTGGGTGCAGCTGGGCATTGAAGAACGGGATGGAGGCGGGGGCCAAGCCTAGGATGGGCTGTCGGGCGGAACAGGGCCACGCTCAGAGCGGCAGGGGGCAGCAGGAGCAGCGGGCAGAGGGCACTGCAACTCGTGCCTGCCAGGCAGCCAACCTGCGCCTCCACCCCTCCTGGACTGCCTTAACTCGTGCATTTGTGCCCACATTGCTCCCCGCCCTCCCTTGCCCCAGTATTACGACGTCCCTGTGGTCTCAGCGCGGGCAGCGGTTCACCCTCTCATGCGTGCGGGGCTGGACGGATTCAAGGCAAGCAAGCCCCGCCACGCTGACCTGTGTTGCCCTGTGTTGCCTGCCACATGTGATCATGATAGCCCACCTGCACTGCCCCCGCTCTGCCCATGCATCCGGCTCCGCCCATGCACTGTTTAGTCTGCCCCCCGCACCCCGTGCCCCTGCTTGTTCCTACCTTTACCCCTCGCCCGCTGCTGCGCCTGCACAGCATTGCGCCTGCCCTCCCCCATGTCCCTGCGTCTCTTGCACCCTGCCGACTCACTACACTGTACTTCATTTGAATTCAATCGACTCTGGCGGCATAGGATGAACAAACAAAAACAATGTCGCATTTAGCTTTACGCAATGCTGCTGCTGCTGCTGCTGCTGCTGCTGCTGCTGCTGCTGCACTGCGTGGCCCCCGCAGGTGGTTGAGTGCTGTGCCTGGCTTGCACCACTCTACCTTGACCCACCCTGTGCAGCCTTCAAGCTGCCCCCCTGCCCCTTCCAACCTGTGTGTGCCCCCTCGTCTTCCTCTGCAGGTGGATGGCGTGCTGGGCACCAACTGGGGGGACACGCTGGGGCACCGCATCACAACCGTGGATGAGCGGCTGAGGGGCAGCTACTTTTACCAGGACAAGTGCGTGCCTGGGGTGGGGTTTGCGTGGTGTACAGTGTGGGTTGGTTGCGTGCGGGGTGCAGCAGCTACTGCTGCAAGTACAAGTGCGTGCCTGGGGCGGGGGTGCGGTGGGGTGCAGGAGGATGGGACGCCAGCAGGGTTGGCCTGGGTGGGGTGCACGGCATTGTGGGGCGGTCAAAAGCGCCTGCTTCCAGGTAGGGTATCCAGCTGCCAATGCGCAAGCGCTGCACGCAAGGCGCTTGCGGTCCCCTGTCTGACCTGGGTGTGCTCCTGCCCGCCTTGACGTGCACGACCCACCCCGGCGACGCCGGCCACCAAATGCTGGCCGTGCTGCCAAGTCGAAGCCGTCGCATGCAGCCCTTGCCTGACCTGTGTTAAGTCTGGCCTGATGCATATGCCTGCAGTACCCACCCCTGCGATGGAGGACACCAAGTGCTGGCGGCGCTGCTGAGTCGAAGCCGTCGCATGCAGCCCTTGTCTGATCTGTGCCACTGTCTGGCATGCATATGCCTGCAGGACCCACCCCGGCGACGGCGGCCACCAAACGCTGGGCAGCGCTGCTGAGCCAAGGCCGCCGCATGCCCAGCCCCTGCCTGATCTGTGCCACTGTCTGCCCTGCATGCATGCAGGACCCACCCTGGCGACGCCGGCCACCAAGTGCTGGCCGTGCTGACAAGTCGAAGCCGTCGCATGCAGCCCTTGCCTGACCTGTGTTATGTCTGGCCTGCATGCATATGCCTGCAGGACCCACCCCGGCGATGGCGGCCACCAAGTGCTGGCGGAGCTGCTCGCCTCGGTGGTCCTTCGGGCAGCAGCGGCAGCAGCGGCGCCCCCGGCTGCGGCAGCCTCCCTCTCTGGCTTGGCCTCCTGGCCGGCGGGCAGCTTGCTGGATGGGACGGCAGAGGGGGAGAGTGTGCTGCCTCCCCCCATGGTGCAGGGCAGCGTGGATGCAGAGGCGCGGCTGTGTTCCATACAGGTGSGAGGGAGGGTGGGGCGGGCGGGCGGGCGGGGAGCGGTCGACAGTAATGGGGTGGGCGGGGTTTGCGTGCAGGCTGCGGGTATAGGCAGCTTGGTGGGGCGGGGCGGGGAGCGGCGGAGCTCCACAGGGGGCCGATCCATAGTCAGGGGTGTGCATGCATGATCTTGCAGTCTGTCGACAGGTTGGGGTGCTGGGGGCAAGGTGCGTGCATGTGGGGGCTTCTTGCTTGCATGGTGCAAGCATAAGGAAGGGCAGCGGAGCCAGCAGGTTGGCTTCACAAGAGTTGAGGTGGGCTGAGAGAGAGAGAGAGGGCGGCAGGATTTGGAACAGGGTGGGGCTGAGGGAGCAAATTGTGGGGGCAAGCATTGGTTTGGCACAGGGTGGGGTCGAGGGAGCAAACCATGGCTTCGTGTGCCCCACCATCCCTCTTTCTGCCATGCACAGGAGGACTTCAAGTCAGCGGTGGCGGCCACCAGTGGTTTTCAGTACCGCCCGGAGCGGCCAGAGGCGGACAGCTTCGTATCCCAGGTGGGGCCGAGGGCCGAACATGGGCTGTGAGTGGTGTAGTGGAGTGCTCGCAACCTGGCTGGTGAGGGCGTCTGGCACAGAAGCCGAGGGGGCACCCTTTTGGCTACCCCTTGGCTGCAGTCCGCATCCGCAGGAAGTGACCGAGGCTGGATGGAAACAGGTGTTTGTTTTGTGGTGGCTTGAGCAGATCGATCAGCAACCGCAAATTGTTGCTTAGCATGCACCCCTATGCTGTTGGCTCCATGCCTGCCTGCAGAAGTGGGCCTGGACCGGCGATGAGCCAGGTGGGGATCTGGTGGGCAGGCTGGGCCGGCCTGCTTGCTTTGGCGGCAGGCTGGGCCGGCCTGATTACTTTGGCGGCAGGCTGGGCCGGCCTGTTTTCTTTGGCGGCAGGCATCTACCGCCTCTCGACCCCCTGTCGATTTTCGTTGTCATAAAAAGTCCCACTGCAATCACCCCCTGCGCTTGCTCATCCCGCCTCCCCTCACTCCCTGCCCCCCAACCGTCAGGCGCCTGGGCTGAGCTGGAATTCGACTCCCGCAGGGACAGCACTCCCGGCGCGCCCCCATCCGTGCGCGGCCCCGCCACTCTGGCGTACGTGCACCTCATATACCTCCGCTCCTACGACCGCATGGGCACCGCCAACGTCACCTGCGTGGCCGGCTGCTCTTGCGTGCCCTCTGTGATCGACGGCACCTGGGACACCCCCTCCTCCCTGCAGCAGATGCACAGATTCGTGGTGAGGAGCGGTGGGGGCGGACAGGGGACGGGGTGGGTGGGGAAAGGGAGGGGGAGAGGCGCCCTCCGGCATTTAGCGGATGCACGGCTTCTTGACAGTTGGGGTGGGGATGGGGCATGGGAGGGAGATGGAAGGGCAGGAGGCACCCTCCAACCTGCGGCACATGCACAGAATCGCTCCTCCAGAAGATGGGTCAGGCCCGGCAGGGGCGGCGTTCCTAGACGCTGCATGTGCCTGTGCTGCGGCCGTGGTGGCAAATCTCAGCCTCTGCTCTTTCTGTCCTGGACCCTGAACCGCTAGACCAACCCGACAACAATGCGCCCCCCTGGCACACCTATGTCGTGGTCCCCCCTCCCTGGCCCGCAGGTCACGCAGGGCCAGCAGTGCCGGGTGCGTGTGCAGGTGCGGGCCGAGCCCGGCGCCGTGCCTCAGCGGGGGCACAAGGTCAGCTTGATGGGCCTGCTGGTCACGCACTTCCCTGTGCGCCTGCAACCCAAGGAAGAGGGGGTGGCGACTTTCATGGAGGACAGAGCGGTGGTGGGCAGCAGCACAGGCAGCAGCGGTGGCAGCAGCAAAGGCGGCAAGGGCGGCAGGAAGGGGAAGCAGAAGGGT
Source organism: Chlorella sp. ArM0029B (assembly GCA_002896455.3). NCBI lineage: Eukaryota > Viridiplantae > Chlorophyta > Trebouxiophyceae > Chlorellales > Chlorellaceae > Chlorella > Chlorella sp. ArM0029B. The sequence goes on along the minus strand of JTEE01000321.1, from coordinate 152,444 downwards.
GGCGGCGGCGGGCGATGAAGAGGCGCAGACTGAGCAGTTGTTATCCTCTTTGCATTGACTATCTGCATATCATTATTATATTCTTTTATTCTTATGTTATATATTAATAGTGTTATTATCATTCTAAGCACGCATATTACGCTGCGTGCTTACGTCTCGTGACTGCCCAGACTTCTGACTCCATGGGGCATCTCCCCCACGAAGTGCATCGCTCCTTCGCCCTCGTGTTGCCCCGCTGTTATAGCCCATTTGCAAGCCGGCCGCTCTGGCCACAGCTCCTGAACATTGCGGCTGGCTGATTTCAAGGCAGGAGGGCATCCCAGCTGATGGGGACCCAACTAGAGAGGGGCAGGGCAGGCTTGTGTGCTGTTGCGAACGCTGCCTGTGCCTGCTCGTCTTCCGGGTGCTTGCCCTGCTGTTCTTGTTCCCGCTGCTGCCAAGGCTTACATGCATACAGCCAATGCCGCTAATTGAGCCATGTGCAAGTGTCATATGAAATCAGAGCAGCCAATGCACAGGCAAACATGCAGTGCGAGCTGGGCAAGCCAGTTTGTCCCGCTTGCATGCGTGCATGTGCCTCTCAAGCGCATCGACCCCCGCACTCCTTGATGCCGCTTGTCGTATTCAATCCACCGTCACCTCAGCTCTGGAAACTCAGCAAGTCACTTGCTTCATGCCGATGATCCACAGGTCCAGCTGCAGCAGCAGGCGGTCGCGCACCAGCAGGCCGCGGGGTGGGGGGGGTGAGCAGCTGCGCCAGGGGCATGAATTTGACAGAGCCCCAATTGGTCTGACCCCCATCTGCCAAACTGAAGACACGCGTTTCGCCGGACGTTTTCACGTGGTCCTGCAGGGGCCTGCCAAGGCGCTGGTCCAGGGCGGTGATGTGCCAGTGGGCACGCACAGCCCAAGATGTGCCAGTGGGCACGCACAGCCCAAGACCAGCGCCTTGGCGGGTCAGCTGGGTGCACATCCATGTCCAGAAACACTGCAGCCAGAACAAGGTTGCAGACGCAGGTTAGCGCTGTTCCTGAAAGGAGGAGAACACAAAAACATCATGCATGGCGCAGCATGCTTGATGAATTACCTGACAGGTGGTTTGCGCCTGCAGGACGGATGCCCTTTGGATACACCTGCGGCAGGGTAAGGGGACCCGTTGGCTGGTCAATGCTGTTGCAGTACACTGGAATTGCGTCTTTTCACACCTGTAGCCACTAACCTTCAGGCGGCACTTGAAGCCCCCGATCTTCGTCCATGGCGAGCAGCACGGGCGCTCCACCAAAGAAAACGTAAATGAAGCCTCCAGCAGTGCTTGCGCTGCTTTGGGCACGCACGCCAAGGAGGGGTGTCACACCGTGCATGCTGAGCACCGCCCGTCCCCCCGCAATTTGCAGCAGCTTTGCCAGCAGATCTCCATCGAAAGATGCCAGGGCCTCCGACGTTGGAGGCATCTTTTGATGGAGATCTGCTGGCAAAGCTGCAAGTGCCTCGGGTGCCCCCTTGCCACCGCTCTGAAGCCCCCCCCCAACCCACCCCCACCCGGCGGCCCCACGTGGCGAGGACCCCACTTTTAGAATGCAATGATTCATAACGTGTGTCATCAATGCGGCGATGTCATTCTGCTCGCATTCACGAGGGTGCGCTCCTCCTGTGCGGGCACACCAGGACGGGAGTGCCTCCACGACTTCGTGCTCAGGCGGCACCCTGGTGCCCCCCGCACCCCATGCATGCTGCCTGCTCCGGATAGTTTGAATGTGGAAGCAAGGCAGAGTGCATGTGACACCATAGAAATTAGGGAATGAGCACAGGAAAGGAGTATCCGCGTGGCGCCATGTCAGCACTCTGCCACTCACGGCGCCTTCTCGGACCGTGCATGCATCCCGCAGTCGCCACGGCGCCAGATCATACAATAGTGGAACCTTTCGCGCGCCTCCAAGCGCACCTCTCGAACCAAGGTTTTCTAGCAGCGATGGCGCTCCGTTAGCTTGCATCGCCATTTGAGATGTTAAAGGCGCTGCTATCAGAACTGGTGAGAGCCGCTTTGATGCCCAAGGTGTGAAAGCCCAAGGTGAAGCCCTGCAGGCGCCCGGCGCTTCGCGCCTCTCAGAATTGCTGCTGACGTATAAGGCAGTAGCAGACCAAATGAAGTGCTCAGGGGCGCTGCGATCGCTGAGTGCCGCGGCCGCCGACGACGCCCGCCGCCGCCGCCGCCGCCTGCCGCC
>JTEE01000321.1:91907-116740 GCA_002896455.3 Chlorella sp. ArM0029B | reverse complement strand
TGGGTGCACGGGCAGGGTTGAATGCATGGGTGCACGGGCAGGGTTGAATGCATGGGTGCACGGGCAGGGTTGAATGCATGGGTGCACGGGCAGGGGTTGAATGCATGGGTGCACGGGCAGGGGAGGCAGGGGATGGTTTCTGTTTGCGTACACATGCAGGTGCAGTGGGTGTACTGACAGCTGTCAGACGGACAGCTGTCAGTTGCCGTCCCCTGCTGTGCACGCCGCACGCCGCACCCGTGACACGCCACGCCATGCCCTGCCCTGCAGGTTTGAGACCACGGCCCACAGCATCGCCTGGACCCTGTACGAGGTTGCCGCCAACCCGGCTGTGCAGGCCAGGCTGGCGGCTGAGCTGGCGGGCAAGGGCCTGCTGGGCGCGGGGGCGCGCCAGCTGGCGTACGCTGACCTGGCAGACCTCACCTACCTCAACTGCGTGCTCAAGGAGGCCATGCGCCTGCACGTAGTGGCGGCCACCGGCACAGTCAGGTGGGGTAGAAAGAAGGGCAGTACTTGGTGCGCACAGTGGGTGGCAGGCAGGCATCGTGCAAGGGGTGTCTGGGTACAAAGGCAGTACCGTGTCGTCACGTCTGGGCACAAAAGGCAGAACTGTGTTGTCACAGCGGCAATTTGAGGCCTAACGCCCTGGGGAACCTTGGGAAAGCAGCGTGGCAGGCCCGGCTTCCCCTCTTCCCTCGCTCCTAGTGCAAGACAACAAGGGACAGAAGTCCGGCCGGCGGCGGCGGCAGGTGCAGGCACACAGTGGGAGGCATTGTGTGAGGGAGGGATGCCTGCCCTGGGCCCCGCATCAGCACCTGAGAGGGCCGCTGTGCGTGGCAGGCTGGCCAGCATTGAGCGTGCTGTCGCTGGCACGCTCATGCATGCTGTCACTGGCACCCTCACTCACTCACGAATGCGTCACCCCTTGGTGCATCCCCCCATTTACTGACACGTGTTTTCCTTCTCGCCCCGCAAGCAGGAAGGCGCACCGCGAGATCAGCCTGGGGGGGTACCGCCTGGCCAAGGGCACAGTGCTCTGGATCCCCTTCATCGCCATGCTCACCTCGAAGCACAACTGGGAGCAGGCCGAGGAGTTCTGGCCAGAGCGGTGGGAGCAGCAGAAGGGAGCGGGGGCAGCAGCAGCGGCAGCAGGTGAGGCAGCGGCGGCGGCGGCGGCGGAGGGCGGCAGCACGGAGGCAGCGCCAACGCCGGTCGGCCACGCCGCCAACCCCACCAAGACCTACTTGCCCTTCTCTGACGGTGAGTGGAGGTGCAGCTGGGGCAGACTGGCAATCTCTGGCAAGCTCCGGCAAGCTCTCTGGCAAGCTCAGGAATTCTCTCTGGCAAGCACTCTGCATGACTGGCACTGCCTGCTGACCGCCGCGCCGGTGACCGCTGGTGTTGCAGGGCAATAGGACTGCTGACCGCTGACTGCGGCACTCCCATGCTCTTGTCTGCTTTGGCCTGCAACCCTTAGCTTGCAGCTACACGGTTGCAGGCACACCCTCCGCGCTGGACGTTCCCCTCAATTCTGCCCCCCCTGCCCTGCCCTGCCCGCGTACCTTCCAGGCCCTCGCGACTGCATCGGCCAGAACCTGGCTCTCATGGAGGCGCGCGCAGGTGGGGCAGAGTGGGGTGGGGTGGGGCCCAGTGGCATGCAAGCACGCTGCGGGGTGTCCGCTGGGCTCCTGCCGGGCGACGAGCCGCACTGCGCTCATCTCTCTGGCTTGTGACCTGTGCCGCACACGACTGCTTCCCCGGCACAACAAGCAACCTGCCCGACACTCTCCTCCCACGGCCTCCCACGCCTGTGCCTGCTCCCCTCCCCCCTGTCGGAAATGACGATCCAACCAAGTGACTCGCTTTCCAGCAGGCGCTTTTTGGTTCCAACCGCCTAACGCTCGACACCTCCCTCCCTCCCCACCCCTGCAGTGCTGGCCAAGCTTGTGGGCCGGTTTGAGCTGGCAGTGGCCCCCCGCATGGGTGGGCGCCAGGATGTGCGGGCAGACGAGGTGATGAAGCTGACCCTGCAGTCCAGCAAGGGCATCCACCTGTGCTTGAAGGCCCGGGAGTGAGCGGCGGCAGCTGGGGCCCAGAATGCTCCGCCAGCCCAACTGTGTGCTTGTGAAGGCGGGCGGAAGGAACTCTGGTGACAGCAGGCTCATGCTTGCAACCCTGGCGGTCCCCCACTAGCCCAGGGGTTTGTGTCGCACTCCGTCTGCGGAAATCAGACGGTAACTCCCCAAAAGCAAAGCTCAATGCGCTCGGCTCAGCCAGCGCCTGCATCGCCCACTTTCTTCTTCTTTGGCTACAAACTTGATGCCAGTACACTCTTCTCCCACCCTGTCCCATGAGACCGTTGCTGGCTCCCCGTGGACTAAAAATGTAATGGGCTGATTAATTGAGAAAATGATTGCATACCTTACACCCCGTCTCTACTTCCCAGTTTCCGTGTGCCTCATTCCGTGTGCCTCATTTCGTGCCTCATTCCGTGTGCCTCATTCCGTGTGCCTCATTCCGTGTGCCTCATTTCGTGTGCCTCATTCCGTGTGCCCTGCGCCCTATGTTGTCCGCCGGATTGCGTGCTCCTCGCTTTTTCTCCTTTTATAGGGGGGCTACTAGCTTGTCAATGTGCGCGCTTATGTGCCTGTGTGGGTGCTGCGATTACTGCTGAGCGCGGCCCCGAGTTATGACTAATTAGCTGAGGGTGGTGAGGGGTGGGTGGTGGGGCCATGAGAAGAGCGATGAGTGAACAGGGGGTGGACTTGTGGAGGGAATAGGATTGCACGTGTGATTGCCGTTCATTCTATGCACAGAGACCGCCTAAATAGGCATCTGGGCTGCTCGCACAGCCGGAGTAGGCTGGATGACCCATGCTGAGGAGGTGCTGGGCCACCCCACTGCCGCCCAGTACTGGCCACGCCACGCTGTGTGCTGCGCTATGCAAGGCTGGTCTAGGCTGGACCGCGCCATTCGCTGCCTCGATCACAGTCTTTTTAGTTTATATATACGATGTCACTACCAGCCACGTCGCGCCTCTCCGAGGAGCATCGGACAAGCCTCGAGACCAGTCGCCCCGCTGCTGCCGCGCCCCGCGCCCCAGCACAGCGCGAGGTGCCTTCGGGTGACAGGCTGCTGACCGGAGCAGGTGCGAGCGCGCGTGCCGAGGCCGCGTGTGCTTACTCCTCCCAGCGGCGCCGCCTCACCGTCCCGTAGCCCATGCCCGTAGCCGGCCAACAAGGGACCCGGCAGCACTTCATGCATTGCCCTCCTCTGAGACCATCCTGCGCCTCTATGTGCAGATGTAGCTATTCCCATCATAGCCTTGGCTGCAGCCACGGCTGCGGCAGCTAGCCTGGCGGTGTACCGCCTGTTCCGCAGTTGCCAGCAAGGGGTGCGGCGCCGCCGCCAGCAGGCGCTGGTGCACTCTTTTGCCAGAGGCAGCTTGGCACCTGCTGCCAAACCTGCAGCGCAGCAGCTGCTCCTGTCAGCACCAGAGCTGGCCCGGACCAGAGACAGCAAGGGCTTGACACCTCTGCACATCGCCGCGGCCAGCGGCTGTGTGGAGACGGTGCAGCTGCTGCTGAGCATAGCCCCTGGCTTGGCTCGGGTGGCATGCCCGCTTGAGAGCATGCCTCTGCACATGGCAGTTGGTGGAGGGCACATTGCTGCCGTGCAGGCTCTGCTGACGACCGACCCAGCCACAGCGGCGGCTGCTGATCTTACTGGCCACACTCCGCTGCACCTGGCAGCTGAGTCTGGGCACACTGCCTTGGTGGAGGCCCTGCTGGCAGCCGCACCGTCAGCAGCAAGGGCTTCTACCAGGGAGGGCTGGACTCCTCTGCACTTGGCAGCTGCCAACGGCCACGTCGCGATTGTGGAGGCCCTGCTGGCAGCCGCGCCATCGACAGCACAGGCTGTGACTAGAGCGCGGCCCCGGGGTGCTACTCCTCTGCACTTTGCCGCTCTTAGGGGCCATGTGGCCGTGGTGCGGATACTCATTGCTGCCGATCCCGACACCCCTATCAAGGCAGATGCATGTAGGCGCTGCCCAATACACTATGCTGCCGACCGTGGCCATGCAGAGATAGTGCGCCTCCTTGCCTTTGCCGCCCCACATGCGGCTGGCCACAAACTTGATTTAGGCATGACTCCGCTGATATTGGCGCTCCAGGGCATGCACTTCGAAGTTGCACGCTTCCTGCTGCCTTTTGGGCCACCGATTGATGTGTTTGGAGCCCTGGCGCGTTTCCTTCCTCACACCGAGCCCCTGTTTGCCGACTTTGTCATCGCACACGCCCCGCTCACTGCTGCGGAGTGGGCACTGGTGCCAGCATCCTGACCACCCCCCGGCCTCGTTCTGGGGTTCGGTGTCAACTGGTTTGGCGATGGGACTGTCTGATGTGATGTGATGGCTGAGCCCCCCCAGCTACCTCTGCTTGTAACTGCTGCGTGTTGCCGCACCTCAACCACCTCTCTCTCTCTCCCCAGCAGCATGATCCAACAGCCTGGCCTTCCCATTTCTACTAACACAGGATGTGGCCGGCGGTGCAGCTTTTGAACAACGCCACATACAGTAATCAAGCTGGGGCGGTGAGCTGGTCGACAAATCCCTGGGTGAGGGGAAAGGGGATGCTGGTTGCTGCGCGTGATTCAACGCACGCACCACGTGCTTGGGTGCATCTAGCTTGAAGCAGCCTAAGAAGCGGCACAGGCTGCCGGCAGCGCAGCGGGGCTGTGCTGCCCAGGAGTGACTGAAATGCGCAGGTTTAGTCTGGCCGTGGCGGGGTTTATAAGCGGGTGCGGTTCTGCTGCCATGGCAGAATGGTGAAACAATGGGGCGTGATCAGGGGAGGGTGCCCACTCGCCTTCCCACCCCTGCACGGCTGCCTGGGTCTGCACGGGTCGTGCAGGAGGGGACACAGCTGACTTCCACATGAACCGAACGAGATCAGGGTAAGGCTAGACACACAAGGTGTCCGATGCTGCAACTGTGTGGCTGCAAGGAATTACCCCCACACCCCCCCGCTATCGCTAACGGTATAGTGTCCTGCAGGCAGCCCCCAGCTGGCAACGTGCGTTGCAGGGCCGCCGCGTGCCGGTCCCCGCCCTCCGCGTTTGGGATGCATCGGAGCGCCTGCTTCCTGTATATCTCATGCGGGTTTCCAGAATGGGATCGTTCGCCTTGAACGCGAATGTGGCTGTGTGCAGGCACCTGCCTCTGGAGGTTCAATCCCGCCCGCAGCCCCGCAGTGGCACCATTGAGGCGCTGGCGGGCCAGCTGGTGGTGCCGGGGCGGTGCCGGGGCGGAGGCAGCGCGGTTCTGCACTGCTGAAGCCTGCGGTTCAGACTGACCCACACGACACGGGACAGTAACACGGTGTGGCAGTGACACCCAGGAAGGCCCTCCACGCAGTTTCAGCACTGCAGTGGGCGCTGACTGGGAGCTGACTGGGCGCTGACTTGTGCAGACCAGCAAACAGGCCCAGAGTGGTGTGCAGTGAGCGCCTTACAAGATCGCGCGTTCTAAGTTCTCAGCAAACACTGCTGAGTGGTCTGCAAAGCGGTTCAGTGTCCCGCCCACGGGTCCGCCCGCCCCTTGATCGCCGGAGACCTCGAGGCGTCGTTCGCCGCGGGCAGCTCCGCAAACCCTGGTCGCGCGGCCTGAGTGAGATCCTTTCAGCGTCGCAGTTGCGGCCGTGCGATGCTTTGTTAGCCGCCCGTGCCGTGTCAGTTGATGCCAGCACCACCGCCCGCTGACGGACGTAGGGCGGCGGGCGTGAAAACTTATTGTGCCCGTCTTGTTGGCCTGCCCAGCATGCCAGCCCTGTGCGCCTCTCTATCAGCCGACACTGCTGCCCTAAGCTGCCCCGCCCGCCCCTTGCCGCAGGCAGGCTAATAGGGGTCCTTGGGTGACAGGCGGCGGAACCTCCGGGGCGCGCTTGTGCCAATCGAGGCAACATTCGGTTGATGATGGCAGCAGCACCAGCGGTGGCCCATGGCTTGTGGGTCTTTACATCTCTACACGTAGCCGCTGCCAGTGGGCATGTGGAGGAAGTACGCCGGCTGCTGAGTTCAGCCCCCAACTTGGCTGCGGTGCCGGGCTCGGACGGCAGTTTGCCAGTACACGTAGCAGCGCAGTACGGGCATGTAGCAGTCGTGCAGTTACTGACAGCAGCGGCGCCAGCCACCGCGGAGGCTGCAGGTGGTGCGAACAGGCGGACGCCTCTCCACTTGGCAGCCGAGCAGGGGCATACAGGTGTGGTGACTGCTCTGCTGGCAGCTGCGCCGGCCACGGCAGCTGCGGCTCGGGATCAACGTGGGTGCACACCCCTACATTTGGCATCTGGTAACGGGCACACAGCCTTGGTGCACTTGCTGCTGGCAGCCGCACCTTTGACAGCACAGGCTGCGGATGATCGCAGGCGCACTCCCCTGCACCAAGCAGCTAACAATGGGCACACCGCCATTGTGGAGGCTCTGCTGGCAGCTGCACCTTGGACAGCAGAGGCATCAGATTTTGAGAGATGCGTTCCTCTGCACCTGGCAGCTGACAGCGGGCACGTCGCCGTTGTGCGGGCTCTGCTGGCAGCCTCACCTTCACAGGCAGAAGTTGCTGACATATATGAGTCTACTCCTCTGCACTGGGCAGCTCGCAACGGACACACTGTTGTGGCTGCGGCTATTCTGGCTGCCGCATCAGCCTCGCTTCCCCTGGCTCCAGCCTATGGTGCCCTCCCCCTGCACTGGGCCGCCAACGGAGGGCATGCAGAGGTGGTCCAGCTGCTCATTGCTGCCGCTCCCGACACAGCCAGCGTGGCGGATGACTCTGGAGCCCTCCCCATCTACCTCGCTGCTGCCGGTGGACACGTAGAGGTGGTGCGGTTCCTGGCTTCTGCCGCCCCACAAGTGGTTGCTCAGGCAAATGGCCAAGGACGCACGCCGCTGGAGGCAGCACTCGCGATTCACTGCAACCCAGCGGCCCGCTGCCTGCTGCCCTTTGGGCCAGCGGTTCAGGTGTTGGAGGCCCTGGCGCGTAACCACCCCAACTCCCTGCCCCTCTACGCCGACTTTGTCATCGCCCGCGCCTCGCTCACTGATGAGGAGTGGGCACTGGTGCCGGCGCCCTGCCCAGGTCTGAGCCGCGCGCTCTCAGCTGCCCTGGCACACTCCCTCGCTCAAGCCCACCAGTTGTGGGCACACCTGCCTGCCGATGACGTGCAGCTCCTGCGCCCAACAGCACTGCGCCTGGCACTCGTTGCGCTAGGGCCTGAGGCTGCAGCTGGCATCAATTTGTGAGCAGCTCGTGCTGGTGCACTGCTTATGCGAAGAGAACAGTGCCTGTGCCAGCACCTTATTCCTCGCTGCTCCTCCTCACTTGGTTTCCTCTCTTGCAACCGCCCTTGCACACAGTGTGCTGTTTTGAGCATCCCTTCCCCGGACTGTTTAACCGAGCGTGCTTGCTGTTTGCTGCCGCACCTCAACCTCTCTTCCTTCCCCAGCAACACGACTCGAAATGGGGGTCATGTCAGCTCATCTTACATAGCACAGTGCCCACAGTGCAATCTCTGTAACAACGCCATCAGGAGTGAGCAGGCTGGATGGTGGTGGGAGGTGCTTTCACGCACAGGTAGGAAACTGCAAGGGGTTCAGAGCTGGGGTGCGTGAGTTGCCAATGGGCGGGGGGGCGTCTTGCAGGGCGGCTGCACGTGGTTTTCTGACCTGGTCAATGAGCTGGGCTTCGAAGCAGGTGGGACAGCTGTGCCTTCCCACGGCTGCCGCCCTGCAGCTGCTCAACCATTACCATTCTTCCATATGTTCACCGGATGTCTGTTGTACATCCCTAAAGTGTAGGCTACACCGCCCCTTTGCTGTCTAAGAACTGCAATGTGGCTCTGCCGTCCCACGCTGACCGAGTGGGGTTTCCCCCCTACGCTTTTGCCTGCCTCGTCACCCTGCCTCCCACGAAGAGCTCCCAGCTGAGGGCTGACAAAAGCCCTCCCGTCTAGGGCTGACGGCGGACGCTACTCCCAGCAGTTGCAGTTGCGGTTGCTCACGTTTTGCTTTGATTGATATATGGTGTGTACACACTTACGGTCCGGCGGAACCTGTCTGCCCCCTGTCCCGGTCCAATAGGGCATACTATGCGGGGTGACTGCAACACACACAATGCTTGATTGGACTGTAAGCGCGCGGACAGCAACAAATGACAGTGCACACAGAGGTGACTGGCTGCGGGGAAGTGCGTGGGGATGGGATCAGGGTGGAGAAATGTACTACGCAAGGGAGGCTGCGGGTTAGGTGCCAACTGGCGCGCCACCTGCCATGCCTGCTGCTGGTCTAGGAACGGCTCCCCTAAATGAGGCTGCCTGCAGGCGGGAGCAGCCTAAAAGGGGGATGCAGGGTGGTGGGAGGCCAGCTAGAGAAGGAGGGGCTAGTCTTTCCCGTGCTGCACCTTTGTGCGCTGCTGCATGCCCTGCCTGTCCTGCTTGTCTCCCGGGCGCTTTCATGCTGTTCTCAATTCAGCCAAGTGTGACACAGCCAACCCGGCCTATGCACCTGAGGTAGTAAGTTTGGGCAGTGGTTCAACGAGATTACAAAAAATATGCTAAGTCACAGAAGGTAATTTGGTTTGTTTGCTTGCCAAAAGGCTCGGCCAGCTTGTGCACGCCGAAACCCTCTGCTGACCGATGCGCCCTTCGAAAACGCGATGCCCCTTGTCAGTGTCAACCCACCAGCGGCTTCAGCAGCCAGCCGCTGCACGTCTGTGATCCACAGGTCCAGGCGCAGCAGCAGGCGGTCACGCACCAGGAAGCCGCTGTCAGGGCGGTGCAGCTGCGCCAGGGGCATGAACTTTGGATAGCCCCAGTGAGGCGAACCTGCATCCGCCACAGCAAAGGTATGTGGTCCGGGCAAGGCCTCCGGCAGCGCAGCCCCCCCAGCGCGCTGCCGTCGCCCAACGAACGCGGCTGTCACCTCAGTGACCTGCGCCGACACCTGCTCCACACAGGCTTCTGGTGTCAGCGTGCCTGCACACCTCAATTGCTGGGCAGTCAAGTCAGCAGGGCCTGCCCTTCCCCACTCTCTGATTAACAATTGGCGCTAGCCGTGTTGCAAGCTCACCGATGTGGCCAGCCTCGGTGGCAGCATGGGCATGCGGACGGCGTGGAACCTTGATCTAAGCCCAGCCCCACTGGCGGCAGCGTCTGGGCCCACGTGGCGTCGCCGACGCTGTGCCTTGCAGCAGTGTGCGCCCTGCACTGGCTCGATGCACCTGCAACACTTTCGTGTCAACCTCGTCCAGAACATGGCAAACAGACTTCGCAGAAGCAGATACGTGACCTTCTGAGCCAGCAATACCCGCTCACCTCCCTTCACTTCCCTCGTACCCATCATGGGACGATCCCCAGGCACAAGCCCCAACACTTGCATGTGATCCGGGACCTCCACGGCGGCCAAACCCCTCAGCAGAGGGGGCTGCTGACCTGGCGCCATGGCGAAGGTCAATTGTGTACAAGGAGGGCCCGCTGCAGCCGCCCACCATTCCTCAACAGTGGCTACGCCAGCAGGCTGCGCTTGCATCAGTTTATTAGAAGGGCAGCTACAACCAACGCCTCCCGTTGTGATGTCGGGTAGCTGCTGCGCAAGCGGTTGCCGCAATTCGTGAAGCAGAGGAGGGCAGGGTTGCGGCCGTCGCGCACTAGTTTGCATCAGTTGCCTGGCCCGCCAGGCAGTGCCAGTGCCTGCTTGCCTTCTCAGCTCACTGTTGCTCCCGCTGCAGCCAGATTACAGCCAACCCCGCCTGTGCAATTCTTTGGTAGTAACTGTGGGTGACTGAAAAGAAAAGGACGGCAGAAGCACATGCCAAGTCAACTGACTTGCTTGTGGCAGACTTGTGTGCAAGTTGTCAAGCCCGAGAAGGTGGGTGTCGTGCTTGCATGCCAAAATGGGGAGCGCTGCCTGTGCTGTGCACCCACCCCTCTGCCGAGCGCTGCGCCCCTGAAATGTCCCGGTGCTGCTCGTCAATGTCAACCCACCAGCGGCTTTCTCAAACTGCCACCTGTTGCACGCCCGTGATCCACAGGTCCAGGCGCAGCAGCAGGCGGTCATGCACCAGGAAGCCGCTGTCAGGGCGGTGCAGCTGCGCCAGGGGCATGAACTGTGGATAGCCCCAAATGTTGCCACCCTCATGTGCCACAATGAAGGATTGCGATTCAGCTACGGTTCCCGCGTGGTCCTGCAAGGGCCTGCCAAGGCGCTGGTCCAGGGCTGTAAACTGGAAGCGGGCATGCACAGCAGCTGCGCCAACTCCCTGAGCGTGCTTCTTGTCCAGGAACAGAAACACTGCAAGCAGAGGTTGGGCAGCACGTGGTTGGGCAGAGTGCACATGCAATATAAAGCTGCCAAGGGAAGCAATCGCAAAGTATCACACAAGGCAAGCATGATAAGTTTACCTGACAGGTCGTTGCCGATGGACATGCCACTTCCCTTTGGCCACAACTGCAACAGGGTGAAGGCCAGTTGTTTGGTCAATATTGTGGTGGCATGAGAGGAGGTATGAGAAGACGCATGCATCACATAAGCCACACAATCATGACTAACCTGCAAGCGCCACTTGAAGCCCCCGACCTCCGCCCAGGGCGAATAACACTTGCCATCCACCAAAGAAAAGCCGTCGATGGCGTACGTGAAGCCGCCAGCAGCTGTTGCACTGCAGTCGGCGCGCACATCAAAGAGGTGTGTCCCACAATACCGACTGCTGCGCACTGCCCGCTCCCCGCTAATCTGCAGTAGCTTTGCCAGCAGGGTTGCGTCGAAAGATGCCAGGGCCTCCAACCGGCCATGAGGCCAGCGCCCGCCCGCCGCCACCAGCGCGTCTGCCAGCGTGTACAAGCACCCGTCTTGGGCAGCACTGAACTGGCAGGTCTGGGCCACTTGCACCCCGCGGATCAGCTGCGGTACGCTCGCCTCCTCAACTGCTGGCGGGCTGGTCAGACCTGCGTAAGCGGCGAGGGTATGCAGAAGGCGGGGGAGAGCACAAGAGAGCACTCATCAGCAAGGCTGGTTGAGATGCATGCACCACGGAGCCATGACAGCACAGCCCGTAATGGGCTCCATACAGCTTGTGTGTGAAACATCAGCACGAGCCTCGCGCGAGCGGTGCCCACACCCTTACCCAGCAGGTAGCGCTCCACGCCTTGCAGCAGGCTGGCGGCATTCAGCTTGTGAGCCAGGCCGGCCACTGCAGCCAGGTGACCCGCATCAGAAAGCGCCGAGAAGCTGTCTGCGCAGATCTCCCGTGGGCAGTAGGCGAGGCGCAGGAAGCATGCTGTGCTCCGCAGGCTGCTTCCCTCAAATGCTGCCGACAGGTCGGGCGCGGCATCCTGCATAGAAACAGGAGTGGCTGGGCTGGGCGGGTGACGGCAGCGAGACACTGGTCAAGGATAGAGACGGGCAGACAGGACGCCCCTGGTCTAGAGCGCAGTTTGACAAACGCCCAAGTTCATGGCATGCCCTCTGTTGTTGCTCACCTGCCCCGCGCCGCCCACACCGCCCTCGCGCTGCCCCAGGAAGAGCTCCCGCAGCACCGCCGACTGCATGCTGAGCACCTGGCTGTGCAGCGGCAGCCGGGTGCCCTCAACAACAGCAACACAGTCGGAGAGGGGCTCCAGGGCGACATCTGGCAAATAAAAGGCCTCGGGCTGACCAACGTCCAGCAAGAGCAGGTTCAGGGCGGGGGTGGCGTCGGCGCCGCTCCCGCTCTTGGCGGCAGCGCCGCTGCTCGCGTGCCTGCGGCCAAGGGACGATTCGTATGAGACGACAGGACGCCCGACGGCTTCACACTCGCCGCTCAGGCACTAGAGAGGCGTGAAACTTGCCCGGCGCTCATCGCGTGCTCCCGTTCGTTTTGTCGGCAGCTCTGGGACGAGGTGGACCACAATGCAGACGGTACCTGAAGCCTTGTCGCGGGGTGGGACTGCCGGCATCTCTGGCGGCAGGTCAGCAGGCACAGCGCGCCGCTGCCTGCGTCGCCTGGTGCCCCACAGACACTGGTGAGCACTCCCTTCGGCCAAAGCAGCACGCGTCAGTTCATTGGATGGGCGAGCACCCGCTGTTGAAGTATGGTCTACTGTGCCCTGTACATCACCGGCACTCACCTCACCTGCAGCACTGCGCCTTCCGGCAGCGCAGCCCCCCAGCAGGCGGTCACGCACCAGGAAGCCGCTGTCAGCTGTCAGTGGCTGGCGAAACTTGCCTCGTGCTCATCGCGCGCGCTCCCGAGGGATGTTACGGAGTTCCTCAGGCAAACCAGGGGCGATATGCGGAGCAGCTGAGGAGGCCGTAATCTAGCGTATGAGCTCGAGACTGGCCTGCCTCGGATCTTGGGCTGACGGAGCTGAGCAGGCACAGCGTGGCGGGTGCGGCAACGGGTGCACCCTGTCCCATTGAGACAAGTTGCCCAGCCTTGTAATGCAGCTGGGTGCAATCAAGTCGAAGCCCCGTATTACAATACCGTCAGAAACCTCCATCCTGACACAGTCAATGCACAGGATGTGTCCCAAGGGTGGTCGGTCAATGAGCGCGGGTCCCCGGGACAGAACACAAGCACTCAACACTTGAGCGCCTGTTCCCAAACCAGCAGACTTGGATCTTGCTTTAAAAACCGAGCACAAGTGGCAAGCGGTTCGAACATCCCAGCAATAACTTTCAAGACGGCTAGCACACACACCCGGTGCTCCCGCTCGGTGCCGCTGCTGGCACTCCTTGCTGCGGCGGGAGAGGGCAGGGCGGAACAGGCGCTGCAAACCTCGAGTGTGCGGCCTGCAGCAGCAACACTCGGTGAATAAGCTCTGTGATGCCACGCACCCCCTTCAAACCAGGCATAAGCACATTGCCGGCTGGTCAGCCACTGACCAAGACTTGCAGTACTGACAATGCGACACTGGCTTCAACTAACTTCAGCGCTGACGTTTAGCACAAGCTTTCTTCTCGACATGTGTTTGGCATGCAGATGTTGCACGCTGCTCGGTTACAGGGGGGAGCGGTTGCAATGAAGAAGTGGTGTGAGGTTGGCATGAGCTCAGGGAGCCGAGGGGGCACAGGGTAAAGAATGTAGTGAGGAGTGGAGGGGGCACGCATACGTGTGCTGGTGTGCTGAGAAGGTAGGGAAGTGAGGAGAGGGTTGAAGGGATGCTGAGAAGTGCTGGGGAGAGAATGAAATGGGGTAGGGAAAGGTTGGTGTGCAAGATGGCGGGGGAGTCAGAGAGGCACGCGGGAGCACACCGGAACGGGAAAGCTCCCTCGCCTGTCAATCCTCCCAAGCTAGGCCGTTTTCAGGGTGCCTCGTAGAAGAGCACCGAGGGCTGGATGCGCCCCGCCTCGCACTTGCGGCGCACGTCTGCCCAGCTGCCCACCCGCGTGACGCGCATGTCGTCAAACATGAGCCACCCGCCGGCATCGGGCACCAACACCAGCGCCTGGTAGTGCTGCCCGTAGTAGCACACCATGCTGCGCAGGCGGTAGCGGTGNGCTGCTGCGCCAGGTGCGCCGCCTGGCCCACCGCCGTCGCCGCCCCGCGCTGCCTCATGCGTTCCTGCCCCGCCTCCAGAGCCCCCTCCGGAGCCGCCAGCAGCACGTATTCCACCACAGCCTGCACCACCTGCAGCGTCAGCCTGCCCTCCTGGCGCAGAAGCTGCAGCAGGAGGAGCACCCGCGCCGCCACCGCGCCCTTGTGCTCTGCCAGCCAGGCGGCCGCAGCGGAGGGTGCCTCCCCAGCTTCTGCAGGCACCTCGGTCATCGCCAGGCTGACGGAGGCCAGGCCCCGCAGCAGCCAGTCGACACCAACCTCGCTGATAGGGCAGGCGGCGGGCAGAGGCACCAACTCGTCATCTTCTCCTCCCGGGGCCGCCGCCTCGCCGCAAGAGCCACCCTCAGGCGCGCTTGAAATGCCGCCCACGGCTGCAGCAGCAGCGCCGCCACCGTCGGAGGCAGCCCCGGGCGAGCCGTTGCCAGCGGCCACAGCAGCAGCGACAGCATCGCCCTCTGACGCGCCCTCAGGCGCGTCGCTGCCAGCTGGGGCTGCACCAGCACCCTCGCCCCCCTCTCCAGAGCTGCCCAGGGGCACCTCTGCCTGCTCGCCTGGCCCACCGGCCTGCTGCTCCTGCTGTGCCCCTTCCGGGAGGCCAGCTGGCCCCGGCGGGGTCACCCAGCGGAGCTTCCTCCGCAGGGCGTTCAGCTGCCAGCGGTTGAAGGCGTCAGAGGCGTCTGCGACCGCCTGCAGCTTGGCCTTGTCGGGCTGCGGGACAGGTTGGGGAAAGAAGCAGGAGAACAAGAAGGAAAGGTAGAGTTTATACGGTTGAAGTAACCTTTCAAACCATCAACTTTAGAGGTTTATGGTGCATAAGGGTGCGGATGATTGCAGGCACTGCGGGTCGAACAGTTTGGCTTTGTGGGGCTGAAGGGTGGGAAGTGGTGTCTGCAGGCTGGCAGGCGGGCGGGCGGGCAAGCGGGCGACAGGCGGCAGGTGTATGCCAAGCACGCCCCCACATCCATTCAAACTCTTGCTCATTAAGCCGGCAGGCACGTGCGTTCTTGGCATACACAGGCAGGTGATAGGGAGGGGCACCACCACCGCAGGGCCCAGCTTTCGCTTTTGCCTGTAGAAATTTCCAGTCTGATTTCCTTTCCGCACACAAAAAATGCAACACGGGCCGATGGACTGAGCTCACCTGATAGGCCGCCAGGCGTGGGATGATGTCGCCCCTGAACCCCGTCACCCCCACAGAGGCGTGCTTGTAGTCCCACCACGCCCAGCCCGCGGGCCGCTCGCCCTGCACATGCGAAAGGCAAGGCAGGTGCAAGGCGGGTGAAAGACGGTGCACGCGTGGCGCCCGGCGGGGGCAAGAGGCAGGCACAGCAGGCACCCATCCCACCCTAGCCGTAAGGCTTGAGGGAGAAGGGATGTGAGCGAGTGAGTACAAATGCACAAAGTGCGAGGCCCCAGTCGGGAAACCAGATGGAAGGCGGTGGAAAGCGGGCCGGCTTTGAGCAGCTACGGCACATGCGCCAGGTGAGTGTGGCACGGCACACCTTGGCAGACGCCTCCCCAGGCACAGCACGGCACAGCGCAGCACGGCACAGCACAGCACAGCGCTGTGCAGCCAGTCACTTTCGACAGCTCAAACACCGGCTTGGGTGCCGCCTGCCCAAAGAGCTGTCAGTGCATCCCGGCATCAAGGCATCCCCGTTCGCCTCCGCCAACAATAACGGCCAGCGCTCTTTGCACCCCGCAAAACACCCTTTACACCACACACAACACCTTGACTCCGGCCTCCACAAGGCGCTGCCGGTGCATGCCAGAAGGCATTACTTGTCAAGTCCGCCAACACAAGCGGGCCAAGTGTCCAAAGTTTCCCTGCTCCCTGCTCTCCTGCAACCACGAACCCATAAACTCGACTACTAACCTTGGCTGCTGCCTCCATGACTTCCGCCAGGCGCAGGCCGTGCAGCAGGCAGCCCAGCAGGTTTGTAAAGTCGCAGCAGAGGCCTGCGGGGGCGGGCAGGGGTGGGCAGGGGGGTAAGGGGGGTGAGGGAGGCAAGAGGGTGCAGAGGGCTGCGGGGGCGGGCAGGGTTTGGCAGGGTTTGGCAGGGTTTGGCAGGGGTGGGCAGGGGGGGGGGAAGGGGCAGCGCCTGCCGACACAAGAGACACAAAGGACAGGTGTGGTGTGGTGAGGTGAGGTGGAGGGCGGAGTTGCAGGGGGTCCGTGCGCCCTGAAAAGAAAGAGACATACTTTTTAACTCGAGGTGGGCATGGGGCGTTACGAATATTCCTGCACATCCCGGCAGCCTGGAGACCCATGCTGCGGGGGGCGGGTCGCACTGCATCCCTGCCCTTGTGTTGTCATCATAACAACAATTCGAATCCCTGCCCTTGTGTTGTCATCATAACAACAATTCGAATCCCTGCCCTTGTGTTGTNTTTTCAGGGTGCCTCGTAGAAGAGCACCGAGGGCTGGATGCGCCCCGCCTCGCACTTGCGGCGCACGTCTGCCCAGCTGCCCACCCGCGTGACGCGCRTGTCRTCAAACATGAGCCACCCGCCGGCATCGGGCACCAACACCAGCGCCTGGTAGTGCTGCCCGTAGTAGCACACCATGCTGCGCAGGCGGTAGCGGTGAGCACCCCGCTCCACGCCCTGGTACACCTCGCCCATGTCCACCTGTGGAGGACACGGTGCGGCAAAAGTGAGGAGCAGGAAGGGGACAAGGGGTGGGCAGCACAGCACAGCACAGCACAGCACAGCACAGCACAGCACAGCACATTGTAGCAAAGTGCAGCATCGCTGCACAATGCAGTACAGCACTGGGCGGCATACCCTAGCTTAGAGCTTGAAGACTAGCTGGCTCGTTGCACACTTGACTCAACACAGCTGCTGCCCCTCCCTCACCTCCTCATCCAGCGCCGCCAGCGTGGCCGCAATGTCCTCTGGCTGCTCGCTGTGCGACTCCCATGTCAGCTGCAGCGTGAACACGCGGGGGGTGCGCTGCAGGAATTGGTTGACAGCCGAGGGCTTGCCGCASCCGGCCATGTCCACGTCGCAGCTCTTGTGGTGCTGCGCCTCCAGCTCCCGCAGCAGCTGACCCGTGCTGCTGCCAGGGCTGAACATGCACAGGTTGCGCAGGCCGGTGGCCTGCAGGGCAGGGGGGAAGGAGGGCACAGGTTTGGTTGAGTTGGGGTGAGCCGACCAAAGGTGTCGACGGCTGGGCAGAAATGGCACGCAGTTTCTCTCTGTTAGTTACTCTAGGGGCCACTGTGTCTGTTCCCACCTGTTGCTCAAACCAACCCTGTCCATCCACCCCAGGGTACAGTTAATGTTGAGTTGAGACTGGTGGGTCGAGACAACAGATGCTCATCTGCAGCGCAGCTCGGCTGTCAAGGCAGACACCCTTTCTGTCCCTCCCGAGTGTGCTCCTCTGCACACCTAGGACTACACTCCTGGTCTCTCCTGCACACGACAATGCCTTGCATTGCACACCCACCCCAGCATGCCCGCACACCTGCGTGTTGTAAAAGTACTGCTCGTAGCTGCTCTGGTGGGTGGTCTTGCCGCAGTCAGAGCAGTGCACCTCCTCCTTCACCGCCAGCCCAAACGTCTTTTCCAGGTCTGTGGCATCCCCCGGGCTACCGCTGGGCGCCGGCGCGTCTGGCTGCTGCAGCCGCTGCTCGTTCCACTGGGCCCAGCGCTGCTCCCGCAGCTGCTCAGACACCCGCATGATCTGCAAGCAAGAAGATTGAGCGGTCAAGAATGCTGAAAGCGAGAGAGAGACGGAGGGTGAGCCAAGCGCAGTGCTGCTCACGCAGACGCATGATCTGCAGACACAGAGGCGTATGTTCAACAACACATGGCTGGCGGATGGCAGTGAAAAGAGAGACAAGAGAGGGTCAAGCCATGCAATGGGCTGGCCTGGTGACCCATTCAGCCACTCAAAGTGCACAACCCACAACGGGGGAGGATGCAGGGGCTGCTTACTGCAGCTGGCTGCAGCATGGGTGGCCAAAGCACGCTGGGACACCTAGCTACACCCAGCAGCGGTGGGCAGCTCCCCCAACCAGCTGCGCTAACTACACAGCCACTTGCCTGCTCGTAGATGCACAGCAGCACCTCGGCGGGGTCGTGCATCTCGCCTGCATACATGAGAGGGGGGTAAGGATGGTGTAGGGTTTAGTGTTTAGAGGTCGAGCATGTCGCTTGTAGGCAGCAAAGAGGGTGCAATACAGGCGGAACATGAAACGAGGATGTAAGGCAGAGCGCATCAGGGAGCGAGCGGGCGGGTCAGCAAGCTCTTGGAGCGCAGAAGTGTGGTGAGCAGCGGCGGATTGCGGGCACGCTGAGGGAACCTGCAGGTAGCCACGTGTAGGCACGAGCAGAGTCAAGGAATCCAGGCCTTCACTTCCCTCCCGACTACCCCATCTCCACACCACCGTCTCCCCAGCGCGCCCTGCCCTGTCCGACCCACCAAATCCCCAGCGTTCCCTGCCAGCCCCGCCCACCGGCCTCACCCTGCTTGAACTGCAGGTTGGGCAGGTCTGCCAGCGCCTGGCGCAGCGGCGTGGGGTCCACCGCCTGACGGCTGTGTGCAAGCGCGCTGCCGGGGCGGGGCCCCCACGCTTTGGGCGGCTTGCCCGGCGAGGGCGGCGCGGTGCCGTTGGCAACGGTGGCGGCTGCGGCTGCCTCCTCGTCCTGCTGCTGCTGGAAGGCGGTGAAGAGGGCGTGCAAAGCGTCCACAGCAGGGTCCCGCCCCAGCATGCCGGCCGCCTCCCAGCCCGCCACCTGCGGAAAGGGGGAGGGGAGGAGGGGAGGGTGCGATTCAAAAAGGGTGGCTGGTTGGAGGCCTGTGACAAGTGGGCCCTTCTCCCAAGTGGGCCTCCTTCTCCCCCTGCGCCTGCCGCCTGCCCTGTTCCCACCTTTCCACCCTGGCTGCATCCTCACTTGAAGCAGTTGTCCCACCCGTGCCACCTCGCCTCCTGCCAATGGCCCAGGTGCTGTAACAGGCGCTGCAAACTGCCTCCCTCCTCCTCCTCGCACAGCCCAGCCCAGCCCCTCGCAACCTGCCTGCACCCCCGTGCCCCCTCACCTCCATCCTGAACGCCTGGCTCTGCCAAGGCACTGCAAGTCACAGAACTCTCATCACATAGCCCACCACAGCCCCTCAGAACCGCCCCCGTGCCCCCTCACCTCCCTCCTGAACGCCTGGTTCTGCCACAGGCACTGCACGATGACGTTGAGGAAGCAGTTGTACTCGCCCGTCTCGTTGCGCAGCCCCATCACCGGCGCCTCCACCCCAGCATCCACCACCACAGCCAGCCCAGCGCCGGCGCCGGGGCCGCCCGGGGGCGCATGCTGCGCGTACTGCCCCCCTGCTGAGCTGGCGCGGGCGTCTGCCAGGCTGGCCTCAATGGCCGCCCGCAGCTCTGCGTCTTGCTCCTCTTCAGGAGGGGGCTCGGGGGAGTGGATGTTCATGTGCTGCAAGGGAATTGAAGAGGAGAGCAGCGGCGGCGGTTGGGAGGAGACAGGAGGCTGGAGAGAGAGAAGTGGGGAATGAGAGCAGGTGCCTTCAGATGCTGCATGCATTCATTTGAGATGACTAGGTACTGATTACGAGGGGGGGAACATAGTGGTTGCCAGAGCAGGGTCTTGCTCCTCCTTCGGAGGGGGCTCGGAGGAGCGGACGTTCATGTGCTGCACACTACTTGGTTGGGAAGAAGAGGAAGGTTGTGAGGGGACAGCAAGGAGGTGGCCGTGGCTCAGAATATCGAGTGATGATGTGCTGCACTGGGTTGTAGAGGAGGTAGGAGGCGGCACACGACTGAGGAGGCACCGAGCGGCCCAGACGTGAGCACACGTGGACTATACTGGCAGGGAAGTGCCGGCAGATGATGCCTCTGTCGACCCAGCCCGCCCACCAGGTGGCCATGGCACCGTCTTCACCCCCTAAACCACAGGGCCTGAGCGAGGCTGCACACCACCCAGGCAGTACACCACCCAGGCAGTACAAGCGATGACTCACCGCCAGCAGGCTGTCCACATCATCGTCCTCCCCCTCCTCCTCCTCCTCCACCGCCCGCTGCGCACGCTGCGCCCACGAGCTCCCCTGCTGCGCCTGCTGCGCCTGCTGCTGCGCCTGCTGCTGCGCCTGCTGTGCCTGCTGCGCCTGCTGTGCCTGCCAGGAGGAGTCCTCGTCGAAATTCCACCCGCTGTCCTCCGCCGCCGTGCCAGCGCCCTCACCGCCCGCTCCGCTAGCCCCGAGCCTGGCCCGCCGCGGTGGCAGTATGGCGGAAGAGCCGCCTGCGCTTGCGCCCGCGCCCGCGCCCGCGCTGCCTGCGGTCTTGGGGCGTGGCACTGCCAGCACGGGGGAGGCCACGGGTGTGGCACGTGCGCTGCCGCTGCCGCCCTTGCGATCCCGGGGTGACTGCGCATGGCGGGGGGACCGCAGCGGCTGCTGCTGGTGCCGCTGCTGCGGGCGCGCCGCGCCGCCCGCAGGCTGCCAGTCGTCAGCGTCGGCGTCGGGGCCTGCCTCCTCCCACAGCCGTGCCAGGTTGGCTGCCTGCTCGTCGGTCAGATCCTTGGGCTGCAGGGGGTGGAGGGAGAGGGGGTGGAGGGAGAGGGGCGGGCACATGCAGACAAAGCGGGCATGTGTCAGCTGTAAAAGCAGGCGTGAGCGGGTCATGGCAGGCTCACTCGGTGCGCAACGGCACAGCAAGCAAGGGAGCCAGGCAGCGGGCTGGGCAGAGGCGAGCGTGCACACGCAGCTGGCCTGCCGCGGGGCGCCAGCTGCGGTGTCAGGAACCGGCCCCCAAACGGGAGCAGGGCGGCAATGGGATGCCAGGCAGATGCCAGGCACCCACTGCCTCAGCACGACTTTACCACTTTAACTTAAATCGCACCCTCCCTGCCTGGGTTATCCCGCACCTCTTCCTCGTCCTTCTCCTCTTCTGCCACGTCAGCCGCCCCTGCCGCCACATCCTCCATCTCATCCCGCCAGTCAGAGCGGGCCGCCCCCTTGCCGCCGCCCCCCAGCCCGCTGCTGGCCGCCGCAGCCGCCTTCTTGGCCTTCTTGGCTTTTGCCTTGCGCTCCACCTCGCGCCGCTCCGCCTCGGCCTGCGGTAAATTAAATAATAAAAAAAAAAAAAGGGGGTGTCAGGTTCGTGAGTGGAAGGCCATACCAATGGTCCCCTGTCTCCCCGCCTGCCAGGCCCCTCTGTTGTCGTTTGCGTGCCAAGTCGCCAGCTTCCACCCCCCTCTGCCCCCTCATCCCCCCCGTCGGGCGTTCGGTTCCCGGAAACACATGTCACGACGGCTCACCCCTCCCAAGCTGCCGTGGTGCTTGTTTGTTTGGGTAGAGCATGGTATGAGTCGGCACCCCCACCAAGCGAAGTTTTTGTTGTGTGCGTGTGCGTGCAGGACAGGGTGTGTGTCAGCTCGCTCTTCTCCTGCCCCACCATACGGTGGTGGTTGTGATAGTGTGGAGGACAGTTTACGACTCGCCTCACCTGGCGCTCCCGCTCCCGCTCCATCTCCTCCTCCGCCAGCAGCGCCTGCGCCTCGGCCGCGACTGCAAATGGGACACAGCAGCAGCGGGGAGGAAAGAGGGATTAGAAAGGATGGCATCACGAGCGGGCCATAGGCAGACGCTGGCCGAGCAGGGCTTGCGCCTTGGCCTGCGCCTCGGCAGCGACTGCAGGGGCGTACAGCGGAAAGAGGGGTCAACAAGCGGGCCAGAGGCAGCTGCTGGCAAGGAAGGCCCGCGCCTCGGCTGCCCCTCGGGCAGGCATCTCCTCAACAGCAGAAGCCAGAGCAGCGACGGGTTGCTGTCGTTGGCGCGGCAGCAGCTGCCTGAGGCAGAGGCACACTTTCGCAATCTGTGGGGGAGCTGCATGAGCCCACCCACCACTGTGCAATCCGCCAGCCCGCCAGCCAGCAAGACAGGCAGCCATGCCATGCTGTTTGTGTTCCCTTCCCCCCTCCAAGTATCACCGTTTCCTCCCGTCCCTTCACCTCTCCACCCCTCCACCGCCTGGGCTGCCTTGAGCTGCTACTCCCTCCGCCTTCCCAGGTGGGTCCCCCTCTCCCTAGCCCACTCACTCCCTGGCACATGGCACATTCCATGGCCCACTCACTCTTGGCTTGAGACGCCTCCACCTCCCCAGGTGCCCCCCCGTCTCCCCATCCCACTCAGTCCCCTGGCTCACTCCCTGTCCCACTCACTCTTGGCTTGAGACGCCGCCACCTCCATGGCCGCCGGCAGCAGGTCGATCAGCAGCTGGCGCCCCACCAGCTCCCGGCTGTTCACCCGGCACTCCGCCAGCAGCGCCCTGCAGCACCACAGCATGCACAGCACTCGTCAGCACAGCATGCACGGCACAGCATGTGGGCCAGCGGGGGCCAGTGGGGACGCGCTGGGCGGGGAAAGCACAGCATGCGTGGCACGAGAGGCGTGGTGTGCTCCCTCTCTGTAAGACCAATGAGGTGCATAAATAGCGTGCACAGCGTGGCATGGCACAGCACAGCGTGGCACAGTGCACGCCTGACTCACGTCACGAAGTTCAGCTGCTTCTGGTGCAGCACGTTGCTCAGAGTGGTCAAATACGACACCTGCGTCTCCAGGTCAATCAGCACACCGTCTACTTCGGCCTGCACATGCCAGTCACACAAAAAAATGTCGCTTTACATTGTTCCTGTGGGAAAACACGGGTGCTTGTGGGAAAAGGGGGATGGGAGCTCACAAAGACAGCAGGCAGGGAGGCAGGCCACGTCAGGAAATACGTCATCCACTTTGATCTACACATGATGGCAAACACACAACGGCAGCAACAGTCGGGGGGAGGCAGGTCAGTTCTAGGGGGTTCTTTGCCAGAATGCCAGCTGGGTCGGCATGAAGAGGAGCAGAAGCAAAAGAGGGGCAGGGGTAAGGGGAGGGACAGGTGGGGTCCAATAGCCCGGGAGACTAGCTAGAAAGATGCCACAGCACCAATCACCCTGCCCTGTCAGGAACGGCCAGTTGTAAGGGCAAGCACACCCTCCGGTGACCTCTTTAACAGGACTGTCACATGTCGGAAACGAAATGAAGTGTGTTGTCCAACGCTCACCAACCTTCCTCCTCACCTTCAAGGCATCCAGTAGCTCGAGTGCTTCCTGCCGCGCCTCCTCCTGCGCCGCCCTGCAGCCAAACAACCAGCAGCAGCAGCAGCAGCAGGGACGGGGCAGGGCAACACAGGCATTCAGCAAGCAGCATGAGGGCCTGGACAAAGAGATGGCAGGTGACCCGCAGGGCCCAAGCAGGACGGAAGCCAAGCCTGTGGAACACGTGGCTCCCAGGGGGCGGGCCGAAGCGCACGCCTGCACCCGTGGGACCCCGCATGGCCCCTGGGATGGGCGGTGCGGGACCCCCCAGCTAGCTAGCTAGGGGGAGCTAGCCCTACGGCCGCCTGCCCGCCCGGCATGACATGCCACGCGCTCCCCTTCTTCCCCTCGGCCTCCTCCTCCAGCTCCAGCCGTCACTCTACTGTTACTTTCTTTGTACGTCCGCATGTTCTTTCCCCTTCTCATCAGCCCACCTGTCCTGCTCCAGATCCTCCTTGCCCAGCGACCAAGACGAGCGGCGGTCCAGCTGGCTGAGCGCAAGCTCCAGAGACTCCAGCATCGGCCGCAGGGACTCGGCAGGCTGGTTGTCTTGCACTGCGCGCAGGGGAGACGGGGGGCACACCCTCAGGGAGACGGGGGAACACACCCACAGGGAGACGGGGGGGCACACCCTCAGCTTTTGCACCGACTGGTGCCGTTGGCATGAACTCCGGTTGGCTGCCTCAGCCCCGCGCCCTCGAGCCATGCCTGCCTCCACTTTGTTTTTGAAAAGCCTCAGCTTGGGGTGGGGGGCCAAGGGAAGGCGAGCGGGCACGCCGGACACAGAGGTAGCGATGTCCGGCATCGGGTGAAAACCCAGGGAGAGGGTAGCACGCCTCTCAGCTGGCACCGTCTCACCCAGCAGCCCCCGCAACGCTGCCACGCCAAAACCCAAAACCTTAACGCCCACTCACCGCCGCCGCACCCCTGTCGGCAACGCGGCAGGCGCACTTCCGGGCGGGCCGTCTGCCGCCTGTGTCCGCCCCGGAAAGCATATCCGCCAGCCCCACCCCCACCCACCGGAAATGAGCATCTGCTTGTGTGCCTCCACCAAATCCCGCTGGTGCTCCACCTGTGCGGGCACACAGCATGCACAGCAGGGCAGGGGTCACGGCGCGCAGCACGCACAGCAGGGCAGGGTCACAGCACACAGCACACACAGCAGGGCAGCTCACAGCAGAGTCGGAGCACAAAGCACACAGCATGCAGCAGGGCAAAGTCGCAGCACGCAGCATGCAGCAGGGCAGGGTTCGCAGCGCACAGCACGCACAGCACAGCAAGGGTCGCAGCACACAGCGCACGAAGGACGGGGCCAGCCAGTGGGGCTGCCACCCCGCACAGGGCGCCAATCCTGTTGCACCGCACGTGCTGCCACCGGCAGGAGAGCGGGCTGCTCGCAGCACAGCACACACACATACACACACACGCACGCACGCAGTGCCGCAAGATTGAGCGGCACACACACACACACACACACACACACATACACACACACGCACGCACGCGGTGCCGCAAGATTGAGCGGCACACACACACGCAGCATGCTGCCCCACCAAAAGGACGTGTGTTGGGTGATTTACAAACCAACTAGACGAACCAAACAAGTAGGTGAATACAAAACGAAACAAGCTTTATACATAAGTGTCAAGGCGGAGCACGTACCTGCGAGCGGTAGCTCACGATCTGTTGCTCATGAAAGTGCACCTGTTCCTGCAGCACGTGGGACAGACAAAAACGGGGTGATATGCGGGTGGGTAGGGGTAGGCACAGGCACACATACAAGCACGTCAGGTCGGCAACCACTTGTGTCTGCGAGGCAGGTGATCGGTCATGGTAAGGCAGGGTCTGTTGATGCACAGCCACTCATGCACATGGCGGTAAGGTTTGGGGTATTAGGTATCAAGGTTCAGGAATTATATAGGGAAGCAGCAGCAGGCGTGTAGCGTTGTCGCGTTGGCTGGACTTGATGCGCTGACAGTCAAAACTGTTACTGTAAAAAGAACTGTCACCGCTCTGGCTGGCCGCACTTGCTGGCCCCACGGCAGCGCCCGAGGGAGGGGAGGGGGCACCCACCGGGAGAGAGCGGCGCGTGCACACCCAAGACGTGTGCCAACCCCACTCACCCACACCCCCTTCACTCGCAAGCCACCCA
>JTEE01000321.1:56852-68638 GCA_002896455.3 Chlorella sp. ArM0029B | reverse complement strand
AGGTTGGGCAGGTGTGAGGGAGGGCAGGTGTGAGGGAGGGAGGGCAGGTGTGAGGGCTGGCAAGCAGGGCTGGCAGGCAGGGCAGGTAAGCAGGGCGGGAGGGGCTGGGTTGCGAGCTGAGCAGGCCAGACACCCTTGGCTGCTCAAGCATGCAAGACATGTTTGCAACCGTGGTGCATGCAAGGAGCACTCGCTGCCACAGTCTGGTGTGCCAGCGGACCTTTGAAGCGCACGCGAGTGATGCAGCTTGGGAGCACAGCGTGCGCATGAATACACTCACCCAGCCTGCTGCAGCTTGGAGGAGTTTTGGTCTTGCTCAAAGGTCCACAGGGGGGGTGGGCCCTCAGCGCTGCCGGGCAGCCTGCACGGCGGGGGGCACGGAGGGTTTGGGGGGGTGGAGGGGGTAGGCAGGGTTTGGAGGGAGCGGGTTGAAGAGCGGCAGGGGTCAGGGAGGCAGGGTTTGGAGGGGGTAGGCAGGGTTCAGGAATAGGGTTCAAGGGACAGGGTTCGGGGGGCGGGGTTTGAAGGGGCAGGGTTCAGGGGGCGGGGTGCTTGTTGCACTCCTCTGCACACGTGCGCCTTGACGCAGTTATGGAGCGGGGTTGAAGAGGCGGGGTTGAGGGGCGGGGCTCAAGAGCGGGGTTCAAGGGGCCGATTTGGAAGGGGCGATTTGAATCATGAGGGGCCCATAATTTGAATCATGACCAGCCCAGGCAGAGGCAAGATGTGCGTGGCGTGACAGCAGCACGGTGCAGAATGCCTCGTGAAACAACCAACACCAGCGTTGCAGTCTGAGAAAAACAGACGCTCACCACGTCACCCCGACGCCCAGGCAGAGAGGCGAGGGCAATTGTGACAGCAACACGGTGCAGACGTCCAGTAACGTGACATAAACACCCCTACACCTGGCTGGCACAAACATTCACCAGGTCACTTTCCCGCCCAGCGGCAAGGACAACTAGGACAGCAACAAGCACTCACCACGTCACTTTCCCGCCCAGCGTGACGCACACCGTGACGAGCTTCAGCAGCCCCTCCTCACACTCCACCCGCCTGCCAACCTCTGCCGGGCTGCCACGCCCCCGCATCACGCCCGCCAGAAGCGCCGCCATGGTGAGGCACTGTGAGAACGAGGGGGGGCAGGATCGGGGGGGCGTGCACTGGCTAAGCCTTGGCTACGCATTGGCCAAGGCCCCCCAGCACAGCCTAGCCATGGCAAGAGACACTGCCAAAAGATGATGGCTGACGTGACAGGGTGGGGGGGGCGCAGGGGGGCAGGGTTGTGGTGGCGAGCATGGGGTGGGGCCGGCAGCAAGAGCATGGGAGGAGGCAGTGCGAAAAGAGGAGGCTTGATGGGAGGATTCGGTGGGGGGCCGCCTGCACCCCCACACCACATCCCCTCCCCTGTGCCTTCCCCCATCTGCGTTGAACCACCCGTGAACTGCCCGTACATCACCGCCTCTGCCTGCCCAGGATAGGCTCATCTGCCCCCGCCCCTTCATCTTCTTCTTCTTCTTCTTCTTCTTCTTCTGCCCGCAGCACCCTGTTCCGGCGGCCAGCCCGTCACGCATGCTGGCCCACAGCTCTGCCATCACAATTGACACAGCACACCTCCTGGCTGCTGTTGGCCCGCCCCCTCATTAGCTACTTCTCGAGGCGGCGCGGGCAGCAGCCACGGCAGCAGCAACGGATGGCTGGCTGCCCCTCCATTTGGCGGCACACTCGGCCCGCCCCCTCACTCCCCGCCGCCCCCCGCCGCTCTTACCCGCATCGACTTGCCCTCCCGGTCTGCGCCCACCCCCCGCTTTGCCTGCTCCAGCGCCTGCATCAGCAGCCCCACCACCTCTGCCTCCAGCTCAGCCTGCGCGGCACACATTCAACCAAGCACAGTTGTTCTGAACCAAACAAAGGGAAGTGCCACGGTGAGGCGGTGTGGGGATGAGGGGGGCCACACATTCCGCCAGCAGCGTCACCGCCCGAACGCTTGCCAGCTCAGCCTGCGCGTCACACCAACCAAATGGAGCTGAGCTGGATTGAGGGAAAGCATTGTGGTGAGGAGGGGAGAAAGAATTTGCTGCACGGTGTCAAGGAGAGGGCCCCCCCGCCTGGGCACATCATTGGGCATTGCTACCCACAACAACAGCCATGTGTGCGGGGGTTCAGTTTGTGCCGCACAAGTGCCCTTTGGAGCCACGAGTGCGCCCGCCCGCCCTGGCCCATGCTGCCCTGCACAGCTCAACCCTCGCCAGCGCGGCGCCCCGGCCTGTGCCGCACCCCACCCTCCATCATTGTTGCAGCCTCCTGCAGATGCCTCAGCCTGCCGCTGCTCCGCCACACCCCCAGGCAGTGCCACCCAGCACCCACCTCGGCCCGCTGCCGCTCCCGAGAGTTCACATCGCCCATGCTGTCTGCAGGGTTGCGGGGCGCCGGCTGCCCCTTCTTCAGGCTACACTCCAGCGCCTGTGTGTGTAGCAAAAGGCAAAGGGCAACAGGCAGTTGAGTAGGGGGGCACGGCGCGGCGGCAGCCCCTTCTTCAAGATCCTCTCCAGCACCCATGTGATGCAGCAAAAAGCAACGGGCAGTCGTTTAGATGCCGTCAAACATGCCGTCCTGGATGCCCCTTCTTCAGGCTCGTGTTCGCACGTGAGAGGGGTCCAGGCATTAGGGTCATAGAGGGCCAAGAGCGGGCAGGCAAGCAGGCAGGCTGGTTGACAAGGCGAGCGAGCGCTGTTTCCGCGACATGTCGCCAAAACATGACCCAGGCACAAGTACAACGTCAAGCACCCACGTCAAGTGAACACCCCGCTCACCGCGGTTGTGTACGCCTTGGCCGCCATCATGCAGCCGGCAGCAGAGGGGGCCGCATCCACGGCTGCCTGCAGCTTGGGCAGCAGCTTGGCATCGCTGCAAGGCCCCAGCGGGGGTGGATGCAGTAAGAAGGGGAATGCAAAGAGGGAGGCAAGTGGGCAAAGGAAGGTGGCCCACAGGCGTCAGCCAGCGAAGCAGCCCAGCAGCTCGCCCGCCCACCTGGCCTTCTTGAACTGCTTGTAAATCTTCTCTGCCTCCTTGGTGGCTGCAGCAGCGCTGCTGCTGCTGCCAGCACCGCTGCTGGCGGCAGTGGCGGCCCCGCCACCATTGACCGCCGCAGGCCCTGAGGCCTTCTTCTTCTTCGGGGGCATCACGGATGCCTGTACTTGCACTCTCTGCATGCATGTCAAGCGGATGACGGGCAAAAGCCCCGACAAGGGGACAGTGGGCGGTTGCTAGCTCTCGAACTTGGTGGCGGGCCGCTCTCCCCACCTTTGCGGCTGTTCCGCCCGTCCCGCGTGATTGGTGCAATCCAGCATGCGCTCCCACCAACCTAAGAGGACCAGTCTGGGCTCCCGCGGGGCCTAGCGCTTCATCCTGCGTGTTTGCACTTGCGATATCGCGCTCTTCTGCCCCTAGCCGATGTCACACACCCTGAACGGCACTAGATAACACTATTCAATGTATGGTAGCCCCTTCCGGCTGCTTTATCCGCCCATGTGATGTGGCGACAGGCTGGCAGGCGAGAGAAAGTGCTGAGAGGGAGGATTCATGGGCATGTGAGCAGTGGTGACATTCGTCGCTGTGTCGAACGAGGCCCAACCGAGCGCGGCAGAGCCCTACAGCACGACAGGCCCCCCACTGGCACGGCCTCCTCGAGCCTCGGTGCATCGAATTCGTCTCGTGGCCGCCGTTTGAGTGCCAGCCACTGATCACCGAGAGGCACGGCCGGCCAGATGGGCCAGATGGGCCAGAGGGCCTTCCCCTCTGCCTGAAGGGCTTCCTCAGAGCCGGAGCGCGATGTCGCTCAGCCCAGACAAGCTGGAGCGTGGCAGGGAGCTATGGGAGGAGGCCAAGTGAGGGCGCACAGCCAATTGCCGCCGCCGCCGCCGCTGCCGCCGCCGGCCGTGCTGTCGGGCTGCTTCCCTCCTTGCTGCTGCACCAAGCATGGCGCCACCACGCCATGCAGCAGCAGGCCAGAGCAGCATGCATGTGTGCAGCGGAGTACTGGCCACCATACTAGCGCACCCAGCACC
The DNA here is from genome assembly GCA_002896455.3 of Chlorella sp. ArM0029B. Classification (NCBI taxonomy): domain Eukaryota; kingdom Viridiplantae; phylum Chlorophyta; class Trebouxiophyceae; order Chlorellales; family Chlorellaceae; genus Chlorella; species Chlorella sp. ArM0029B. The sequence continues at coordinate 64,574 of JTEE01000321.1, read as the reverse complement.
ACCCGCCTGCCTTGCCGTCCCGTCTGTGCCTCCCGCCCACCCCCGCAGGCGCGCCCAGGACGGGCTGGCCCTGAATGCGCTGCGGGCCTGGGCTCAGGAGTGCCGGTGCGCCGAGGCGGAGCGGCTGCTGGCCAAAGCCCTGCTGCAGGTGGCCGTCAACCGCATGGTCAGGTAGGCGTGCCCAGGGCTGGCCATGAGCTGCGCAGCTCGCTTGCAGAGCGTGTGGGCAGGGAGCGTGGGGGTAGGGACTGGGGTATTCGATTAATTAATCAAACAAATCAAACAGTGCAAGTTCACGAGGAGCCAGCAACGGTTTTGTGAAGCAGGGCAGGCTGAGAGCGTGTCGAGATGGAGGTTGTAGCAAACAAAACAAAAAAGAAAGCGTGTGATGTGATGCGGGCGCTGGTTTGGCTGACTGCGGACGTTTGCCGGCATGGCCGAGAGAGCGAGCGGTGCTCCGGTTTGCTCCTTGGTGTTGTGTGCCTGTGGGCATGGCTGCTCCTCTGTTGTTTTGCACGAATGCCGGCATGTGTGGCTGGTGCTAATTATGCCGATGGTGCAGGCGGCGGTGAAGAATGAACAATGAAAGTGAAATGCACGCTTTGTCATGCTGGGTGGAGCCGACACAGTAGTTGCCTGGCGGGCTGATGAAGTTCAAAACTTGAAGCAATGCGTGTGGTGACTGAGTGGCTTAGAGCCGGAGGTGTGTGTTGGGCCATTCAACACACGAAGCGATGCTACGTTGGTGCCTGAGTTGCATATATATGGATGTATGTCCGGCCTCTGCAAATCACCAACTGGTGCAGCTCGGTAGGCAACAAACTGACAAGGCTGCCAAACCTGCCAATGCGTGCTCTCGTTTCGTTATTCCTTTTTTTGAAGTTCTTTTTTTAGTGCTTTCTTTGAAGTTTGCCGTGCCCCCTTCCTCTCGCCCCGTGCTGCAGCTGGGCGGGGGAGAACCTGAAGCGGCTGTCCAACTTGTCCTCCGACGCACGGGGGCAGATGGAGGTGGGTGCCGCCCCTGCCGCCCCTGCCGCCCGCTTGCCGCTCCCACAGTGCTGCGCTGCGCTGTGCTGTGCTGTATAATTCTGTGCCGTGTCGTGCTGTGCTGTGCTGTGCTGTATAATGCTGTGCCGTGTCGTGCTGTGCTGTGTAATGTTGTGCCGTGTCGTGCTGTGCCGCGGCAGCTTGCTGTGGCGGCGCACAGTGCTACACTGCATGTCTTTATGCACCACTTTGCCTCGACCCTCTGCTTCACTTTGACACACGGGGGGTGATGGTCAGCAAAATGGGGGGGCCTGCTGCTTCACTGGCGTGCCATTCCATGCTAGCCTCTCTTTCACATAGTATTGCAGAGTTTCTGTCTTTTCTGGCCTTTCTGTGTGTTTGTTTCTCTCTCTCCCCGCAGCTTGCCCTGGAGCTGGAGCGTGGTGCTGCTGCTTTGCTGCCTTGCCCTTCCATCCCATTTTCTCATGCCCTGTAAAATGCTTCAGTACACGTCATGTTTCTCTTCCTCTTGCCCCGCAGCTTGCCCTGGAGCCGGAGGTGGTGCCGTTTCTTTGCCGTCACTCCGCGCCATGCCGTTCTCTCACAGTCATGACGTCCTTTCTCCTCCCACATCTAAAGTTTGCCTATGTGTAATATATTTCCCTCTCCCTTGCCCGCAGCTGGCCCTGGAGCTGGAGGTGGTGCTGTGCTTGACTGCCATGTTGCACCTTTCTATATTGTCGTGTCTGCGACCTTCTTTCCTCTCACAGTCTGCTTCCATGTTCTTCCTCTCTCCCCCTCCCTTGCCTCGCAGCTTGAAGGTGGTGCCTCGCAGCACCATTCCATTATGTCGTGTTGTGCTACCACATTCTCTCTTTACACAGTCTGCTTTACGTGCCTCTCCCTTGCCCGCAGCTGGCCCTGGAGCTGGAGGTGGTGCTGCTGTTCAATGAGGCGCTCAGCGCCGCCACACGAGGAGCCTGCGAACACAACTCCCTGCAGGCAAGCGCGGCCCGAGCACGCTTGTGCCCCCCTCTCGCAGCGGGCATGCACGCATCCGGGGGCGAGCGCTGTTGTGTTGCATTGCGACGCACACCATCCACCAAGGTCCAGGCCTTGAAGGGCAGGAATGCAACACCTTAGCACCGTGTGCGCAGCAAGGCTTCTCCTCTCCTCCCCACTGCGTGCTCCTAGCCCAAACACTTGCCAGCCCCCCTCCTTGCCCCTCCCCTCCGCTTGACTCCCCCTTCTGCAGTGCTTCTACCTGGCCTGCCTGCTGGCCCACGCGGCTCGGGGGCGCGCCAACACGATGCACGTCATCGCCCGCACCTCGGTCCTGCGCCAGCTGGACGCCAAGCTGGCAGAGTGGAAGAAAGCGGGCACGCGGCAGCCCTGGTAAGCGGGCCCCAGGGCAGGGGCAGGGGCAGGGGCGCCGGAAGACATGGTTTTCAGACATAGTCAACATTTTGTTGTTACCAACTCTCTCTGACGACTGCCCTTGTCTTGCCTTGCCTTGTGTGTTCTCAACCCGCAGGCGCGACTCCGCCAGCACTCGCTCACACTCAGATTCCTTCCACCTCTCTGTTGTTGCCCCTTGCGTTGCCGCCCTGCACTTGCAGGCGCAACCCCGCCATTTTGTCTCACGACTGCCCTCGTCTTGCCTTGTCTTGAATGTTCTCAACCCTGCAGGCGCATTCCTGCCAGTATTTCTGACGACTGTCCTTGCCTTGTCTTGCCTGTTCTCGAACCCGCAGGCGCGACCCCGCCAGCGAGCGCATCATCGGGGAGCGTGCCCCCTTTGAGACGGACGCCCGCCACGCCAGCGGCTGGGCTGCAAAGGCCCTGGATGGCGGTGCTGCCAAGCTGGCAGAGGCGCAGCGGGATGAGCAGGAGGTGATGGAGGTGTTCAGGGCGCAGGGGCGCATGCCAGACATAAAGTGAGGAGGGCTGGGCTGGGGCCGGGGCCGGGGCTGGGCTGGGGCTTTAAAGCAAGTAATACTTGTGTGGTCACTTGATGACCGGGGCGCATGCCAGACATAAAGTGAGGAGGGCTGGGCTGGGGCCGGGGCCGGGGCTGGGCTGGGGTTTTAAAGCAAGTAATACTTGTGTGGTCACTTGATGACCGGGGCGCATGCCAGACATAAAGTGAGGAGGGCTGGGGCGGGGCGGGGCGGGGCCGGGGCCGGAGCTTGGGTTTACTTGTGTGGTTTACATAATGACAAGGGTGCGTGCCTGACATCAAGTGAGCTCCATCAGGCTGGGTATTGGTCTGGGCTGGGGATGGGGCTGGGCTGGGGCATACTTGTGTGGTCGCTTGATGGCACGGAGCTGGGCTGGGCTGGGGCTGGGTATTGTTCTGGGCTGGCGCTGGGGCTGGCTTGTGTGGTCACTTGATGGCAAGGGCGCATGCCAGACATGGCAGGCTGGGCTGGGCTGGGCTTTGGCTGACTTGTGTGGCTACGGCCGACGCATCTGCAGCGCACACCCATGTGCCGCCACAGCGCTGTGGAGACAATGGCACGGCAGGCTGGGGGTGGATATTCGCCGCCACCCCTCGAGCCGTCGGTGTTTGGCGCCGCTGGCCCCCTGCCCTTGCGCCGACGGTGGTCTCTGTTGCACTAACTTGATGCCTTGCCTCACGCACCTCCCTCCCTGCCTCAGGGCGGCCACCCTCTCCATGCTATGGTGTTTGATGCCGCCGCCTCCCTTTTGCAGCTTTTGTGATTGTTTATTGTTTTGTTGTTCTTGTTAAACAAATGTCTTGCACTCAGTGCCTGAACCCTCCCTCCCCTTCATTCTTTTCCCCCCTTCCCTCTTTAGGGCGGCCACCCCCCACGCCATGGTGTTTGACGCCGCCGCCTCCCTGCCCATGCGCCTCACCGTCATGTACGACCTTGTGTCCGACGAGCAGCGACGGCAGTGGAGCTCGCTGCTGGCGCAGGGCAACATGCGCATCGTGGGGGGAGGGCCGGGGAGGCTGGACGCCACGCACAAGGTGCGGAGGCTGTCTCACAAGTGCTTTGGGTTGGGGTGCAGAGTTTGCTGCCTGCCCAAGGCAACGGGGAACGCAGTTGGGGCGGGCCGGGGTGGCTGGACGCCACGCACAAGGTAGAGAGGCAGCCTGATGAATGGAGATGGGTGGGGTGAGGGAGTAGCGTCTTGGCTACCAGCGCGGCGTGGAGGGCATGTGGGGGCAGCTGGACCAAGGGCCAATATTTGGTTTTCGTATGCATGGTGCACTACAAAGGAATACGCAGCGTTGCGTTCCTGTGCGATGCGCTTGTGCTGGTCTCGTGCTGCTGTCCGCCGCCTGCCCTCCCGCCCACCTGCCCTGCCGCTCTCCCTTCCCTGCCCGGCCCCTCTCCGCCCGCCCCACCTGCAGCTCAACCAGCACACCGTGCAGTCGCTGAAGCTGCAGCAGCAGCAGATGAAGATGCGGGAGGAGCGGGAGCGGCGGCTGCTGGAGCAGCAGCAGGCGGCGGCTGCAGCTGCCGCTGCGGCGGGCGGCGGCACGGGTGCCTCTCTGACTTCTGTTGGCAACGGTGCCACTGCGGCAGCGGCGGCAGCGGCGACGGCCCTGGAGCGGCCGATGCTGGAAGATGTGAGGGGCCATGGTTTTGTGTGTGAAGGCAGGCAGACGGGTGTCGCCGGGCTCTGCCTTTGCTGGCCCTGAGGGCGCTGCCCAGCCCAGCCCTGCCCAGCCCAGTTCTCCCCAGCCGCTAGCCTCGCCCCTCGTCACTCCCCGGCATGCTGGCGCCCTGCAAGCCTTCTGCTGGCCCACCGCAGCCATGGTTGTGCTCCCGCCGCCTTGCCAGCCCGTGTGTGGGCTCCCTCACCACGCTCAGAACACTTCCGCATTCATCACCTCTTCCATAACACCACAGAACACCATGCTCAGAACACTTCTGGTTGCATCACATCTTTTCAGAACACCGTGATCAAAACACTTCTGCATTCCTCACCTTGGCTTCTTTTCACATTGGCATGACCTGCTCCTCTCCCTCTGTGCGCTCCCGCAGCTGCGCCGCTATCTGGAGCGCAGGCTGCAAGACGCGGCAGCAGCGGCAGCACCAGCTAGCAGCAGCGGCGGCCCCACCAGCGGGCACACCAGCAGCAACAGCAGCAGCGGCGGCGTGCCCAAGTCGGGACGGAAAGCCAAAAAGGTGCCCCCCGGGCTGTCGCTGCCGGCGGCTGCGCAGCCCAAGCAGCAGCAGCCTGCGGCAGCGGCAGCGGCGGCAGCGGCGCTGCACTCGCTGGCCCGGGTGCCCCTTGCTGAGCTGGCGTCAGCAGCTGCTGAGTTGGCGCAGCAGGGAGCGCTGCCCCCTCAAACGCTGAAGCGAGTGAAGGATCTGGTGGGGCGGCTGGCAGGCAAGGAGGGCAGCGGCAGCAAGGGCACGCTGGGCGGCGGCCGGGTCTACCGCTTCCCCCCGCCAGAGCTCCCCCGGGGAGTTGGCGGCAGCAGCGGCGGCGGCACTGGCGGGTCCGCAGCAGCAGCGGGCACAGCGGGCGCAGCGCGTGCCGGCGGCAAGGGGCAGCAGCAGGGCGGCAGGCAGCAGGAGGTTCAGTTTGAGGCGCCCAACCGGGACGCTTTGACGGGCTACTTGGAGGCTCAGTACCTGGGGCAAGCAGAGACGGCGGTGGCAGCGGCTGAACCAATGGTGCGTGGGCCCCCCGTGCCGCCTCACGTGCCGCCTGCCATGTCGCCTCCCGACTTGCCCTTGCTTCCTGCTTGCCTTGCTTTGGGCGGCAGCCTGCCCTGGCTCCTGCCTCGCCAATAAACTGCGTGACGCCTCCTGTCCTCTGCTCTTCGTGCCGTGCCACATGGGCGAAGCCCGGTTCTGTAGCAGCGCTGTTGCAGCGCTGCATGCTGCCGCCTGCGCCTGCTCGTCTCCCTGCGCCTGCCACTCACGCCCGCCCCGCCCCCGCCCGCCCTAAAACTGAGCGCAGGTTGAGTCCCTGCTGGATGCGCTGCCCGGGCTGAGGCGGGCGGTGGGCGAGATGCCGCGCATGCAGCCGCGCCTGCAGGTGAGACGGCTCTCCCGGCCATGTGTGCTTTCCGTGCTGTGGTCCTTGGTGCCTGCAAGGCTTGGCATCGCCGGGGTTGGTACCTGCCTTTGCTCGACTATCTCGAGCATTCTGTGGGCGCTGCTTTGCTGGCGGCAGGAGGAGGACCATCACCAGCAGCTCCTCAAGTGTGTCTTGCAGTGCTCTGCACAAACCCACCGAATTTGTTGCCGTGTGGCATGTGCCGTGTTCATGTGCCGTGTCCATGTGCATGCCGAAGCACCCACCGCCTCTCACTCTCCAGACTCCGGCCCCGACTTATTCAGAGTGGCCTTCCAGTGTGCCTTTGTGGACTTTAAAAAAAAATCCACTTCCCCTCCCTCGGGTGCTGCCAGGGTGCCAGGGTTGCCTCTCCTCCTCCTCCTCCTCCTCCTCCTCCTCCTCTGCCCGCCCTCACCTCTCTCACGCCTGCTCCTTCTGGCCCTCCCCCCTCCCCTGGCAATTGTCATGCAGGTGCTGCGGGGCGCCAAGATTGTCGACCGCACAGTCACGCTGCCCCAGCCAGACTCGCTGCAGGCGGAGGATGGGCTGGCGCCTGACGTGGCATGTGAGGCGCGATGTGGAGGGGCCATGTGTTTTATTCCCGTTCTACAAAGGCTTTAGAATCGCAGCAGTGTCAGATTGTAGTTCTCATTCTTATAAAGCTTGGACAAAATCGAATTCTTTTCAGTGTCAGATTGTAGTTCTCATTCTTATAGAACTTGGACAAGATCGATTTTTTTTCAGGCCCCGGTTTCAGTTTGCAGCGTGGTGCGGCGTGACGGTGCATCATCTGAACCGCGTTTCGCACACCTGGCTGCTGATCCTCACCTGGACGCCAATAGAAGCAGCCCTGGAGTGGCGCAAGCAAGGCCAGGGATCTACGCTTGCTACCAAATTTCCAAGTTTGGCTCTTGTCCTTAATTTGGTCCAAAAACCTCGTGTTTTGCCCCAATTTAAGGAAGAGAATTTCAAGTTTACCACAACTATCAATGCTGCATTCCGACACCCGCCTGACCACCCCCCCCCTGCTTGCTTGCTTGCTTGCCCATCTCTGCCCCCCCCCCGCCCCCCTGCAGTCGTCAAGCTGGCGCTGCAGGGCGGCATGCCCAGCGCCGCCGCCCTCCTGCACGCCATCCGCTCCTGCGCCCCCTCCCTCAAGGCGCCGGACGAGCCAGACAGCCTGTCGGCGGCGGGGATGGCGGGCAGCAGCAAGCAGGACATGCGGTGCGGGGGTGGGCATGCCGCCCTGCAATGCAATGCAACGCAACTGCTCTCCCATCCCACCTAACGCATCCTGGGCCCCACCGGATGTTGGACGGCGTGCCGTTCCAGCAGCAGCAAGGCAGCGGTTTTGTGGCTGGCGGGTGGCGGGTGGACGTGCAGCAATGTGCTTGATGGGGTTTGGATGCAGCTGGCTGGGTGGGTATACCTTATACCATACCTGTGTGACTGCCCGCCAGTGGTTGGCCGTGACTCCCTTTGTGTGCGCTGCACACGCTGTGCGTGCTTGCTGGCGCCACCTCACCCCCTGTCCTGCCCGGGGGCACGCCATGCTTTTTGCAGCCGCGCTCCACTGCCCGCCCGTCTGCAACGAACAGCACCTGCAGCATGCAGAGCCATCTTGGCACCTCTCACACTCAATCCGTCCCTCCCTCTAGCTGCTCGATATGCATCGCCCCCACCCACCCG
>JTEE01000321.1:46425-56772 GCA_002896455.3 Chlorella sp. ArM0029B | reverse complement strand
CCCCCCTGCTCCCCCACCTGCAGCGCCGGCACTGTCGTGTTTGTGGCCGACGATGACAAGCACGTAAGCCTACTTGCCTGCCCCGCCTGCCTGCCTAGCCTAGTGCATTGTTAACAGCATTCCACCGCAGCCCCCGACCACCTGCCGGCCCTGCCCTGCCCCGTCCGCCCGCCTAGTCACGTCTAGTCTAGGTCTAGTCTAGTCTTCACAGCACTCTACCACGAGGCATGCACAGCCTGTGCCTGGCCGCATGCCCTGCCCGCACGCCTGGTTTGCCAAAGCACCAGAGGGACCCGTGATCTCTGTTGGCTACAACAGAGATCACCCAACAGAGTCGCCATGTGCCTCTGCCCTTTCACCCAACGTGCCTGTCCCTGTCAACCCTGCCGTCCCCGACTCGTGCACCACTCCGGCTGATTTGTTGGCATGCTGTGCCATGCTGTGCTGTGCTGCAGCTGCGGGGCCACTTCACCCCGCTGGACTACTATTCCCTCAAGTGCTCAGAGCTGTGGATGCCCGTGGCGGGTGCGCCGCGCTGTGCATGCTGTGCACTGCAAGCTGCACTGCATGCTGTGTACTGCCTGTCCGCTTTTTGCTGTGAATGCCTGTGGCGAGATGCTGCGCCGCGCTGTGCATGCTGGGCACTGCAAGTTGTGTAATGCAAGCTCTGACCTGCAAGTTGCACTTGCCTGGCCACCTGTAAGTGCCCTGACACATGCTTCACCACCTCTCTGCCCCTGCTTGGCGCCTGCGCCCCATCAGTTAGAATTTGTGCCGCTGCTAGGCCTTCCCCCCTCCCCCCCTGCCTCAGCGCCGCCGCCACTGTGGCGGAGTGGAAGTGTAGCTCTCAGATGCTTGCCTGCATGCTACAGCGCCAGTTAGAGAGCGTCTCTCAACATGCCTGGCTCCTTGCCCACACTGCCTGGTGCAGAAAGCGTGATCCCCACCTCCCGCCTCTTCCCGCACTGCACCGACGCCAGCCTGCCCCGCTTTGTGGCCGCCCACGGCAAGGTGAGCACCCACCTGCCCCCGCCCTGGCCCCTCCCCCCTTTGCCGCCAGCCGTGGCATGCCAGCAGCAGGCAGGGCAGAAGCAGGCAGGGCAGCGCAGGCAGGCCAGCGGCTAAACCAGGCAGGCAGAGAGGGGGAGGAAGGGAGCTGTGTGTGAAGCACAGGAGGCGCTGCAGTGCTGGGCACAAGGTGTCTGCTCGTCTCCCTAGCGTCTCGCCAAACCCCTCGCCACACATCCACCGTGCCTCCTCCTCTCCCAGTGTGCCTCCTCCTCTCCCACCGTGCCTCCTCCTCTCCCCCTCGCAGAAGGCGCACCCCGGGGAGCTGCTGGCTGAGAGCGCCCTCTCTCGCATGCTGCTGGGGGTGACGATGCTGCGGGCGCTGCAGGCCCGGCGCGCCGTGAGTGGGCGGGGCGCGTGGCTGTGTGAACGCAGCCCGGGGGCGGGTGTGTGAACACAGTCTGATGGCGTGGGGGTGTGAACACAGTCAGAGGGCGCGGGGGTGCGAACACAGCCGGGAGGGCGAACAGAGCCTGCAGCACGCGGAAAGCCACACATCTTGCACAGCCCAACAAAGGTGTGACTTTTGACTGGTTGAACAAAGCAGGAAAGCCGCAAAGCCACCAAGCCTGCAGCTGATTTAAATATATGTGGACCTGCCCGGCTCAATGCCCCTGCCCTCCCGCCTGCCCCTCCCGTTTTTGTTTGATCATGCAGGGCGGGTCTGGTGGCAGCGTTGAGGATGCGATTGACTGCCAGCTGCAGGAGCCGCTGCTGGGGCCGCCTGGCAGCATGCTCTTCCTGCTGGAGGTGCGCCGGGCTGTCCCCCCTGCTGCGCCTGCATAAACTTCTTTCTTTGTCGTTTGCATGGGTTATTTCGTGGCCCTGCCTGGGGGCCCTGCCTGGGGGGCCCTGCCTCGGGACCCTGCCTGGGGGCATGCTCTTCCTCCTGCTGGTGCGCTGGGCTGTCCCCCCACTGCTGCTTGCTTCCCTGCTTCCCCGCTGCCCTGCTGCACTGTTGCCCTCCTCCCGATCATCTGATCTGTTATCCACCTCCCCACCTCCTGCCCACCTCCTGCCCTGGTTTCCCACCCTGTCGATTGCAGATGGACGAGGGGGTTGTGGGCCACCTGCGCTCTGCTGCCGCCGACATCATCGCTGCCACCGCAACGGGCGGCGGGGCAGGCGTGGGGGCTCCTGAGGAGGGTGCATCCAGCGCTGCTTCGCCGGCGCGCGCCGACGTGGGCTCTGGGCAGCCGCCGCTGGTGCAGCTGGCGGCGGCGGCGGTGCTGGCGGCGGTGCTGGCGCGGCAGCCACCAGAGCTGCGATTCAAGATGGACCAATTGAACGCGGTGGGTGCCACAAGACGAGTAAAGACTACGCTGTCCTTGTTTCCCCCCACAGTACTTTTTGAGAGGGCTTGAAAACCTGGATGATTGAATGGGGCAAGCCACACTGCCAAAAAGATGCATGGCCTGCTTGTGGTCTGCGCTTCAAGACGGGCCAATTTTTTCGCGGTGGGTGGCACAAGATCAATGTGTGGGAAGGGTGTGGGGCTAGACACGCTGCCAGCATGATTCGTACGGTTTAGCAGTCGTTGCGTGGTGCGCCGGCCAACCCACCCAGCCGTTCTTTGCTCGCCTTCCTTCCTCCCTCCCTCCCTCCCTTCTTCCCTCCTTCCTTCCTTCCTCCCACCTCATTTGCGTCCCTCCTTCCTTCTTCCTCTCACCTCGTTTGCGTCCCCTCTACAGCGGTGGCACTGCTCGATTGCAAACACCTGGGCCAACATTTTCTTCCTGAATCCAATTCCAACTCGCTTGCTTTGACGCTGCTGCCCCCCTGCCCCCCCCGCAGGAGCGCAAGGAGCTGTGCTGCCAGGTGCTTGCGGGAGTGGGCCAGCTGCTGCGCCGCCACCGCCTCACCTCCCTCGCCTCCCGCGTCATTTGCGACTTTGTGCGCATGGCGCTGGAGGACGCAGACGCGGCCACACTGCCCACCAACGTCGACTGTAAGTGGGGGGCTACGTTGCGCCTTGTAGTCAGGGCAGGCGGGGATGCAGGGTGAGGGGCTGGAGGATGCAGACGCGGCCACACTGCCCACCGACGTCGACTGTAAGTGGGGGGCAGGGGCACTGCACGGGTTTGGGGCTTCTGAGAGTGTGGTGGCCTCCACCCTGACCCTTCGACTTTGTCGGCTGTGAGTGAGGAAGTGAGGCGGTTGTGGGGGGTGAGGTTGTGCGTATGGCGGTGCAGGATGCAGACGTCGACTGTGAGATGTTTGTATGAGCTACACAGGGGCTGGGGGGCTGAGTGCAGGGCGTGGGCATGATAGAGTTGTGTGCTTGAGCGAAAGGAGGGGTTGGGGCTTGTGATGTGTGTCCGTTGCTGGTGCCCCCAAACCGCCCTCCGATGGGCACAAGGGAGATTTAGTGGTGGGGCTCCAGAACGCCCTGTGTCGTGGCGTGGCGGTAGGGAAGCAGGAGGGGCCTGTGGTGGGCCTTGAGCACCTCTGCCAGCCTCGCCCCCCTCTAACACAAAACCGAGCATCTTCCGCACCCGTTCCTGCTCCTTGGTTACAAACGGAGGCACCTGTGCCCACCTATGCTAGCGCCGGTGAGCAGGCAGGGGAGCGCACCTGTGCTTGCATCTGTGTGGGTACAAGGTGCAGGCGTTTCTCACACGCCCAACGCCGGCCCTGCGCCTCCCCTCCTCGCCCCGTTGCAGCCCTGCCCGCCTGCCTGGCGTGCGTGGGTGCGCTGCCCCTGGTGGCCCTCGCCCAGCTGGCGGCCTTTGTGTACCAGCTGGTGGGCCGCAGCTTCCTGCAGCTGTCAGACCTGGACCCAGACGCCTTCCGGGTGCGTGCTCTTGTGCTCCTCTGGGCAGGGGCACTGGCTGCTGAGAATGCTGGGCAGACCCTGGGGGGCGCGTGTTGTTTACTCCCTGTTGGCAGCCTGCTGCTGCTGAGCTGGGCTGGTCCGGGCTGCCCCGGGCAATTCTGGGGGTTGGCGTGCACTGGGGTTGGCGCCTCTTGGGGGGGCTGGTGGGGTGGTGCTGGTGCGCAGCTGGCGGGCTCTCCTTTACCGTAAAGCCTGGGCCAGGTGGAAGGCTGCCACATGCAGCTGCAAAAAGCTTCTCCAGGCCAGCTGGCAGCAGCTTCCCGGGCTCCTTTCACCTGGGCGAGGTTGTGGTGGTGATTGAGGACGGGCGGGCCTTTTGGGAAGGCTCGTGTTTTGGAACGGCCAAATGTCGCACACGCACACGCATCAGGTGCATCTATCTCACAAGCCGTGGAACTGCCACATGTTGGGCACAGTTCTGCCGTTCTACCCATCCCATCCACAGCACCCACACAGTACCCTGCAGCACCTACAGTACCCTCCCCAAATCCCCTGATTGTTGCAGGACCTGTGTGGCGGGCATGACCTGGCAGCTGAGCTGGTGGGGTGCGAACTGCAGCTCACAGAGCGGGGACTGGCTGACCTGCTCGGCGTGCCCCCATCCCTGCTCGGCCAGAGCGCAGACAGCGGCAGCGAGGGCGGCGGCGACGGCGGCGGCGCCGCGCTGCTGCAGCAGGGCGCGCTGCGTCTGGCCCTGTATGCCACCACAGGCAGCACAAGTGCGGCGCCTGGTGCCGGCAGCAGCGGGGACAAGGCTGCTGCGCTGCAGCGGCGGCAGGGGCGGCAGGGGGGTGAGTCGTGGACAGAGGTGCTGGCGGCTCTGCAGCAGCAAACGTTCCTGGTGAGCGGGGCGGCTTAGCGGGGGCCTGCAGGGCTGGGTTGGCAGGCGGGCCAGGCGTTGTTGGGGGCGGAGGTGCAGGACCCGACCGCTCTATTCCTCTCCTTTCCCCAAGGTGCTGCTTCGTACCATATCAATAAGAAATCAAGGACTGGCTGGAGGCGTGCAGCTACCTGCCGCCCTCCCCTTCCGCTTGCAAGCTCACACCCCTGCCTCGGTCACCCTCCCTGCCCCCCTCCCCCACAAGCAGACCTCTGCGCTGCTGGACTTTGAATTATGGCTGGAGGCATGCAGCTTCCTGCCGCCCTCCCCTTTGGCAACTTGCAAGCTCACACCCCCTGCCTCTTTCACCCTCCCTCCCTCCCTCCCTCCCCCCAAGCAGACCTCTGCCCTGCTGGACCTTGAAGACTGGCTGGAGGCATGCAGGTTCCTGCCGCCCTCCCCATTTTGCTCGCATGCTCACGCCCCTGCCTCTTAAACCCTCCCTCCCTCCCCCCAAGCAGACCTCTGCCCTGCTGGACCTCAAGGACTGGCTGGAGGCGTGCAGCTACGCCAACCTGGCGGCCGTCAAGGGGCTGGAACGCTTCAACGGGGCCATGGCGGCGGTGTGGAAGGAGGTGAGCAGCGGCGCCGCGGGCAGCTGCTGCCATGCTGCGCCTTGCAAGCAGAAGCTGCACTTTCTGTGTGCTGCAAGAAATCAGCACGCACCTGGCACCCCTCCCCCTGCCTGGCCCTCTCTCCGCCTCCCGCCCTGCAGGGCGGCAACCTGGTCAGCCGGCCTGCAGGCCTCATCAGTTCATACTAGCTTAGTTCACGAGCTGCCTGCCTTTTTTTGCTTCTTGCACCTCTCCCACAAACCCATCCACCCACACCTACCCTCCCCCAACCTGCACCTCTCCGCCTCCCGGCCCTGCAGGGCGGCAGCCTGGCCAGCCGGCCTGTGGGCGAAATTGAGGAGCTGCTGGCGGAAGTGCAGGAGGCACTGCAGCCCGAGCTGCAGGCGCTGGCGTTGGCAGGGTGGGTCTTACCATCCACAAAGCATCCGAAGATGCACACCACCAAAATACTTGCAGTGTGTTCTACTTGTTTTACTTGGCGCACAGTGCGTGGAAGGACAAGGGGCGGGGAGCTTGTGTTTGTGTGTGTACTGCCATAGGTCCATTTAGGCTGTGCGAGGGGGTAGCAGGCAGGACCGCCAGCTTCCTGCCGTGTGCGCCCGCAGTACCCTGCGCACCCCCAAGCCTGGCGGGCACTCTGCACATGTGTCAGTCGCAGCCAGAGTGCAGTGCAACCAGCCAACCTGCCTTCACGCATCTTATTTGAGATGCGGCCTCAGCCCCTGTGCAGTCTACTCACCTCGGGCCTCTGCCCCATTCACTCATCCAACTGCCATATGTTACAGCCTGCTCTGTTTCCGCACCATCGCCGGACCCCTACCAACAGTAGCAGCAGCAGAGAAGCGGCACCATAACGCAACACTCCTGCCTGCCTGCCTCTCTCCCTGCCTGCAGGCATGTGTGGGCCACCCTGGAGTATGTGCGCTACACCACGGCAGCGGGTCAGGCGGAGGAGTGCGACGACCAGCTGGGGCGCACCCTGGGGCGGGCGGGGAGCAAGGCGGAGCCGACGGTGCCCGACGCGCGGGAGCAGGTGTGGCGTGGTGGTGGTGCTAGGGTGTTTGTCGTGCTTCAAGTGCGGCAGCGTGTTGGTGTTGTGGTGCTTGCTGCTTGAAGGGGCCCGGTGGCCTCCTGCTGTGCTTGGGCACAAGGGAGGGAGGGGGAGGGGGAGGACAGGAGAGAGACTAGCTGAGCTGTGTCCGCACCGTGGATTATGTATGGAACATCAGGGCAATCCCCAAATGACAGGCATTATCACCTGCTTTTTTTCACCCTTCACCCCACGGTATGTGTCGCCTGCAGCTGCGCCTGCCTTGTACTGCCACAGCACCACCAAATCGCCCGACGTGCTGCGCCCGACGACAGATCAAAAGCTAAATGACACTTTCTTATATACTGCGTTGTCTCAAAAGGATTGGTTTTTGCTTTCCTTTCCACCCCGCAGCTGCGCACTTACCCACCATCGAACCAACTGTCACGCAGTACTGCTCGGCCTGCTTTCCTTCTTCTTCTAACCCCACCCTCTTGCGTACCCCCCCGCAGCTGCGCACATACCGCACCATCCAGCTGGATGTTGCCGGGGACCTGGAGAGGAAGCTGAGGGACACAGCACGCCTGGCAGGTGCGTGCGGGTGTGTGCTGGAAGGAGGGGGCTCGGGAGGGAAGGCAGGCAGGGGTGGGCACGCGTGGGCAGGTTTGAGCACGTGCACACTGGAGGGGAGGAATGGCGACAGGCCAGCATGCGCTTGCTGGCATCTGCGGTGCTGGAGGCTCGGGAATGGAAGGCAGGGGTGGGCAGGTGAGCACTGGAGGGAGGCACGGGAAGGCCCTCCATGCGGTTGCTGGCATCTGCGGTGCTGGAGGCGCCAGGCAGCGGTGGCCGACGCGTCGGCGCCGGCGGGCTATGTTGGAGAGGTGGGCGGTGGGCCTGTGCATGCCGCTGCGGGCCATCTCGCAAGTACACTCTACTGGATGAAGAGCGCTGTGTGTTTACCGTGCATGGTCATGCGATGGTGTGAGAGGCAGGCGCCTGCTCCTGGGTGTGGCGGGTCGGAAACTAGAGTTTTGGAAAGGTGTAAATGGGACATTTTGCTTAATTGTCGACAAATCCAAGCATTGTGCATGGGGCGGCGTGTGTGTTGCCTGCACGCATGGACATGCACTCACAACGCCCCTCAACAACGCCCCTCAACATTGCATGCATGCCAACAAGGAAGGGGCGCGTGTGCCTGCCTGCCTGCCTGCGCCCACCCCTGCTGCAGCCTGTGATGCACATGGCATGCCCCCTCCTCATGTTATGCCTGCATTTGACGTGTGCCTGCCTGCAGAGGAGCGTGGCGGTCGGTTCATGCGGGAGCAGCTGCTGGCGCCGCTGCAGCCGGTGCACGAATACCTGCGGCAGCACAAGGTGGGGGATGGTGCCTGGGGTACCTGGGGGGCTTTGCGTGTGTGGGTGTGTGTTTGTGTTCACCATCCTGCCCATCGGTGTGCTGTTTGTGTGTGTGCGATCACAGGGCGTGCAACTGGGAAGCAACGGTGGCAGCAGACGGGATTCCCGACAGCACAGTCGCTGGCTCGGCGGCCGTGCCTTTCCCCCGGCATTCTCGATTTCACATCACGATGGCACCGCCCCCCTGCCCTGCAGTCTGGCAGCGGCGGCCCGTCTGCTGAGCTGGCGGAGCATGCACGGCAGGGCCTGCTGCGCCTGGCCGCACGAGTCTTCGCCTCTGTGGTGAGCCTGAGTGGAGGATGGGCGGGTGGATGTGCTGTGTGTGTAAGGGAGCGAAGTGGATAAGTGGAGAGTGGGAAGGGTGGGTGGGCAAGATGGCGGGTGAGCGAAGCGGATGAGTGGTGAGTTGGCAGGGTGGGTGGCAAGGGTGGCTGGGCAAGAGGGCCCAGCCACGGCAGTGGGGCGCCTCCCCCCTGTGGTGCATGCGTGATTGTGGGTGTCTGGGTGGGCAGCAGGGCGGGTGAGCGTGGTGAATGAGTTCACCTGTGGATGGGCTGGGCCCCATTTGGTTGAGCAATGTTTGAACAAAAGCTTCGGGCTATTTGGGGCACGTAAATCATTCAAAAAAAGCCCCGGGCTATTTCGGGCACGAATCACTGAACAAGAGCCTCAGGCTATTTCGGGCACAAAGGGCAGCCTGCTGTGAGTGGGGAAGTCGGTGGTTGACTGGGGCAGCAAGTCCTCCCTCTTGCCTGCCAGAGCGAGAACGCGGGGTGCCGCTATTTGACTTGAGCCTGGTGCCCACGCCTGCCTGCGGCCAAGGCAGCGTGTGCCTGAATCCTCTGCACGTCCGCCTGCTCACGCCTCCCTGCGTCCCTTGCTCCTCGCCTGCTCATGCTGACACCCCTCCTTGCTCCTCGCCTGTTCGAGGTAATACTTCCTGCCCTGCATTGTCGTCTGTCCACGCTGCCCTGCCCTGCCCCACCCCCTCCTTGCGTGTGCCCGCTCCCCTCCCCGGCAGGAGGATGCGGCAGGCATGGTGCAGCAGCTGGATGGCCTGATTGACTGCTGCCACATACGCACGCAGCTGCTGCTCAGGTGTGTGTGTGTGTGTGTGTGTGTGTGTGTGCTGGCATTGATGGTTTAGTCGCCGTTTTTAGACATCTCAATTTTCCACTCTTCAAAACTGCGTTTATTTTTTGATTCTTTTGGCAGAGGCTTTGCAACGACTCGTGGGCTTGAGAGCGAGGGACTCCTTTCCTGCTGTCTGGAATGCACTTGCGGCGTGCTGCCACCCTGCCACCGCATGGCTGGCAGTCCGCTGTGCCACCTGGCATGTGCACAAGTGCCTACTCAGTAGATTGCCTCCCACCCTGCATGTATCCTGGTCATAAGCAAGCAACACATGGCAGCCCGGGCCAGCCCGCACACTCTCCCACCATCCTCCTCATCACCCCTTCTGCCTGCCTGCCTGCCCCCCGCCCCTTGCCTGCCCCGCCTGTGCAGCGAGCTGCACGCCCGCTGCTGCGTGCACCCCATGAGCGAGCTGATGGGGCTGGCGCTGAGGGAGGTGCTGCCGCTGCAGTGGCAGCAGGAGTGGCGCCGCATGGCAGGTAGGCGCGCCCGACTGCACGTGCCTGGCGGCCTGCCCGCTTGCCCTCAACTCTTGGCCCTGGCCGCAAATCAAGAAGCTTCCTCTTTGGGCGGTGCCTGAACCTCCTCTCTTTGCCCATTGCCTGGCTGCTGCCAGCCAAGAGCCAAGCAAGAGGCACGCTGCCCTGCCCTGCGCTCTGGTCCACGGCCGTGCCGTGCCATCCATGTTTATCGCACTATGTCCCTTCCACCCCCACCCTTCACCCCACCCACCCGCATGCACAGAGCACAGCAGCGACGCTTTGATGGCCGAGCTGCTGGCCGAGGAGGAGGAGGCGGCGCAGCGGGAGGCAAAGAAGGCGGCCAAGGCGGCCAAAAAGAAGGTGGGTGGGTGTGTGTGTGTGTGTGGGGGGGGGGGGGGTACTTCCTCCACTTCCACTGGAAGCAGCAGCAGCAGCACACATGTGTCTTGGTTTCGTCACACAGGAGTTGTCGGCCAAGGCGGCCAAGAAGAAGGTGGGTGAGTGTGTGTGGTGGTGTGGGTGCTTCCTCCACTGGAAGCAGCAGCAGCACACATGTGTCTTGGTTTCGTCACACAGGGGGTGATGGCCAGGCAGTTAGCGGCCAAGGCGGCCAAGAGGAAGGCGCAGGGTTCTGTGGGTTCCTCTGTAGTCCCTCTTCCGTTGCCTGCATGTCGCTCTGGTTCAAGGGTTTTGTGGTCGGGCGGCCAGGGCGGCCAAGAAGAAGGTGGGGGGGCTCACTTGCGAAACGAAAGCTGTGTGCACATGTTCCCCCGCTCTCATGACGGGCTTTGGGTGGCCGGGAGGCATAGAATACGGATCACGTCACCATGAGGGCTGAATACGGCTGGGCACTCCTCACATGCAAGAGGCTGCCCCTGTGAGCCCCCAATCCCCTTCCTGTCCTGTGCTCACGCGCCTGCCAC
>JTEE01000321.1:33242-46175 GCA_002896455.3 Chlorella sp. ArM0029B | reverse complement strand
GCAGGTGGCGACGGCGCCCCCGAAAGCTGGGAAGCGCTGCCAGAGTCGGCAGCAGAGGCTGCTGCTGCTGCGGAGAAGGGGGCTGCCCTGCCGCCGGGCTACCGCCTGATGCTGCAGCAGCTGGAGGATGCGGAGCGGGAGGAGGAGCGGCGGCGGCAGCAGGAGGAACGGCGGCGGCAGCAGGACGACCGACGGCGGCGGCAGGATGAAGCGGCAGCGGCGGCGGCTTCGGCTGCCATGGCATCGCTCTCTGGGGCAGCAGCAGCGGGAGGAGCAGCAGCAGGAGGGGCAGCAGCAAGGGCAGCAGCAGCAGGGGGAGCAGCAGCAGGGGGAGCAGCGGCAGGAGGAGCAGCAACAGCAGCGGGAGTGGGAGGAGCAGCGGAGTCTGGCCAGCAGGCGGTTGGCAAGAAGAAGTCTGGCCGGGGAGGCAAGGGCAAGAAGAAAGGGAAGGGCGGCGCCGATGCCAACGGGGCGGCCCAGGATGCCAGCTTGGCGGCGGCGGCAGCGGATGAGCAGGCAGGGGAGGAGGGGGAGGAGGGCTGGCAGGCTGTGGGCAAGAAGGGCCCTGTGCGTCAGCAGCGCCAGCCGCAGCCGCCGCAGCCGCAGCAGCCGCAGCACCCAGCGGTGTTGCATGTGGTGGTGCCGCGCAGCCAGGCGGGGGGAAGCGATCGGGGGCGGCGAGAGACGGCTGCTCTGCAGCAGCCGCCCACCCCGCCTCCGGCGCAACATGCGCAGCCGCAGGCCAAGGAGCAGCGAGCGCAGCAGCCACAGCAGCAGGCGCAGCAGGCGCAGCGGCGGCAGGCGGGAAGCGCAGCACAGCGGCTGGACAGCGGCAGTGCTGCGCAGCTGGCTTGGCAGCAGCAGCAGGAGCAGCAGCAGGAGCAGGGGCAGCAGCAGCAGCAGGGGCAGGGGCGTGGCGTTGCACCGCCCGGTTTTCAAGAGCCGCTGCCCTCCCTTCCAGACGAAATTGTGGCGGGACCGCTGCGGCGCCTTAGCGTCGACGCCAAGCCCTTTGCCCCCGGCAGCATCCCGGGGCAGCGGGCACAGCGGCGGCAGGGGCAGCAGCAACAGCAGCAGGGCCAGCAGCAGCAGCAGCAGCAGCAGCAGCACGGCCAGCAGGCGGGACTGCCGCAGCTGCCCGCAGCTTGGCCCACCGACACCTTCTCTCCTGAACACCTGGCAGCAGGCGCACCGCTCGGGCCCTGGCACCCTGCAGACCTCCCGCTGCCCCGCTCGCTCTCTCCCACGCCAGCACCACCCGCAGGCATGGCAGCAGCAGCCCCAGCAGAGGAAGAAAATGACATGTACCTGTCTTGGCTGGGGATTGGGGACGGCGGCAGCGGGGCCTCTGGCAGCCCGCCGCGGGTGCCGCCACAGCATGCACAGCAGGCGCTGGGGGGCCTAGGTCTGCACTTGCTGCACCCGCCGCAATCGCCGCTCATGCAGCACGCAGAGCAGCAGCAGCAGCAGCAGCAGCATTTGGGTGGCTTGGGGCAGCTGACGCAGCAGATGGGTGGTCTGGGGTTGGAAGCTCCGCTCTCCCTGACGCCAGCTGGCAGCGGCGGCCTCGGCAGCGGCGCCATGCAGCTGGCAGGCGGCTCGCTGTTTGGCCCGCCGCACACGCTAGCGCACTCGCAGCCGCAGTCGCCGCAGCGGCCGCTGCTGCAGCAGCAGATGCACCACCACCACAACCAGCAGCACCAGCAGCACCAGCAGCACCAGCAGCACCAGCAGTACCTTGGTTCAGACCTCTCCACTGCGGCCATGCTGCAGCAGCACCCGTCGCAGCACCACCCGCAGCACCAGCAGCAGCTGTCGGAGCATTCTTTGCTGGGCTTGGGTGCCTTTGGTGGCGGCATGCTTGCGCCGGCGCTCGACCCCGAGACCGTGGCAGCGGCGGCGGCAGCCGCCAAGCTGGCGGGGTTTGCACGGGAGCCTTCGGCATCCCTGCTGCCCAACCAGCACCAATTCCACCTGCACTCGCAGCAGCAGCAGCAGCAGCAGCAACAGCAGCAGCAGTCCCTGTTTGCGCCCCAGCCGGTGCAGCAGGGTGCCGGTTTGGACCCTTGGGGGCCTCCCCCGCCGCCGCAGATCACAGCAGGGGCAGCAGCGCCACCTCAGCATGCCGATGCTGAGCTGGACTCACTCATGGTACAGGTGTGTGTGTGCCGTTGTGAGTGTTGCATTTGCTGGCATCTGGCATATAAGAGCACCCCGCTACAATGCGCGCTGTGGTCTGCATAGCACAGTGGTAAAGCGTGTGTGGGGGGGGTCCGCAAGTGCCAGTGTTGCATGTATTGATGCATCAGTGCGCACCGCTGTCGTTTGCGTGCATCTGCGTAGCACAGTGGGAGGGCGGGTGTGTGGGAACTTCTGGCAGCGGCGGTCCCGCTTTCCGACCTTCCTCTCATCTCATGCCCTGCCATGCTGCCTTTGCTTGCCCGCCTGGAAAGCAACATGAACCGCCCTGCTCTCACTGGCTCGCCTGCTTGCTCGCCTTTCCATCTGCACTGAACCGCCCTGCTCTCGCCTTGCTTCTCTGCCTGCCCTCCCGCCAGATGATGGGGGCCCCCGGCAGCGGCGGGCAAGCCACGCAGCCGGCAGCGGATGTCTGGAACACAGGCGCCGGCACGCTGCTGCACCAGCACACTGGCAGCAGCAGCAGCAGCAGCAGGGAGGGCCTTTTGCAGCAGCAGCAGACGCAGCAGCAGCAGGGCTTCTCTGGGGCAGGAGCGGCACTGCAGGCGCAGCAGCCGGCACAGCAGGCTCAGCAGCAGGCGGTGGCTTCCGGGCTGGGGCCGGCCGGCGAGCTGGGTTTTGCGGGGTTGCAGAACGAGACGGGCGAGTACAACTGCTTCCTCAACGTTATCATCCAGTGCCTCTGGCGCTGCGCCGAATTCCGGCAGCAGGTGGGTGGGTGCTCGGCAGGTGGTGGGGGAAACGGCCAGGGGTGGCGTCTGCTGACATGCCTGTGCTGTGCGGGGGAGGTCCGCTTCAGATTCCGCTTGTGGTGACAGTTTCCCACCCTGCCGCCCACCGCACCCCGGCCATGCGTCCTTACCCGCCCCTCACCCCGCCTGCCGACGCTTTATAGTTGCATTTCTGGAAGTTCAAAGCTCTGTTGGAACGCCTCTTCGTTTGCCTGCACGTCACGCTTACCCAAGCACCATTGGCCTGCCATATTCAAGCACCTTGACAGTGCATATGTGCGCATTCCTCCCCGCAGGTGCTGGCCTGGGACCCTGCCGTCATCTGGGATAACGCCGTGCTTCTTTGTTCCAGAATCATGCATTGCTGTATGCCTTGTGTGCCTGAATCGAACATCACCTGCCCTTTCCGCAGGTGCTCCTTCTTCTTCTTTTTATAAGGAAAAAAGACGAGAGAAAGGAAGTTTTTTTATCAATGTGCCTGGAGTCCCGCCGTCATCTGCGGCAATGCCGTGCTTCTTTGTTTGCTTTGTGTGGCCCTAATCAAGCATCTCATGATCCCCCCGCAGGTTCTGGCCTGGGATCCCGACGTCACCGGGGGCAACGCCGTGCTTGTTTCTTTCACTGTGCCTTGTTTGCCCTGTAAAAAGCACCTTCCATATCTGTGTGCATCCTTCCTGGCAGGTTCTGGCCTGGGACCCCGCCGTCATCGGGGGCAACGCCGTGGCGCGCGCCCTGCACAGCACCTTTGCCGCGCTGCAGGTGGCGGCTGCGGGCACCGCCAGCGGCGGCACCCCGGTGCCCGTCAACCCCTCGCAGCTCAGGGAAGCCCTGGCGGCCCTGCCCAACCAGCTGTTCCAAATGGGTGAGCAAGTGGGGCGTCACGGCATGCCACCACGCCACGTCATGCTTCTGGGCGGGGTTGGTGCAGTGAGAGGGGAGTTACAAAGTCTTAGGGTGTGTTGTGGCGTGGCGGCGGGCGTGACCGCTCACCAGCTGTTTAGAATCATAGGGGGGAGTCACAAATACGAATGTGTGGTGTGGAGGGCGCGACGCTCACGAGCTGCCTGCAGACATCCAGCTGCGCGCGTGCTGTGTTGGGGGTGGGGTTGAGGAACAATGGAACAGCATGTGTGTTTCAACAGGGGACGCGGCGCTCAGCCAGACGTTCAGGGGCGTGCAGCTGCGCGAGTGCTGCGAGGAGCGGGGTTGGAGAGCAGGTGGTGGGCGGGTTGGGGCTGGCAGGATTTCAGTGCTGATGCTGGCTGCGTTACCCGGCTGCCAAACCGAGCGCCCCTCGCTTCCCCCTGCCCTTCTACCTTGTTCTCCCCGCCTGCCTCCCTTCCCGCCCCACACCCTTCCTGCCGGCCAAGTTGAGCGTTGCTATACAAAGAGTCTCACCTTTCCTTCCCTCACATCACGCCTGCCCCTCTTTCCAGGCGACATGAGCGACGCGGGCAATGTTTGAGCGCCCCTTACCCCACCCCTGCCTCACGCCTCCTGTGCCCCTCTGCGACACCCGCTCCCAATCAAGGCGAGCGACGCATGCGAGGTTTGAGCACCTCCCACCCACCACCCTCCCCCCTTCCCTTGCCTCACTGCGCCCCCCTTGCCCCCCATCATTGCCCGCCCTGCCCTGCCCTGTGCCCAGGCGAGATGAGCGACGCGGGCGAGACGCTTCTGTCCATGTTTGAGCGCATGCGTGAGGCGTCGCCAGGCACCGCTGTCGCCCTGGACCAGCTGTTTGGCCTCAAGGTGGGGTGTGTGGGTGTGGGTGTGGGTGTGCAGGGTTCCGGCATTCCGGCAAGGCGGTGGGCGTCTTAGTGAGGCGCTGTTTGGGCTCAAGGTGGGTGTGGGGGTGTGGGAAGGGGATGTGGGAAGCAAATTGATCAAGGGGCTCCGGGCATTCTGGCAAGGCGGGCTGGGCATCTTGATGAGGTGCTGGTTAGACTGAAGGTGTGGTGGCGGTTTGGGTGGTGGTGGTGGTGGTTATGTGGGGGGGTGTCGGGGGGTCTGGGCACCTTCTTGGGTGAGGCACAGCTGTTTGGCCCCAACATGGGAGTAGGGGGGACATTCTGGGCACCGTGAAACAGTGCTAGTTGTTGGTCGCCCCGTGTCGCATTGCCCCACCCCCTGTTGGCACCAGCTTGACTGACTCACACCCCGTGCCGCCTTCTGTTGCCAACCCAACCTTGATTCCCCACTTTTCTGTGCAGGTGCGGGAATCGGTGAGCTGTGACGCGTGCGGCAAGGTCACCCACAAGAACGCCTACACCCAGTACTTTTACAACACGCGGGTGGGTGGGCGGGGAAGGGGATGTAGAGGCAGGGAAGCAGAGGGGGACGCAGTCACAGAGGGGGAGGGAGGGCAGATGGAGGGAGAGAAGGCGGAGGGTTGAGGGAGGCGGGGAGGGGACCTTGGGGACAGGGCAGTGGGCTGGTGGGAGGCCAGAGGAAGGGAGGGTTGGGGGAGGTGGAGGGTGAGTTTGGGGAAGGGAAGCGGCCAAGGAGGGAGAGAGGAAGGGAGGGCTGGGGTGGGGAGGAGTTGGAGTGGGAGGGGGGAAAAGGGAGAGGCAGGGAGGGAGGGAGTTGGAGGAGACAGGAAGTGGGTGGGGTACTGCACTGACACCCAAACCTTTTACTAAGCGGGATCATAGTGCGTTTCTGGGTGAAAACAGACCAGTACACACACGTGACTGCTTGCCAAAAGGGGTCACCTGAGGTGGGGGAGGGCGACGGTGAGCCCCTGCTCAAGTCTGGGCAGGGCAGGGAGCAGAAGGGTCACTCCCCATGCTTTTGGGAGGGACAAGTCATTCCCCGTGCTCACCCGCCCCGCCTCACCGCCGTGCCCGCTCACCTCCCGCCCGCCGCAGGCCTCTGCCCTGCGCCGCGTGGTGTCCCAGGCTGCTGAGGAGCGGCGGCGCGGCATCCTGGGCAGCAAGACTCTGGGGGGGCGGCTGAGGAAGATAGAGGAGCAGGTGCACAAGAGCTGCGACACAGACGAAGGTGAGAGGGAAGGACGATGTACTAGCTTGTGTTGTCTTGTTCGGGCAGGCTTGCGGGCAGTGGCGGGCGTTCACAGGTGACAGGCGGCAGGTGTAGCCAAGGGTTTGGGAGGGAGTGCGAGAAGTGCACAAGAGCTTCGACACAGATGAAGGTGAGAGGAGGCGCAGCAGTTTGGTGCTTGCTTGGTGTACACGCGGGCGGCAGCAACAACCTTCTGTGACCGGTGATTGGCACCACGTGTGCTTCTCGGCCTTCCCCTGCCTCTTGCCTTTCCCCTGCCTCACCTCATGCCTTCCCCGGCAGTCACTGCCGCGCTTCCCAACCAACCAACCCTCTGTCCTCCCAACTAACCCTTCATCCTAACGACCTCTATCCTCCCAAATAAACCTCTGCTTAACCAACACCCACACGCAGGCGGGCGCACCAAACCAGTGGCCATCGCCTCTCCCCAACCACCCCTCTGCCCTCCCCTCCTCCTCACCACACACGCTCACGCAGGCGGGTGCAACAAGTCTGTTGCTGTTGCCTCTCCCCAACCACCCTCTGTCCTCCCCTCCTCCTCACCACACTCACACGCAGGCGGGTGCAACAAGTCTGTTGCTGTTGCCTCTCCCTAACCCCCCCTCTGCCCTCCCCTCCTCCTCCCCACACACGCTCACGCAGGCGGGTGCAACAAGTCTGTGGCTGTCTCCTCTCCCCAACCACCCTCTGTCCTCCCCTCCTCCTCACCACACACGCTCACGCAGGCGGGTGCACCAAACCAGTGGCCATCGCCTCTCCCCAACCACCCCTCTGCCCTCCCCTCCTCCTCACAACGCACACTCACATGCAGGCGGGTGCAACAAGTCTGTTGCTGTCGCCTCTCCCCAACCACCCTCTGTCCTCCCCTCCTCCTCCTCACAACGCACACTCACATGCAGGCGGGTGCAACAAGTCTGTGGCTGTGGCCACCCAGCTGGAGGCCGCCCCCCGCGTATTCTCCCTGCAAATCGGCTGGCTGACCAACACAGAGAGCCCGGCAGCCATTGCCGACACGCTGGGGGCGGTGGACGAAAGCGTGGACTTGGCAGAGGTGGGGGTGGCAAGCGGAAGGCTGTTGCGTTTTTTTTGTGTGTGTGTGTGTGTGTGTGTGTGTACGGCGGCTGTGTGGGTGGGTGCACTAGCACAGAGGCTAGGAGAGCGCTGTGGGCGAGATTGATGAGAGCATAGACTTGGCAGAGGTGAGGGCGGCGAGCGGAAGGCTGGCGTTTTGTGTTTGTGTGTGTGTGTACGGCGGCTGTGTGGGTGGTGCACTAGCACAGAGGCTAGGAGAGCGCTGGGGGCGAGATTGATGAGAGCATGGACTTGGCAGAGGTGGGTGGGGCTGGTGTGGGTGGGGCATTGCTGGTGGGTGGGTGCGCTCAATAAGAGAGAGGCTAGGAGAGCTCAGCAGCGGATTGCTGGGGACCATAGACGAGAGCATGGACTTGGCAGAGGTGGGTGAGGGCTGGGGTGGGGCATTGCTGGTGGGTGTAACTGCGGTGCGGTGTGGAAGGGCGGCATGCCGAAGCGGGACTGGAGGGCTGTGCAGGTGAGGCAAAGCGGAGGCAGCGGTGGACGAGAGTGTGGATCTGGCAGAGGTGGGGTTTCTAAAGCGGAACACGTCTGCTTTCTTTGTGTTGGGTTGTCAGGCAGAGGCACCTGCAGGGTAAGGTGGATGGGGTGGGGGTTGTGGGGGGTGTCACCAAAACCGAGGGAACCGGGTCGTTGCCCGCTGGCAGCAGCTGGCGGTCGAAAGACTGAGATTGTGGACTGGGGCAGAGGTGGGTGTTTGTGGCGGTTGCCAGGCAGTGCAAGCAACAAACCGGTCGGATGGGTGACCCTCCGTCCCTTTGACGGACCTGTCCTTGCAGCCACGCCTGTCCCTCGCCCACCAAATCCTTGTTTCTCCTGTGACTGTCCTCCCCTGCAGCTGTACCCGCCCGCCACCCCGGGGCAGCGACGCTACCGCCTGCGCAGCATGGTGTGCTACTACGGGCAGCACTACCAGGCGCTGGTGCTGGTGCCCGATGCCGGCGGCTGGCTCATGTTTGATGACACGCGCGTCACGCGGGTGGGCAGCTGGGCAGACGTGCGCCGCAAGTGCGAGGCGGGGCGCATCCAGCCCTCGGTGCTCTTCTACGAGGCGGCAGGCGCTGGCGCCTCCTGACCCGCTTCTCACGATCCAGATGCTGCGCTGGCAGCACAGCAACAGCCTGTTCTTCCTTGCCTGCGACAGGCGGGGAGGGGGCGCTTTGGGCTGGCCGGCACAGGCCGGGCCTGCAGGAGCGCTGCAAGTAGCAGGCAGCAGTGGTGCTGGCACCAGCACAGCACGGGGGTGCGGCTGCTGGGGGCTCCGGCGTGGCGCCGCCGTGTGCTGCCGACCAGCCTGCACCCTGAAACCCTGCATCTTGCATTTCCTCTCGAGCCCTTACGACGCCTGTAACATAGATCACACAACGTGAAGGGCTCCTCGGTCTTAGCAGGCCTGCTGTACGCCGCCGCCGCCGCCGCCGCCGCCGCCATGTCAGCATGACGGCCCAACGTGCAATCAAGGGCTCACGAGATCCTGCATCTTGAAGAGGCTTGAAGAGGCATTCACCTGCCGCGTGCAGCCCGCTGGATGGCCTTGGACGGTCTGCGAGCGGACAGAACCCTGATCAGCTGTTGCGGGCATGCAGCTCCCTCCAACATACTCGATGTGCTACTGAACGCTCGGTGATCGCCGGATCGTGCAAGATGAGCGGCAGCGGCCGCGGGGCGTCAGGAGCAGTGCCGGAGAAGGGCGGCAGCAGCCGGAGGGCGGCTCGGCGGCGAACTTTGGAAGTGCACGAGCTGAGGGACATGGATGGAATTGTTAAGGGCATGGGTCACGCCGGCATGTTGGCCGCAGCCAAGCTCACAGTGCTCCAAGCGGTGGGCTTGGCTCAGGAGGTGAGCCACCGCGGCTTGGGATGTTGCCATGTCGCTGTAGAGCGGCGCCGGCGCGTGTTGGAAATAGGAGCGCTGCCGTGCCGCCGCCGGTGCTGCCGCCTGCCGCCTTCGCCGCCTCCTGCCCCCTGCTCCACGTGCTGGCACATTGTTGGCGCGTGTCGCACACTCCGCCACCGCCTTACGTGCCTTGGACTGCCGCGCCTGGCCCCGCAGACTGAGGATGAGGATGAGCGGGAGTCGGTGTTGGTTCAAAGCCTGCACGAGGCGCTGAAGCTGTGCGTGCGCGGCGTGCTGCAGCGCCACTCGCTGCAGTGCTTACGCCTCGCCATGTACCTCAGCAAAACCTGCATGGGCACCTTGGGACGGGCAGGTGAGCAGGCATGCCACAGCCGCGGCTGCTGCTAGCATGCCGCCGCTGCAGCCCATCTGCGCTCCCTCCTGCATGACAGTGTGCTGCCGCTGTCGCCCGCTGTGCCAGTGCTGCACGTTGCGTCAAGCAGAACAATAGGACAAGGCAGTCCATCAGGGTTGCGTGTCTCATCGAGTGCATGTTCATGTGGACAAGGAAGTGGCTGTTCTGGCCCCACTGCTGCCCGCCGACGCTGGCCTGCTCAACGCCCTGCTTCTCTTTGTGTGCTGTTGTTGCATTCACGAGGTGCAGGGCCACGCACTGCCGCTCTCGTCTGGGCATCCCGGGCCTGCCTGCTGCTGTCGGTACTGCCCAGGGCTCCAAACGCCTGTCAGCTGTACTGCCCATTCATTGCCACTTGTGGCTGTACTGCCCTGCCCTGCAGGCTCAGCCGAGCGGCTGCGCATCCTGGCACCGCTGCTGTCCGCCTACCCCGGCCCCAACGACGTGATGCAAGAGCAGCGCTTCGTTGGCGAGGTCAGCCTGGCAATGGAGGACATGCGGGACCTCAGGTGGGTGGGCTGCACGCTGTGCCATGCTGTGCCTGCTGTGTCATGCTGTGCCTGCTGTGCCTGCCGTGCTACGGTGTGCTGGGCCGGCAGTGTAACTGTGGGCGGTCGAGGGCAGCGTGGAGGGCAGAGCGGTGAGTGGGAAGGGTGTGCAGCGCTGGGCACACCCATTGTGTCCTTCCCGCGTCCTGTCCTTCAACACATGGCCATTGGCATGCTGCTGCTGCGTCCCCCCCGCCCGCGCCCAAGCTCGCCTCGCTGCGTGCCCGCCCACCTTCCTTGCAGGTGGCCCCTGGATTTTTTGGCGTGGCAGGAGGGGATGAAGGGGCCCAGCCAGAACCTGCGCAACTATGCCGTGCAGGTAGTGGCACAAATGGGGCGGGCAGAGAGGTGTGGGGGCCTAAACCCTAAACCCTAAACCCAAAACCCTATCGGCTGCCTCTTTCCTTTGTGTGATGCCACGTGGGCTTCGTCATCCTTTCACGCATGCCGGGCACTGTGCAATCGCCCGGCCGGGGCGAGCCTGCCTGGGTGCTTTGCTACGCTCTCATTCCCACCTCTGTCCTCGAATGCACCGACGGAAGCTGTGGGGTGAGCCCCTGTGCCTGCTGTTGGAAGCACACTGCACGCGTGCCAAGTGGCGGCGACCCGCCACCTTTTGTACAGATGCATTCGAGAGGCGCCTAGCCTTGCTTGTTGCAAACCCTGGGCCCAGTTTGTTTGTTGCCTGCATTGCCACCCTGGCACAGAGTGTTCCCGCCCACACTTCCCCCCTCCCCTCCCCCAAAACCCATTCATCACCCACCTGCCTGCCCTCCTCCTTCTGTTCTACAATGCAATTGCAGACCGTGTTCCAACATTATGCTGGCTGGGTGGAGGCGGTGCAAACCATTGACGGCCTGTTTCAGCGTCCAGAGATGCGGGGCACGCGTGCGTGGGTCGTGTTGCATCGCAGTGTTGGAATGGTCTGCAGCCCCATTGCTGGGGCTTGTATGGTGGTCCGCAACCAGCCAACTGCATAGTCTGTTTTCTCTGTGTTATTCAAACGGTCTTGTGCCTGCCCTGCTGTCGCTCATACTGCACTGCTGAGGGGGGATGGGCTGGCTCGTGCGGGCTGGAGGGGGCGTGTGTGGGTTGAAAGCGTGGAGGAAGGGACTGAGGTGCTGCTGCTGCTCCACACGGAGAAGGCGTGCATGGGTGCGTGCCGCCCCTGGAAATTCTACTATCGTTGACGGTGCAGACCTCCTCGAAACAAAGTGCCTGCCAGTCCAGTACGTCGCATCCATACCATTCCTGTCCTTAACAGGAGTGGAGGGGCGCTGCTCCTCATCCTGCCTCCTGCCCCTATGTGCCCCCTCACCCTGCATCCCCTCTGCTCCCCTTCTGTGCCTGCCCAATCGCCGACCATGGTGCAGCCAAAGTGCAGGCAGTGATGGGGAAGCATGCTGACCTGCTGCGCAGGCGGGTGGATGAACGCATGGTGTTCTGTGAGGGTGAGGCTGTGCTGTGCTGCGTGCGCTGTGCTGTGCTGTGAGGTGCTGTGCTGTGTTGCATTGCGAAGAATTGCAGCAGCGGGTGGAAGAGCGTCCGGCGTTTGGGGGCACAATTCTGTGCCGCGCTGCGCTGCGCTGCGTACAGCGGTGACCGGCTGCGCACCGGCTTCCCAATGACTCCCACCCTTGCCCCTGACTTGTGCAGCTGCTGCCCAACCACAGAGCCCTGCAACCCCCCTCCCCGCCCTGCCCCGCCCTGCCTGTGCCCCCGGCAGGCACCCCGTTGTGCCTCAGTTCCCTGATCCCGCCGTAACCGTGCACAGACTCGTTACAGCCAGTCCCCAGACTGTAGCCCTAAACCCTAAACCCTAAACCTCCCCTCCCGCCCTGCCCTCTTGCAGCGGCGGTGCCTGCTGAAGAGCTGGACGGGCTCAAGCGCCTGCTCCTCTCCCGCTGGCGCGCCGCTGTTAAGGAGGACGAGGAGGAGGGAGCGGAGCAGGGGCGGGGCCGGCAGCGCACACCTGCTGAGCTCAAGGCAGCCAAAACCCGGGCTGAGAAGGTGGGCACGTGGGCGCGTGCGCAGCACCCTGCATGCCGACCCGCCTTGCGTCCTGTGCTGACCAAACGCTGCTGTGCTGCACCCCAGCGCCGCCCGGGGCGTGCTGCCGCAGCGCATGCGTTGCTGTGCTGCGCTGCGTTGTGCTGTGCTGCACAGGGAAGCCAGTGAAACGTGCTGGCCGGCTAAGGCGTGGCCCGCCCGCCAGCCAGCCGACTGGTCGGCTTACCACCCTCACCGTCTCTCTGCTCCTATACCAACTCTGCTCCTATACCATGCACCTATTACAATCTCCCCCTCTGCCCCTCCCCCCCACCAATCAATCCATCACCCCCCATGCCGCGCTGAGCAGCTCCAGGCGTGGCTGCTGTCCAGGATGAGCGCAGACGGGCGCAAGCAGTACGCTGAGCAGTACCAAGCCCTGCTGGAGCTGACGGCGGTACCGCTGGAAGCTCTCGTTGCTCAGCTGCCACGCATTGCCGAGGAGGGGGGCTCAGCTGCTGTGCAGGTGGGCTGGGGGGTGGGCGTGTTTCAGCTGACTGGGCAGAGGGCAAGTGGTAGTTTGGTGGCTCCAGTGCATGGAGGCTGGTACCGCTTGCAATGAATGCTACAGTAGGCAGGGAGGGCACTGCAGTGAACGTTCCAGTAGGAAGAGGGAGGGCCATGCCTAGTAGCAAGGGGGGAGGTCGTGTGCATGCAAGCAGGTGCAAGCCCTTGCGAGGGCGGGGCGGTGGGGGGTGCGAACCACACGCGTGCAGTGGCCGAGAATGCTCTCCTTTGGTCTCGCCGCCCAACTGCCTTGGCTGCCCAAACAAGTGTGTGCCCTGCCCCGCGGCTGCCTGCATTTTTCTGCACATGCATGCCATCCACAGCACTGGATGTCGGCATCCCACAGTCTCTTCAAAGTTGATTCATGCAAGCAAGCGCTGGGCATGCGTGCAGGAGGTGAGGCGCGTTCTGGGCGCGACACTGAACTACCGCCGTGGCGCCCAAGTGTGGTACCGCCTGCCCGAGTTTTCTCCTTTCGGCACAGACGCCAACGTCCGCGGCACGATGGCCGGCAGGGGCGCCGGCAACGCTG
>JTEE01000320.1:2752884-2763415 GCA_002896455.3 Chlorella sp. ArM0029B | reverse complement strand
CGGTTGCATGCACGGTGTGTGCCACACCCACCGACAGTTTGAGCCAGGGCAGTTTGAGAGAAGACCCGACGTCCCAAAACGCTGACGCTGCGACTGCTGCTGATGCTGCTATGCTCTGCTTTTGAATTTGCGCTTGCCAACTGCTGCTGCTTACTGCTTGCGGCCTCTGCTGCTGCTCACGGCTGCTCACGGATGCTGCTGGCTGCCTCTGCTGCTGTGGCTGCTGCTGCCTCTGCTGCTGCGGCTGCGTCGGCGGTGCTGGCAGCTGCGGTGCTTGCATGCCGCTTCTGAAACAGCCCTATGCTCAAGGCTGGCCSCACCCGCCCCACTCAAGCTTGCTTGCCTCCTTTTTCTTCTTCCCCACCTGACCCCCACCGCTCACCTTGGCGGCGCTGCTGTGCAGGCCAGGTGCCGCTGATTCTTGCTGAGCGCTGGCTGATGGGCAGGCTCAAGCAAGGCGGCATTGTCGTGCCCCAGCTGGCCCGCAGCGCCGTCACTCTGGTACGTTGTGTGGAGAAGTCGAGTCGTGTTGTAGGCGTTTCTGTTCATATTTAACCTTGCTCCTGCCCTGGCTCAAACTGTCGGTGGGTGTGGCACACACCGTGCATGCAACCGCCCCTAGAGCAAGGTTAAATATGAACAGAAACGCCTACAACACGACTCGACTTCTCCACACAACGTACCAGAGTGACGGCGCTGCGGGCCAGCTGGGGCACGACAATGCCGCCTTGCTTGAGCCTGCCCATCAGCCAGCGCTCAGCAAGAATCAGCGGCACCTGGCCTGCACAGCAGCGCCGCCAAGGTGAGCGGTGGGGGTCAGGTGGGGAAGAAGAAAAAGGAGGCAAGCAAGCTTGAGTGGGGCGGGTGSGGCCAGCCTTGAGCATAGGGCTGTTTCAGAAGCGGCATGCAAGCACCGCAGCTGCCAGCACCGCCGACGCAGCCGCAGCAGCAGAGGCAGCAGCAGCCACAGCAGCAGAGGCAGCCAGCAGCATCCGTGAGCAGCCGTGAGCAGCAGCAGAGGCCGCAAGCAGTAAGCAGCAGCAGTTGGCAAGCGCAAATTCAAAAGCAGAGCATAGCAGCATCAGCAGCAGTCGCAGCGTCAGCGTTTTGGGACGTCGGGTCTTCTCTCAAAACGTGTGAGGTGCTGGCTTACCCAGGCTCGGGCTCCCACCAAATGCACAGGGCCCAACCCATCACAATCAACCCATCGGGTCTTTTCCCAAAACTTGAAACAATTGAGGTGCTGGCTCACCCAGGAAGAAGAAGAGCCAAGCCAGGCGGTCGGTCACAGAACCGTGCACATACCTACAAGCAGGCAGGCAGGCAGGCGGGCAGGCGGGCAGGCGAGGAAGGCCATTCAACCAAGTTGCCCGGTAAACACTGCTGCAGCTGGAGCAGGTGAGCTTGGGCTTGCCAGCTGGCGCAAGGCCAAGCACAAAGAGCGGGTGGCGGGCAAACAGGCAGTGCGGCGTGACTCCCTTGTTTGGCAACGAGCCCTGGCCACATGCCCACTACAGGCCGCTGCACTGGCCAAGCAAGGCAAGCTAGGCACGCTAGGCATGCTAGGCAAGCTGGGCCAGGCCACGCAAGCCAACCACGTCACCAGCCTGAGCTGCATCTCAACTGCACCTGCAACTGCCAGCTCGGCTGGCGCCTGAACTCAGCCTGCCAGGTCAGCCCTGCCAGGTCAGCATCGGCATTTTACAGTTCAACGCACGCATCCACTGCACATGTATACAATCAGATGCGGGCAGGTCAGTAGGACAAGGGCGGGCGGGCAAGTGCCTCTCTGCATCCTCACCGCTGCCGTCTCCACAGAGCCCTGCGCTAGCAGGACAGAACCCTAGCAATGCATGCTCAAATTCAACCGGGCAGGCGGGCGGAGAGGATGCCGGGTGCCGCTTTGCATTGCTACAGTAGCCGACTACAAGGGCACCCAGAGGACGGCAGCACAGCACAGCACAGCACAGCACAACACAGCACAGCATAGCACAGCAAAGCACAGCACGGCACGGCACGGCACAGCACGGCATAGCATGGATGGCACCTTGAGGTCGCAAATGCGCAGACAGCGGCTGTGGCCGCAAATGCGCAGACAGCGGTTTGTGGCGGTAAGGTTGGGCTGTGGGTCTTGTCAGAATGCCGAGCGCATCATGTGAGGGTAAGGTGTGATTTTGAAAGGGACTATAGTGAAGGGTTGGTCCCAACCCAGGAGCATGCGAGCGAGTGGTGAGTGAGCGGCGGCGGCAGCGGCGGCGGCGAGGGCGAGGGCGAGGGCCGAGGGCGAGGGCCGCCCCGACCTCTTTGAAGCCGCAGCCAGCAAATCGCAATGGAACAATTACTTCTCTATCAGCAGCTAGACCACTCATACATCCCCCGGTGCTGCACCCACACTTTCGTTGATTCACACAGCCAGTTTGTTTTTTAGACCCTGTTTTCATGTTTTCATGTTTTNCAGAAGACGTGCCACACTTTCTGTTCCACTGCCCCCTCTACACCACCCTTCGTACACAGTTCACAGACCTCTTCCCACCCGCCATCTCCACGCCCACGGCCTGGCTGGCACAGCCCGCCAGTGCCCGCACCCCAGTTTCCCTTGCCAGCTGGCTGCCACCTGCACCCCCCTCTAACAGGCCCCAATGATAAGTGCAGCCTGCCGCGCTCGATTTTAACATTATTTGCGTTAAAGATGGGTTTAAAAATCAACGCATAGAACAGAGCAGAGAGCCTCCATTCAAGCAGACCGGTTTGTCAGGGCGCCATAGCTGGCCGGTGAGGCCCGCTTGCAGCCCTCACTGCGTGTTGGTCATTACTTTCAATGATAAGGGTGATCGAAACGGCCAGCGGCCCGTTTGAAGAGCTGCCTGTTGTGGGTAATTATAACCGGTGCCACTGCCGCTGCCGCCGCTGCACCCCACTCCTGCTGCTCGCAGGTGCTTGTATGGCCTGACATTTTACATCATGATGGCATGTACAGCATCATTGCTGTCAGTTGGAGGCACCCCGTTCCTTAGGACACAGGCAGCGCAGGCATCACAGGCTCACAGCCGCACAGGACTTAGGTCGGCCGCGTCATCGGCGGTGGACCACTGCCGCAGACGTACGCAGGCTGCATGGCTGCAGGCTGCGCCCATCTGCCCTTGGAAGTTGTGGAAGTAGTTGCATTACTGCGGCGCCGGACATGTGCTGGGCTGTACCACTGCCCTATCCAGCTTCCTTGAACGTCCTGCCTGCAGTCACCTTCATCGTAAACGGTTGCGGGGGAAGCGGCAACGGCGGCTTAGGGACTTTTTTTTTCTTCTTTTTTTCTTTTTTTGTTCTTTTCGGCTTAGGGACTGACCAGCAGCAGCAGTAGGAAGAGGAGCAGCAGGGGCTAGAGAGCCAGGAGCAGCAGGCATAATTTTGTCCTGTGTATGACGCCTCACACCACGGCGACTGCCGGGGGTACGGCATCATCACCGGTGCTGCCCCGCCCGCAGAGGACGGCACACACCGCTGGTACGTCAAGTTTGAGCGTGGCGCGCGCACCACGGCTGTCAATGAGGCCTACCTGTACCTCAGCTACATCCAGCATGTCGGGCACTATGTGCCGCAGAGCGCCGGGCAGCGCATCGTGGTCATGGTGGGCCCGCACATGGGCACAGAGCCACAAGAGCTCCAGTGCCCCTCGTCCTCCTCCCCCAGCGGCGCCGGCGAGGATATTTGTGGCACATCAGGTCGGCATCATCCCAGTACACAGCCACCCTGCAGAAAGGTTGGGCAAAGAAGCAGGATAAGATGTGCGCACGCAGAAGCAGTCACAAAAAGACAGGCTGGGCTGGGGTCAACATGTGCTGGGTTTGTGCAGCTCGGTGCTGTCCCAAGACACAGCCACCCGGCAGCTGGTTGAGGAAACAAGCAGGACAGGGTGCGGGCCAGCAGAGAGAGCCACACAAGGCAGTCGACACATGCAAGGTGCTGCGCAGATCAACGCTCAACCGCCCTGGAGTGCACAACTTGTGAGGCACGGAGGTCGCTCTGCTGGGCGTACAGAGCAATGCCGCCTCTCTGCAAGCAGCCCACCCCTGGGCGCGCTATGCAGTCCGCCCCCCCCCCTGGCTTCATCAAGCCAGCCCGTGCACCTGCCGCCGGGCAGGAGCACGCGCGCAAAGCACGCGGCATTGATGTTCTTGCCGCCGGTGTCGCTGATCATGTCGGCCGTCGCCTAGCTGTCCTCCCACCCGCCCTCTGGGTCCGGGGTGCGGAAGTGCTTCATCGGCATGGGCGACCCCGTCTGGTTATCGACATGTACTTGGGCTTCAATGTCAGCAGCTTGGTGTGCTTGCAGAGAGGAGTGGGGTCGGCAGAGAAGGAAGTGCATGCAATTTAGCGGGGCGGGCCGGGCAGCAGAGTGGGAGGAGGACAAGGTGTGGGGAAGGCGTTGCATAAGGGGAGCCAGGGATGCCGCACGGTGCGCATCCCTGGCCTGGACACTTGGTGGGAGGGCCACACAAGTGTTGCACGCTCGCACCCATTGCATGCACCCTTCAGCGGGCACAAGCACAGCATATGAACATGCCGCCTGTCAAGGAGGCACGGAGAGCATGAGCATGCGTGTGTCATGAGGCATCAGCACAACATGATCACATGTGGTGGGGGGGGGAGTACCCGAGGAAAACAAGACAAATTCAAAACGAGACACATTTCGAGACATTTTTCGTGGGCACGAAAAGTACAGAGAGGTGAGGACTTCATGAATACATGCAGTGGGTGACGAGTAGAGGGCACACCTGAACATGAGTACAGCATCCCAATAGGGAGCCTTTCATGACAACATGGGGAGTCGTTGCATGCATGCGTTAATAGAATCCCTCAGCACCTGATGTACCAAGCCACTGGAAAAGGCAGGCAGGCGCAGCAGGCAGATATAAGCACAGCATTGTCGCGCGTGGGGCACCTGAACATGGAGTTGGGCGGGCCGGCCGTCACATCCACCGCAAACTAGTAAGCATGTGGTGGGCCTGAGAGAGCAGGCATCAGGGCACAGAAGGGGCACACGAAGAGTGACTGGAGATAGCGGCAACGCCAGCACACGGCGCGGTGCTTACCGCTGCGTGGCCGCCGCGGCCGTGCTTCTGCAACGGTTGTAGGCGTGCTGCGCCACCGGCAGAGCAGCGGTTGCCTGCGCCGCCTGCGCCACCGCCGCCGCCTCGCGCTCTGCCTGCCTGTGCTGCGTGCCCAGCGCGCCAGCCACAACATGCGCCGCCACACCGTTGCCCACGGCGGCTCCCTCGGCAGCCCCTCCTCCTCGTGCCGCCTCGCCAGCCGCTTGGCTGGTGGGCAGCTCCGTGTCCGTGCTGGCGACCACAGCAGGCACAGCAGGTGCCTCCTCGCCTCCCCGCCGTGCCTCCTCCCCTTCCTCTGCAAAAGTACTCCTCCTCACTCGTCCCGCCCTGCTTGGCTGCTGAGCTGGCAGGTATGGGCACCTCCTGCGTGGACCTCACAGCATCATCCACATCCTGCTCTGGCGCTGCCGCCTGCTCGTGAGAGAAGCCGGCGGCCAGGGCGGCGGAGGCCATGGCCTGGCCGCTGAGCGAGGAGGAGGTGGCTGCAGCAGAGGGCGCAAGGGATGGGGAGGGAGGGGCAGCCGCAAAGGCAGTGAGAGGCAAGGTGACGAAGATGTGGGTGGGACAGGTTGGGATGCGCCGGCCAGGGGGGCCAAGAGGCAGGCGGGTGGGGGGTGGCAGTTGCAAAGGCAGTGGAAGGCAACAGAGCTCGGGAGAAACGGGTTGGTACATCGCGGCCAGTGGGCACGGCCGCTTAGCGAGGGCGAGTTGCTGCAGGGGAAGGCCGCCGAGTGCGGCAAGGGGCGGGCAGACGGGGAAGTTTCAGACAGCAGAAGGCATGGGACGGCAAGGCACAGGTGCAGGGGAAAGGCAAGGCATCAGATGTGAGGGAGGGGTGCGTGCTTGTGCCAACCCAGCAGCTGTTGCAGCTTGAACGCAGACGTGGCATGTCGTTACCCACTCAGGATGCCACCAAGAAGCGCACCAACACGACTTGGCATACATCGATCAGTAAGGAAAGCACGTGCACGCATCATGCCACCTGCGCCCAACTGCACACTCTCAGCCGAAGCACCGCCAGGGTGATGGAGAAGCAGCAACCAACAGAGCAAAAGATAGGTCACTGCTGCTGCTAAATGTCGGGCCACCTCTGCCCACACCTGTGCCAGCTGCGCCAACTCACACACGACTGCCGCTGCTTGCTAGGGGAACGGATGCAATGAAGTGCAATTTAGAATCGAACGATAGTAACATCGCTTCTGCAACCCCCACCTGTGCCAGCAGTGGTTATTTCGTCCACGCAGCGATGACCAGACGCCAGCTCCTCAGGCTGGCTGGGGTCGGTGACCAACAGCATGTGGAAGCTGCGGCGCGGGTGGGGAGCGGGCGAGGGTACAGAGCAGGCAAGGGTGGGGGAGGGGCAGAGCGGGCCAGGGGGCAGAAGGCAGGGGGCGCAGTGCACAGAGAGGCAGCTCGCCGAGCGGATGAGGGTGAGGTGGAGGCCAAATGGGCAAGGGTGGTGCAGAGCGGGTGAGGGTGGGGCAGAGCCGGGCCTGTGCTGGTGGGAGGGTGGGGCAGAGCCGGGCCTGTGCTGGTGGAAGGGGGGGCCAGGGGGCGCAGTTACAAAGAGAGGCAGTGATACCTATAGAGGCAGCTCGCCTGCCACCTCAGATGTTCCCCACATGTCCTATGAGTGCTGTGTGCCTCCGTGGACGTTGAAGGCACCCTAACCTTTACCTCTCGCCATCGCAGGCAACCAAGGACAAGCCGCTAGCCCACCCCTGCCCCATCCCCTCCCCACGAATCCACCCAACATGCCCCTGGACATCTACGTCCCCCTCAATGCCCAGCGGTCAGCGCCCCACCATTGCGGGCGGCTCGCCTCGCCCTGGTGCCGCCCCTGCCACATCCCCTCCCCATTCACTCCACTCAACTCGCCTATCGAGTGCCTCCATCATGCTCACTGCCCAAGCGCCCAGCGCCCCACCATTCATCCGCAGCTGGCCCTGCCCTTGTGGCCGCCCCTGTAGTCAACGTGCCGTACTCACTCGCCCGCCCCTCATGCACGCCTCCACCCACCCCCACTCACTTCCCTTTGCCCAGCGTCCCACCAGCCCGGGCGGCAGGCAGTGCAGCTTTGCCGCCCCTGCTATCACCATTTGCCCCTCTCACCCACTTTAGCCCCCCGCACACACACACAAACCTCCAACTCACTCGCTCCAGCCCCCTGCACACACTTGCCACCGTTCCCCTCACACCGCTCCCCCTCTTGCACACACTCCCACCCGCCTCCCCACTCACTTCCCGTCGCCCACATGTCCCACCAGCGGCGCCAGCAGGCCGTGCCGCTTGCATAATGCCTGGGAGGCCAGCACCGTTTCTGTGAGCTTGGAGAGCGGGACGCAGAGGTCTGTGGGAAAGCCTGGGCAGCCTGCGAATGAGGCAGGGGAGGATGGGGCAAGAGGGGTGATTTTGGCGGGCAGGGGCAGGGCGGGGCGAGGAAGGGCATCCCTGTTTCAGGCTGATGAGGGAGATGAGGCGAGGGGAGGGGAGTCCCTGACAGCCGGAGCAGGACTGGTGGGTAAGAAGTAACAAGTAAGCAGGAGCGGCAGCACCGTTTCTGTGAGATTGTAGAGGGGACACAGAGGCATGTGGGGAAGCCCTGGCAGCCTGCAAGTGGGGAGGGTGGGATGCCNGGGGCGGGGAGGGCCTCCCTGTTTCAGGCTGTGGGGGGGAGGGGCAAAAGACCCCATCAGACCGCTGCGGCTCCCCCTGGACTTGAAAAGCATTTGATTGATTGAAGTGTGCCTCACAGCAACACGTGTTTAAACAGTTGCAATTGAAGCCTGCAGGGATCCAGCGGCGATCACCAAGGACAGAGATGGCGGGCGCAAGCAGGGGGGCGGAAGCAGAACGCGAGCGGGTGGGGGACACAGTCGCAGGGCAGCGGCGGATGCCAAGCAGCTGCGGGCACATCTGGGGCTGCCGAATGGAGGGCCGTAGCACATGGCGCATGCATGCAGGCAAACAGGCAGGCAGGTAGGCAGCCAACCAGAGGTCCAGCCACGAAACTCCCAGCACCTTCCTCCTTTGTGGCTAGCTCTGATTGTTTACATGCAAAGCGCACACAGCACACCTGCAGCTCGACCACTAGTTCAATGCGTGCCACCGGAATGCCGCTCTGCATCACCACAGCTGCCGTCTCCACAGCGCCCTGCGGGGTGCAAGGCACGCATCCTTGGTGATGGTCAGATGGGGGTCAGCGGGAGAGCGGAGGGCAGCTGTGCATGACTGCCAAGGACAAACAAGTGCAGGGTCGGTGCCCAGGGCCCAGTTGGGGCCGTGCAGGTTTGGCCGGTCTGCAAGGCGGAGGCAACGTGTCGTGCCACCGACTCACTCACCCGCAGAGGTGGGGAATGGCTCTGTGATGTACACCCGGGCAAAGGGGTGGGTGACCTTTGGGTTGCCGTGCAGGCCCTGCAAGCGGGGGCAGCAGGCAGGCAGGCAGCGTGGGGGGCGCTGTGTGCCGGGTTGCAGGGCGGTGTGCAGGGCGGTGTGCAGGGCGGGATGCGGGGGGGCCCGGCAGGGGGGACCTGGAGACATCCCTGTCCCGCCTGCTGCCGTTGCCGGCACTCTCACTGGCGGCCAGAGCCCAACCCGCATGTGCGTGTGTACACTGCCGTGCCGAGGCACTGTCCACCGCAGCACATCCACCCCAGTGCAGCACAGCACGGCCAGCACAGCGCAGCGCAGCCTCCCTGCCACCCACGCGCTCTTCCAGGGGGGCCCACCTGTCCCTCATTTGAGGAACAGCACAAATGAAGAAGAGCAGCCGCCTCTCCCGTGCGTTCAACACGGCCACAATCCAGCTCAACATTCACAGCGCAGCATCAGCCCAGCCCGCTGGCCTGCAGCCTCTCTGCCACTCCCTCGATCTCCCCAGGGGTCGGTCACACTTGTCCCTAACCTGTGCTTTCACCACGGTCACGTTCAGGCTGGCTCTCAGCGACCGCTGGTACCGGGAAGTCAAGCAGGCACTGCACACACTCACTGGATGGGATGATGTGGCCCCAATCACGCCCGCTGGTCTGCGACACTCTCATCGTGGTGGTAGTGTGGAACGCCCCCTCAGCCGGGGCGCTGATCCCTCCAGCACCGGGAGC
This sequence comes from Chlorella sp. ArM0029B, assembly GCA_002896455.3. Classification (NCBI taxonomy): domain Eukaryota; kingdom Viridiplantae; phylum Chlorophyta; class Trebouxiophyceae; order Chlorellales; family Chlorellaceae; genus Chlorella; species Chlorella sp. ArM0029B. The sequence goes on along the minus strand of JTEE01000320.1, from coordinate 2,754,207 downwards.
ACTGGCGCCACCGGCGGCCAGGGCAGCTGCAGCTGCGCCGCCGCCTCAAGGGCCGCTGCCTGCCGCCGCTGCCTCCGCCTCCTCCGCCGGCTGGATCTCGGAATCTTGGAGGCGTGCTGTGGGCGCTGCGGCGCCGGGTTACAGCAGGCATAGCAGGCTCAGACCCGGTGCGGATCATGAGGCGCCTACAGGGGGCAGCCAGCCGGCCAGCCGGTGAGAAGAGAGGGGCATCAAGGGGCGGTGGCGTGTGCTGAGCAGGCTGCATTGTTGATAGAGGCGCCCGTGAGTGTCAGTGGAGCTGACGACACTGCCTCCGCCCCCCGCCCCTGGAGCTGCCTTCTTGCCGGACGACCTGCTTGTTCGCCCACCTGCCCTGCAGCCCTCCCCCCCTGCCCCTTCTCCTGCCCCTGCCCCCGGCCCTGCGGCCCCTTGTTGCACACGCCCCAGCACACCTGTAGGGCAGCAGCCTCTCCTCCCGCTCGTCCGGTATGCCGCTGGCCCGACCACTCCCCCAGCCTCCACAGTTTGCCGGTGGCTGACGTGGACCCCGCCAACAGCGGCAACTTGGCCATGCAAATATGCCTGGCTGACGGCACGTGGCGTCTTGGAAACCAAGCCAGGCTTGGAAGACGAGACACTCGGCAGTGCCTGGCGCGGGCTGGTGCTGGCCCACTGCTTGTTTGGGCCCTTGCTCGCCTGTCACTTGCGTCGCAGTGCCCTGGGGCCGTAGCAAGTGTGCAAAAAGAACAAGAGATGGGGGGCGCACCACATGTGATGCCGCGATTTGGCAGCCAGCCGGCCGGCAGGTCATTTTCATGCGGGCCCCAGGCCGGCCAACCTCAGGAGGTGGGCAGCCTCGGACGCCAAGGAAGAGAATCCTTGCCGGATGCTGGCAGCAAAGAGGTCGGGCATCCCAGCCGCCTCTGCCGGTGCAAAAAAGAAGCAGTGGGCAGAGGCCAGCAGCACACACTGCAGGGGACACGAGAGGCAAACAGGGAAGGAGGCAGGTGGGTGAGGGCCAGCAGCACAGACTGCAAGGGGGCGGGGCAGGCAGGGAGGGAGAAGGCGGGGAAGGAGGCAGGGAAGGAGGCAGGCGAACGAGATCCCAGCAGTGCAGACTGCAGGGGGGCGAGGTAGGCAGGGAGGGAGAAGGCAGGCAGGGAGGCCGGGAAGGAGGCAAGCGGGTGTGAGCCAGCAACCTAGACCGCAGGGGTCGGGGGAGGGAGGGAGAAGGCAGGCACGCAGGCAGAACGGGTAGGAAGGCAGGCGGTTGAGCCAGCAGCACAGACTGCAGGGGGGTGGGGGAGGGAGGGAGAAGGCAGG
>JTEE01000320.1:2739812-2750364 GCA_002896455.3 Chlorella sp. ArM0029B | reverse complement strand
TCAGGGCCTTGTGGTGCATGCCTCGTCAACCTCTCAGGATTTGGTTCGTCCTGAAGTTGAATCCCCTTTCAGGGGATGTGAAAAGCTGTAACGACTAGACTAGACTAGCGGCGGCGGCGCAGGCACATGCGGCCGCGGCACCCCCAGGTACGAACTACAGGAGTGCCCCGACACGAGCTGCACGGCGTGGTTGAGAGGACGCGCTGCCCGTGATCTGACCCGTGATCTGAGTCACGAGGCTCGCCTTTCAGCTCTTGGTGGCTTGCTGTGTGATCTGGGTGTGTAAATCGCTTTTTCAGTGAGACATTCGAAGAAGAAGAAGAAGAAGAAGCCTGCCCCCGGGAGAAGAAGAGGAACGCAGATATGCGTGACTTGTCGCCACGACGGGCGAGGGAGGGAGACATTCGGGGTAACGGGACAAACCGGAGGCAGAGTTGCGCGCTGCTGACGTGGTTCAGTGCCCTTGATGGTTCCTTCTGGTCTGGAGCCTGTAGTTTCAGCCCATTCCTTCCCGTTTGGCCTTGCTCTTGCCTCGCCCTCTTCCCCGCGTTCCTTCGCATCACCCCGCACCCCAGGCCATGGCACAGGCCCTGTGCGGCACCCGGGCAGGGCTTCCAGCCCGGCGGCCAGCTCCCTCAGCCGGCCACACGCCAGGTGGGGGGCGTGCCTTGTTCAAAGCGGGCGCCTTGGGGGCGCCTTGGGGTTGAGGCGTGGGAGGGCCTGCTGGGTCCAGCCCAGTTTCAGGTCAATCAGGGGCCCCTGCACGCTGCTGCCACTTGGCCTCGCAGGCCGGGTGGGTCCTAGGGCTGCCGGACTTTTAGACACACTTCCCACCTTGCCAACGGCCCCTCCGCCAACCCATGCTGAACTGCAGGCCGCCAGTACGTACGCGTGCAGCAGGTGGCGCGGCCATGCAGCCCAGGGCGAGCATACACAGGCGGCGACGGCCTCACAGAGCCGCTGCGGCAGCGGCAGCTGGGCCGGCACGGCGACGAGCACAGGGTCAAAGTTGCACTCTTCCTTGCTTCAGCGGGCTTGGTCGGCCTCACAGTGACCGGCTTCAGCCTCGTCCACTCCGAGATGAAGACCTCCCGCGCTGCGTTCAACACCGAGCTCACCGCCTTCCGCGCTGAGTCCAACACCCAGATCACCGCCTTCCGCGCTGAGTCCAACACCCAGATCACCGCCTTCCGCGCTGAGTCCAACACCCAGATCACCGCCTTCCGCTCCGAGATCAACGGCCACCTCAACATCATCGACCGCAACCTGTTTGACCTCGCCCGCAGTTTGCCCGGCAGCGGCGCCTCGCCCGCCGGCGGCGCGCCTGCCCCGTGACCCTGAAAGGTGAGGGGGTGCAGGGATGATGGAGGGAGGGGAGTGGGAGGAGAGGTGAGGCAGGCGGGGTGCAGGGACGAGGGCGGCAGTGGGAGGAGGGAGGCTGGGAAGCAGGCGCCCGCCGACACTGTGCACCTCTGCATGTCCCTTCCACCCTCACACCACAGGTTGCTAGGTTGCTGACCTTCTGCAGGCTCTTGGACGCGGGTGCTGACCTCCCCGGCGGCCCCTGTGCATCGTGCTCATCGCCCAGCCCACCCCTGGCACCCCCACGCATGATCTCCCCGCCCACGTCGTTCTCCTCGCCCCTTCCTTCTTGCACCCTCGCGCAGGCCTGTGCCGAGCCAAGCGTGCCCAGCGGGCAGCCCTGCACAATGACCTGCCGCGGCGGCGCGCTCCCGGCGGCGGCACACTCCGGCGGCGGCGCGCTCCCGGCGGCGGCACGCTCCGGCGGCGGCGCGCTCCCAAACATCTGCCATCTGATGCAAGTGCAGTCGGCGCTTTCCTAGAACGACCTGCGCTAGCGGCGTGTCTTGGCGCCTCCCACCCGCTGAGCTGACGTGGCAGCTCGCACGCAGCAGCGCCCCCCAAATGGACTATACCCCTCTGCTTTGGCACCCCTTTGCTTTTGCACCCCTTTGCTTTTGCACCCCTTTGCTTTTGCTCCCCTTTGCTTTTGCCAATCAGCGACCGATTCATCCTCTGCCCCTTTCTCCCCCTCTGCTTGCACTGCCAATCAGCGAAAGATTCATCCGCTGCCCCTTTCTTCCCCTCTGCTTGCACTGCCAATCAGCGAAGGATTCACCCGCTGCCCCTTTCTTCCCCTCTGCTTGCATTTTGTACCTGCCCTGCACTGCTATTGTCCTAGAACCCCTCTCCCTCCAACCACAAATGTTCATTCTTGTCCCTCCTTTCCCCTCTGCTTGCATTTTGTACCTGCCCTGCACCCCTGTTTCCCTTAACCCCCCTCTCTCCCTTAGGCAAAAGTGAATATGCCACACCCTCCCTTCCCCTATGCGTGCGTCCTGCAAAACTCAGGCCCCCTGCCCTCCGCCCGCAACTCTTGTTTTTGGCTGCGGCCGCACGTGCTGACCAAGTGGGGTTTCACCCCTATGCTTTGCCTGCTTCGTCACCCTGCCTTCCACAAAGAGCTCCCTGCAGTTGCATTTGCTCACCTTATGCTTTAATTGATGTTGTGTACACTTACGGTCCGGCGGAACCTGTCCGCCCCCTGCCCCGGTCCAGTAGGGCCTAGTATGCGGGGTGTCTGTACACACTACACACCCACCCGCTGAGCTGACGCGGCAGCTCGCACGCAGCGGCGCCCCCCAAATGAACTGGACCCCTTCCAACCGCTTTGGCTTTCCTATGCACTGCCAATCAGCGAACGGTTCATCCGCTGCCCCTTTCTTCCCCTGTGCTTGCATTTTGTACCTGCCCTGCACGCCTACTGTCCTAGGCCCACCCTCCATCAGCCACAAGTGTGTATGCCTCCGATCCGCCCCCCTTCCACTCTGCGCGCGTTTTGTGCCTGCCCTTCAAAACTCAGGCCCCCTGCCCTCGGCCCGCAACTCTTGTTTTTGGTTGCGCCCACATGTGGAAGACCTTGCAGCGCTCACCAGTCACGGGTCGAGGCCAGCTTGGGTGCGCAGCCATGGCCCCAGGCCTCGGGTTGCAGCCACGCTGCTCCACTGCTTGCCAGCCCTTGATCCTATGGGCAACCAGCGCACTTACAGGCGGGAGAGCAGACCGGTAGGACAGGGGGCGGCGCGGCACGTCGGTGCGCCGGCACATAAGGTAGTGCTCAACGGGAGCAGGGGTGAGACGCTGCTGGGCAGACTTCGGGATACAGAGCAGTACATGCACCTCTTGGGAAGTGCAAGAGATGGCACCGGGGGTGTCGGGCGCCTCCTGTTGCAGCGCAGCGTGGCCGCCTCCCTGCATCCGTGTGCACCCTACGCTCGTGCGTCGGTGGCAGGGTTGTGCAAGAAGGGATGCGGGCAGGGACGCAAACCTCCTGCCCTTCTGCTGAGGGCCGACACTTGTATCTGTGCCACGCTGTGCTGGCTTGGCTCCCCAAGCGGTGCTCTCGCAGCGTGGCCGCCCCTCTCCCAGCCGCTCCCCGCATTGGTGGGCCTCAAGCTTCACCCTTCAACTGTTCTCCTGCCTCGCATTGTCATTGCTTGCAGACATGTACTGGGATGGCCGCAGCCAGTGTGTCAGAGCCATTTAAGGAACTACAATCGATCAGGAATAAGGCCTGGACTGCAACGGAGAGTGTGCGGTGCGGGCAGGCGGGCAGGTAGAGACAGTTGCTCAGGCGGCCGGGGCAGGCCAGCGTGGGAGGAGAGGTACAGATGCCCATGTGAGTCAAGTGTATGCGCAGGAGAGGAAGGCAAGAAAGGTGTGGGAAGCAATATGGGGTAGGACGGCACCCCAAGGCAGTTTAATAGCTCAACAGTATGACGTGCGCCGCCGTGCATGCGACGCACCAAAGCTGCCGAGACGTTGCTGGCCTTGCTGTAAATGTAAATGTCAATGTCGATGCTGCTCGTCCGCTGGCCGTGCCGTGCCTGCTCTCCGTCTGCCAGCAGCGCAGCCAGCGCCTCCAGCACCACCGCCTCCCGCTGCCCCAGGCTGCAGGCCGCCGGCGGCACCAGGTCGGCCAGAGCGGCGAGGTAGAGTGGCGGGGGGGAGGGGTGGAAGGGCTTGCCCATAACCTCAAAGGAGGGCTGCTCGCCGCCGGTCAGATAGCGCAGCATCTTGGGGAAGCCGTCTGCATGCAAGGCACAATGCGGGGGGAGGGAAGGCGGCGCGAGAAGTGAGACGCTAGTAGCCGTGCAATCGCAACCGCAGGGTGCTGCCCCTGCATGCCAGGCTTGCATGCCAAGCTGCATGCAAGGCAGGAGGCAGGCAGGCAGGCAGTTGAGGAGCTGAGCAGAGAGGCAGGCTGGCAGGCAGGCAAAGGATAGCAGAGAGGCAAGCTGCCAGGCAAGCTGGCAGGCAGGCGAAGGTGGGCAGAGAGGCAAGCTGCCAGTCAGGAAGGCAGGCAGGCAAAGGTGGGCAGAAGTGCAAGGTGCCAGGCAAGATGGCAGGCAGGCAGGCAAGCCAGAAGGCAGGCAGCATGCCCCTCCCACCTGGCGTGTTGATGCACTGGAACTCCCCCTCCTGCAGCACAGCATCCGTCTTGGCGTCCCGCGCTATCTCCTTGCATAGCGCTACCTGCTGGAGGCGGCCCGCCCGCACAGGGGAGACCAGGGGGTGCTGCTGCAGTTTTGCAGGGCTCAGCCGCTCTGACTGCTGCTGCCACTTACCCCTTTTGCAGGGAGCGTGGCGTGAAGTTTATCCGCCTTCTGCTCGTGGAGACGCTGCGCACCCACCACCACGGCGGGCCGTTGCAGGCCCGCATCAAGCGCCACCTGCCGGTGAGTGGCTGGCGGTGGAGAGGTGGCCTGGGAGAGGGTGGCCTGGGGCATGCGCTGTGAGCAGGTGCTGGCACGGCAGCCTGCATTGCCCCATGCCGCGTGCTCTGCTCTCCTGTGTGTACGTCAAACCCTCATGAGGGTGATATCACTGGTGCCCTGCCCTACCCGCCCCGCAGGTGTCGTGGTTGGGTGTCTGGCTGATGCTGCTGGGCTTCCGGGACTACAGCAATGAGGAGCACATGGACTGCGAGCTAAAGTGCCTGCGGCCTGACGAGGAATCCGTGCTGGAGTTGGCAGGCCTGTGGGCGCGCATCGCATCCGAGGCCGAGGTGAGCAGCGCTGAGGTGACGTAGAGGGTGTGGTAGAGGGGGAAGGCATGCAGGCAGCAGGGGGGCCAAGCTGGCAGGCAAGGCATGCAGGCAGCAGGGGGGGCAGGCTGGCAGGCAAGGCATGCAAGGTGATCACCCCCAACAAGGTGCACTCGTGTGTGTGCGCTGCAATCACATGCACTGCCCATGCGTCACTGCTGTGCCGGCTTAGTTGTAGTGCAGCATGGCCCTGGCCACTCACTGCCTGCAGAAGAATAAGATTACAGCCCGAGGGCGTGGGGTTGAGGAAACCAACAGGAAATCAAGCCAAAGGCACCAGTCAGCTACCATACTCACTGCCTGCATCGCCTCCCCCGCTGCTCCGGATCCTTGCCTCCCTAGCAGGGCCTACGAGAGGAGCTGACTGCAGAGCAGGCGCAGTCGCCAGCCTGCCAGCCGCTGGTGACAGACATGTGCACGATGCTGCGCCGCTTGTTGGAGCTGAGCCACCACGGGGAGGAGGAGCAGGAGGTGGGTGCAGGCTGGGAAGGGCAAGGCGGGCTGTACCGCTTGCTGAGCCTGAGCACTGAGCCGACAACGAAGTGATTGAGTGCCTAGTCGAAATGAAGTATGATCTCGTTTGGTTGGGTAAGGTAAAGGTAATGTGCGGGATTGAGGAGCAGTGTGTGGGTGCCAGACTGGGCTGTTGTGTGCTGTGCTGTGTTGTCGACGTGTGCTGATGCTGACTCGGTTCTTTGAGGAGGGCCAGTGGATGGGTGCACTTGGCATGTGCTGCCCCGTGCTGTGCTGTGCTTTGCTCTGCTGTGCTCTGCCGTCTGCTGGAGCTGGGGCACAGCAGGGGGAGCGGGTAGTGTGTCAAGGCTGGGCGGTGGGTGGGTCAGGTTGAGTCCAACGGGGAGGTTGGGGTAACGGAAGACACCCAATGCCACGGGCTCCTCTGGCCAGCACTTTCCTGCCTCCCAAACGTGGAATTGGAATTCACATGCTGACGCACACGATTTTGATACGCATTCATCAGGGCTGGCGCCCAATCTGAATGGACGCCAGTTTCAAGAGGCCTGCACACCCCCGGGCAGCACCTTTACCTTTACCTGCACCGTAACGTCCGGCGCAACTAGACACTGTTTTCTGAATCCTGCAGGACTTTCCCCTGGACTGGGCCGCCTCCAACTTCTTGGGGCAGGCACACCCGCTGGTGGTGGCCATGAAGGCGCAGGCAAGTGCCCCGCCAGCGCTCATTGATCAATCGGTGGCATGCAGGGCAGATGGTGGGCCGCTGCATGTGTGCGGCATGCAGGGCAGTTGGTGGGCCGCTGCGTGTGTGCGGCATGCAGGGCAGGTGGTGGGCAGCTGCATGTGTGTGTCCATTAGAGAGCTGCTGGCCAACCGCACCACACCCTGTATGTGCAACGCGTCCCTTGGTCTTGCACCCTCGTCTCCCCTGCAGGGTGCTGAGGGCCCCGGCAGCCCAGAGCCTCACCTGCGGTGTGGCGGCTGGCCTGAGGTGGTTGATGTGAGCAGACCCTCTCTTCTGCTTCTTGCTGTACTGCTCTGGCTCTGCATGCTGGCATGAAAGCAAATGAAGGCAACCTGCTCACTCAGCCATGCGTAGCGTGCCTGCCCGTTCCTGGCACTCACCACCCGTGCCGCCTGTTGGCCATCCTGCACTTGCAGCCCTGCTGGCTCCGTAAACCCTAAATGTAACTGGTTGATTGACTGATTGATTGACTGACTTGCAGGTTGCACGCAAGCAGTGCGACCACGCTGGCAAGCAGGCGCAGCTGGACCAGATGGTCGACATGCAGCGCGGCCACGTGCAATGGGCCGACGAAGTTGCTCAGAAGCTGGACCAGCTGTGGCAGGTGCGAGGCTTGTGGCTGAGGCAGCACATGGCAGCAACCGTGCCTGGTACGGGCGGTAATGCTGGGCGGTGTTGGGAGCGTGCTTGCTAGTGAGTGCATAGTACTCTGCCTGCTGATTGGCCTTGCTGCAGCTGCCACAATGGCGCACCCTCGCCTGCCCTGCACAACACCCTTAGCTTGACCGCCGCACGCATGCACTCTTGCTGCCCCTCCCACTTGAAAGCCCCGCCCCAACTCATTGGCCATTCCTTTTGTGCCTCCCTCCCTGCAGTGCAAGGCTGCTGGCATGGACACGCCTGCAGACCTGACGGCCTGGCTCGGGGCAAATGCCGCCCGTGCAGCGGAAATTGCATCGAGGCGCCAGCCAGTGCCAGCGCCAGCGCCAGCGGCTGCCGCCCACGCCGCGGAAATAGCGCCGGAGCATCAGCCAGCACCAGCGCCAGCACCAGCGTCCGCCGCTGCGGGGGCAGGCCGCCCGCACAAGGCAAAGGATGAAGCGCCGAGGCGCACGGGATTGAAGCGGAAGGCTTCCTGTTCCTGGGTAACAAGCAGGCCGCCGGCCGCGGATGCCCCCACGCTCCCCCGGCACCCGTGATGGTGTGCGCGGGTCCATGGGTGCCGCATACTCAGGCGAGGCGGGCAACAAAGCCGTGCCAAGCGCCTCGAGCCCGCGGGCACTGGCATGATGGCAGCAGCAACGGCAGCAATGGTGCCGCCTGCCTCACATGTGAAGGCAGCAGCAGCACTACCTACCCCCAGTGCAGTCGGTGCCAGTGAGGCAGGGGCAGCGGCGCCGGCATTTGTTGCCGCCAGTGGCACGGCGGGGGTGGCAGCACAAGCGGCGCTTGGCACCACCGCGGGCAGTAGAGGATGCCGCAGCAGCGACAGCACTGGCATGTCTTCAAGGCAGTGGGCGGCTCGCCTGGCGCAAGCGCTGGGGTCAGCACCGCATCTGCCAGCTGTGCGCCAGACACGAACCTCGGTGCATGACTTGAAACGCCAAGGGCCTCTGGAATGGCAATCGTCATGCCTTTGCCCCTCCTCCGGCTAAGAATGTAAAGCAACAGTGGCCACCAACGCAACACCCATGCACTGCTGGCGTGTCCCCCACTCTCCTGCCAGGGGTACTTCAAAGTGCACCCCATTCTTGGGTTCAATACGTCAGCGCAGCAACGTTGCGGAGGGAGACGAAGGGACACAGGCTCGGATCGCCTGGTGGTGTCGACTTCATAATATGCTATTATCACATGCTATGGAGCACGTCAGCTGGGCTGCCCCTGCGCCGGTTGATGCCTTACATTCTACTAAGCATGCCTGGTTGCTGCATTGCTGTATTGATCCGAATCAAGCATGATGGGCCAGTCAGGACACGAAGTGCAAGCCGTGCCCGCTGCACTTCGGCGTCAGGTCGTTTTGCGCAAGGTACTCTGGGGAGTGGAACTTTGAGAGGTGCCTGTGCCCTCCATCGCACAGCACCGTCACAATGGTGTGCCCCGGGCCCAAGAGGCGCGCCGCCTTCACGGCCCCTACACAATTCATGGCTGCGCTGCTGCCCACAAACAGCCCCTCGTTGCGCAGCAGGTACTGGGCCTGCGTGGGAGAACGGGAGGGGAGGGAGGGAGGGGAGTGGTGGGTACTACCACTAGTAGTGACGGCAGCTGGGCGGTGGTCTCAGCGGAAGAGGGTCGGTGATAAGTGGGGGCACAGGGTTGGTGGCAACGCAGGAGGGTGGGGCAGGGTGGCACCCTTGTGGCATTGACGCGCTGCGGCCTTTGAGTTATACTGCAAGAGGGGGGGGAATGGGTGGGAAGGCAGGACAGGTGGCACCCAGCCACATTGCTGCCCACATTGTTGCACATATAACAATCGTTCATGGCATCGCCCCCCTTCCTGCCTCCACTGCCTTCCTCTTCTTCCCTCCCAACTCCTCCCTCCCTCCCTCTAATGTATCCTCCCTCCCCCTCACCATCTCCACCGCCTCTCGGTCGCTCCCCTTCAACGCGACATCCACCTTGGCTTGCGAAAAGTTTTGGGTCAGCCTGTTGATGCCAATGCCCTCTGCACCAAGGGGCAGGCGGGGCAGTGGGACAGCGCAGGGGAGGGGAATGGGTGGAAGGTCTGGTGAAATTGGAGGGGCGGCGGGCGGCGGGAAGGCAACGGTGGCACAGGGACTGTGGCACGTCAGGTTTGCTGGCGTGCGGGGCTTGGCTCATAAATCTGTACTACATCAACCGCAGGCTAATGTGAGTCCCCAGCATCGACACCAGGGGCCGCCGCTACTCCCCTGCCTCCCAACATCAACAGCAGCACCGCTCCGCCCCGCCCCGCCCCACCTGTGATAGTGTCAAAGGGGTGCCGCAGCCGCTTCCCCTCAGCTTCCTCCCTCGTGTACATCACCCCACGAGTGATCTGCAGAGCAGGCACAGTCCATCGCCATGCTATTGTGAGCATGAACGCAATAAGCAACAAACTAGAGGCATCGTCCCCGTGCATGGATGCACTGGGATGGGCAGGCAGCGGGTGACAGGGGCAGGTTCGGATGTGAACAGGGCGCGGCAAGAAGAGGGCACAGCACACCGTGCAGCGTGCACTCCTGCTGCCCATCGTCAGGTTGCCCGGCGACAGCAATAGTAGCAGCAGGAAGCTATCACACCAGGATGCAGCTGCCGCTCTCTCTCCTCGCAGGCCCATGCCTGCCAACCGCCTGGCCCAGGCTTGCCTTGCTGATTTGTGAAGCAGTCATGCTGCTGCGGCTCCGCCACAAGAGCAGCCGACAGCAGCCCATGACGGCACGCAGCAGAGAAATCCGACTTGCCGAAATCCGACTTGCCGAAATCCGACTTGCCGAAATCCGACTTGCCCGAAATCCGACTTGCCCGAAATCCGACTTGCCTTGTTGTACAGGCTGCTGCCTGGTGGGTCGATCAAGAAGACTTGCACCTCGGGGCGCCGCTCCTTGAGGCAGCACGACACCCCCGCAATCGTGCCGCCCGTGCCGGCTCCAGACACAAACGCGTCCACCCGCCCCCCGGTTTGCTCCCAAATCTCCTCGCCTGGGAGCACAATCATTGTGTATTACAGTGGCATGGCGGTGGGGACAGGGTGGTGGGTTTAAGGGTTGCAAGGGACCCAAGAGGGTCAGATCAGAGCGGGCCGGTTGTCGGGGAGCCCAGGCATCCGGCAGGAATGGCTGGGCCCCGGCCCACCACATATGTCGCATACTGACCGTCTCCCGCTGCATAACACCTGCCCCATGAGACCTTCGCTGGCTTCCCCCCTGGACGTGGATTGTAATCAATTGATTGATAAGGCCACGCAGGCGAACCTGCTCGCCAGCCAGATCTTGCACCAGCCAAGCCACGGCATGCGCAACAACCGCAACTGCCACCAGCCCCGCCCTGCCCCACACCCACCCACCCACCAGTCCTCAGGTGCGCCCGGAAGTTGGCGGGCGTCTCGAATTGGTCGGCAAACACGGCGTTGGGCTGCTCGGCTGCCCGGCGGCGGGCCACATTCACAAAATTGTCTGGGTGGGTGATGGAGACGGGGCGTAAGCGCTGCACCTCTGCCCCAAGCGCCTGTGCGTGGGAGCGAGGGAGCC
>JTEE01000320.1:2728664-2739797 GCA_002896455.3 Chlorella sp. ArM0029B | reverse complement strand
GGCGGGTGGGCAGGGAGACGGGCAGGGATGGCTTACGAGTCTGACACGCGTACCTGCCTACCTGCAGCATCTGCGCCACGAATTCTTACACCTGAACAGCCTGTGAACCCGCCCACCTGCACCACCAAGTCTTCCTAATCTGCTCTCCTGTAGCAGCACCACACAAGGCTGTGGGCCATGCATGCTATCACCCGACCTGCCCACACAATACTGCCCACCAGCACCATCCACCCTTACACTTCATGTCAACATGTGTAAACTACCCATCAGCGGCGCCTCCACTGTCTCAATGGCAACACCGCCATGTATTGCACCTGCCCTTACACCTGCCCCTGCCCACCTGCAACATCTGCGCCTTCTCTATGGCCGCGTCGTCTGGCATGGCAATGAATGCGCGGCAGCCATAGGCGGCGGCGCACATGGCCAGGCTCACGCCTGTGCTTCCCACCGTGCCTGCGCATGGGCAGCAGGATCACATCACACAGCACAACGGCGGAGGCTTTCTTGAGTGATAAGGACTCGTACAGATAAGCAAGTGGGACGTCTAGGAGGCAGGCGTGCTCGGATGTGCACAAGCGTGCACGACTGAAGGGGGGCCATGTGGATGCTGTGCACGAAGGCAGGCGGGCAGGGCAGGGAGCTGGGCGCAGGCAGACAAGCGTTTGGTTGCCGCCGACCCCTGGGCAGGGAGGCAGAACACCTGACAATCCATGTTCACACCTGCATGCAAACCGCCAGCGGCCCACAGCACCAGCACTGCCCGCCCAGTTCACCTTCAGTAACCAGCCCACCCGGCGCCAGCCGCCCCTCTGCTAGCGCTTCTTGGATGATCTCCAGTGCCACCCTGTCTTTCACGCTGCCCCCAGGGTTCAGGAACTCCGCTTTGGCCAGGATCTGCCAGGGAGCGGGAGCAGGGCAGGCAAGGGAAGCGGTGCAGGGAGGGAGTGACGTCGAGCGGTTGATCAACAAAGCGGCAGCAGCGGGCGCTGCTGCTGCTGCACCACAGCGCTGCCGGCAGTTGATGGCCTGGGATGTAAACGCCCCGCTGCTGTCGCCACCCTCCTCAGTGACCAACCACGACCAGCTCACCTCGCATCCGGTTTCCTCTGAAAGGCTTTTCAAGCGGACCAGCGGCGTGTTGCCAACTAGACCGGCCAGCCCCTCTCCCATCGGATGCAGGCTGCTGGAGGCGCCATGGTGCTGCTGCTGGGTGGGTGCTGGGGCAGCCCCAGCCCGTGCCAAGGCGCCCAGCAGCTCGCTGAGTGCCTGCAGCGTTCGGCTGGCGGGACGCAGGCGGCCGCTGGTGTAGAGCTGCACGGGTGGGCGGCACCGGCGGTTGGGAGCGCCGGGCAAAGTTGGGCGCAGCGTGGAGAGTCGTATACCAGCACCATATGCGCTCCAAAGCCCGCCCAGACCTGGTAGAGCAGCCAGCCGGTGCCGCCGGTCGCCGCGAGCAGCGCCAGGTGATGGGCGCTCAACATGGCGTCGGTAATGTGCACATGTAAATGCTCTGAAGTGCAATTGCTGCGATGACTTCCTTTTCACTTTGCCTGTCCTGCATGCTGTGATTGCCTTGTGCATGTCGCAGAACGCAAATTTGCCAGTCTTCAAACCGGTAACAAGCTTCTTGTTGAATACCGGATCTTTGTCATCTACCGAGAGCTCAGACCCTTACTCCCAGCGATGAAGCGCGCAGCTGCCCTCGCCAGGCGGCTAGCTGCGGCGGCCAGCCGCTCGGTTCCGAGTGCCAATGCGGTCGGGACTGCAGGAAGGACGGCAGTGACCGGCGCGGGCGCCTCCCGTGTGGCTATCACAGGCGCTGCCGCCTGTGCCGCCGCTGCCGCCGCCACTGCTGCGCTGGCCACGGCTCAATGGAGCCTGGCTGAGGCAGCTCACCCGGAGCACCAGCCGCAAGAGGCAGCGCAGCAGGAGGATGGGGCGTCCAACTGCGACGAGTGTGCAGACGTACAGCTGGGGGATGAGCCAGTGGCGATCAGCAACAGCGCCACAGCGCAGGTGCGCGGGCGGTTCATGGGGGTGTATGCAAACTTGGGGGCCTTGCTGACTTGCTGAGGTCTGCTCCCGGTCTCTGTGGACCTTGCGCACTGCCTACAGAGCCTCCCGGTTCATGCAACCCCTGTGGCAGCTCACTGCCCTCGCGTAATTTCACCCTCTGCACCCCACTCTTGCTTCAACTGCATCGTGTGTTTGCCGGCACTGCACATCCCTTGCACATTGCACTGCACTTGCAACACTCATCATTCATCTCTGCATTGCACACCCCTGCTGCAGTGGCGGGTGTTCACCGACATGGGGCGGGAGCTGGTGCAGCAGGGGCGGCACGGGGAGGCGGAGCGCTACTTTCGCAAGGCCGTGGAGATGGCACGGTGAGCAGCAGATTGGGGACCCGAGGGGGGTGGGGGGAAGGGATGAGCCAACGACGAGCCAGAGCTTTGGGCCAGGCAAGGGGAAAGGGATTTAGAAAAGGAGCCATAGTTTTGCAAGGTGGTGGAGATGGCGCGGTGAGACGAAGATCGGGGACCCGGGGGGGTGGGGGATGGGAGCGAAAGGAGGTGGTCTAGATTTGGGCGAGGCGCGGAGACAGGGGAGACAGAGAACGAGGCATTGATTTTTTTTTATGTTTTACTGACAGTGCAGATGGCGCGGTGAGGTGAGGATGGGGGGCCGTGGGAAGGCTGGTGGGACAACGCGAGGGGAGGGAGTTGCAGGGAAGCTGGGTGGAGGCGGTGGGTGGCTCAAGGAGAGGGTTGAGGAAGCATGGGTAGTAGGCAGGGAAGGTGTAGCTGTGCTAGGGAAGCCGGCGGAGATTCCACAATGAAGGCAGGGAGTGAGTGGGGCAACCCCCGGTGTTCCGCCCTGGGCCCGCTCCACTGCCGCCCACCCACTCTGGTCCTCTGCGTCGTAAAGACGTGCCGATGCCCTGCCCTGCCCCGCTCCCTGCTGCGCCCTTTCCTCCCCGCCCCGTATTCTAATTGGGGATACATCGAGGACGGCCCCCGCATGGGCCCCGTCGGCAGCATAGGCACGGTTCGTGTCACATCTTTCTGCTCCTCACGCCCCTCCTCTTTGCAATATTCACTTTGGTGAAGACGGGCCCCACTTGGCGTCTGCGTTCAGCACGGCCGGCCGCTACTTTGGTCAAACAACTCTTGGATCTTATTCTTCTTGCAGTGTGGGCTTTGGGAAGGATGAGCCCCACATGGCCCTCACATGGCCCCCATCTGTAGCACGGACGCTGCCCATGTCACTGACTCCTGGATCCTGCTCCTGCGCTCTTTATCAGTGTGTTCTTACTTTGATCCTCTTGTAAACGTCCTCTTGCAGTGTGGGCTTTGGCGAGGACGACCCCCACATGGCCTCTTCCTGCAACAACCTGGCCGAGTTCCTGAGGCTGCGTCGGCGGTATGAGGAGGCGGAGCCGCTGTACAAGCAGGTGCAGGGGGGGCAGTACATGTGGGTGGGGGGGCAGTACAACCTGGCCGAGTTCCTGAGGCTGCGCCGGCGGTACGAGGAGGCGGAGCCGCTGTACAAGCAGGTGCGGGGGGCAGTACAACCTGGTCGAGGTATGAAGTCTGCGCAGGCGGCACGCACAAGCAGAGCCGCTGTACAAGCATGTGCGGGGGGCAGTACAGTGGGTGGGGCCAGTGGGACCTGGCTGGCCCGGCGGCGGCGCCGGCGGTACGACTAGTCAGAGCTGCTGTACAAGCAGGTGCGGAGGGGGCAGTACGTGCTGGTGGGGGAAGTACAACCATGTCGAAACCTGGAGGCTGCGCCGGCAGTACGACAAGGCGGAGCTGCTGTACAAGCAGGTGCGTGCATGCTTTTCGCATCAGATCGTATCAGAGTAGTCTGTGTGGGTAGGCAACTGGGTACCTGTTTGGCCTATTTGCTTCTCACCCCGAGCTTGATGCAGGGCTACGGATGTAACACACGGCGAGGTAGAGACGCTGCACAAGTCAGCCGCTCAAGAGCCTTGCGCGCCCCCTGTGTAGCCTCTTCTGTGCCGCCCGGCCCAACTTGCTCCTTTCTATGCATTCCCTGTCTAGGCGCTGGACATCCTTGCTCGTGCTTACGATTGACACCACACACATGTAGCCTGCTCCTTCCACAACCTCCCCCCTGCCAATGCCCAGCAGCGCCCCATCGGCCATCTGGTTCAACCCCGCCCTAACCCTGCCCTTAAGGCTCCACCCCAACCTTGAACACGTGGCTCTAACCAGCCAGCCAGCCAGCCAGCCAGCCAGCCACACACACTGGCTTAACCCGGTCAACAAGCAAACCCTCTCTAGCAAACATTTTGCCCAAAGCTGCCGCCCCTGAGAACTGTTGTCCCACTCCCACCCACCCAGCAGGCGCTCGAGATTCTGACGCGTGCCTACGGCCTGCACGACGCCCGCGTGGCGTTCGCCCTGCACAACCTGGGCGGCTTCTACCTCACGCGCCGCCAGCTGGAGCCAGCAGCCGAATGCTACGAGCAGGTGAATTACAGTCGCACCTGTTCAACAGTGATGGTGTTGTTTTGGACAGACCTGAGTGTGTGTTTCTATGGCGCAGCCGAATGGTGCAACCATGTGAACTAGTGGCTGTTGACATTAGAGTGTTGCTTGCAACATTGCTGTTGCTGGACCAAACTTAAACTGTGTGCCTACAGCCTGTGGGTGTGTGGCTTTAAACGGGAGGACCCTCAACTGCGGGGCGTCAAAACCATAACTAACGGCGCACCCCCATGTTCTGCCATCATCTCATGTGTGCTCTCCCCAGCATGCTAGCTGACCGCTAGCCTTTGGCCAGACTGTATTTTCGGTTTCCTCAACCCCACTCGGGCTGTGATTGATTTTTCTGTCTTCTTGTGTGCCCCTGAGCAGGCGCTGCGAATGAAGCTGGAGGTGCTGGGCACGGGGCACAGGTGAGTAGTGGGCGGTGCTCGCCGGGGTGGGGCAGGGGCACGTGGCAGGCGTGCAGATGTCGCCAGGGAGGCTTGCGTCCCACTGCTGTGCGCATGCAGGCCTTTCACCCACAGCGAAGAGCACTTCCCAAATCATCCTGGCATGCCGGCCTGGCATGCCGGCCTGCCTGCACGTTTGCCCAGCCGTCGAGTGCCCCCTTCCCTTGCCCCTCTTCTTGTGCCCGCCCCCCGCAGTGAGACCAGCAACACGATGTATCACTTGGCCGAGGTGCGGTGGCAGCAGGGGCAGCACGACAACGCTGTCAAGCTGATGGAGAATTCGCTGGAAATCATGGAGTCACAGGTGGGTTGATGGTGCATCAAAACGCCACTGATTCTCACTGGATCGGCAAGAGAGAGAGCATTCAGGTGGCTTAATGGTGCATCAAACCGCCAGTGAGTTGAGTTTCATTGAACCGGCAAGGGAGGGCGCACTCCTTTGGCATGGTCCTAGGGAGATGGGTTGTGAAGGGCCGATTGTTGGAGCTCATTCGCTAGAGATCATGGAGTCACAGGTGGGTCACTACTCTTGTTTGGCATGTGAGATTAGGGTTTCAACGGCTGATGCCGAAGCTCATGGAGAACTGGCCAGAAAGCGTGGAGTCGCGGGTGGGTCGAGAGGTGCATCAACGGCCACGGCAAGGGAGTGCACAAGCCGTTGGCATTGGGTTTAGGGTCTCAACGGCTGATTGCCAAAGCACATGGGGAATTTGCCAGAAATCAATCACAGAGTCCCAGGTGGAGTGAAGTGCGGATCAAACTACACTTGGAACGCAAGAAGATAGTCCCGCCTACTGCCCGCAGCTGCCCGCCCTGCCCCTCCCCGCGCCTTGCCCCCTGCCCCCGCTGACCAGTCGTATCCTGTGCCGCCCCCGGCTGTGTGGTTGTTGCTTGCTCGCAGGGCGTGGGAGCCACCCCGGGGTGTGTGCGGCGGCGGGGGCGGCTGGCGGAGATGCTGCTGGAGACGGGCAAGGTGGGGGAGGCAGAGGCGCTGCTGCGGAAGATCCTGGAGTATGTGGAGTCGACGCAGGTGGGCGGGAAGGGGGGAGCGGTGCATGTTTTGAGAGCATGTTGTGTTTGCTTTTGGTTGTGTTTTTGAGGAGCATGTTTGTGTTGGAAGCATGTGGAGTAGACACAGGTGGGCGTGGCGGCATGTGTGTGTTTGAGGCGCATGTGTGTGTTTGAGGCCCATGTGTGTGTTGGAAGCATGTGGAGTCGGCACAAGTGGGCGGAGAGGGGAGCATGTGTTTGTGTGTGCTTGTTTGCATTGGTTGTGTGTCTGAGGCGCTTGTTTTTGTTGGAAGCGTGTGGAGTCGACACAGGTGGGTGCGGCGGGGGGAATGTGCTTGGCTGTGTTTGTGTTTAAGGAGCAGGTGGAGTGTTTCAGGCACAGGCATGTGGCTGAAATTGTGTTGGCATTGCTGTGTGCTCCTCGAGCGCACCCACATCTGCGCAACCCCACCCCTCCCCACCCCAGGCCTGCCCTGCCCTGCCCTGCCCTGCTCTACACTTGCCCTACCCCATCCCTCCTCACCTCACACCTCGTCGCATGGCTCGGAGCACGTTGTTTGTGACATCATCGATCAATCAGTCCGCTGCACACCCGCCTCCACACACCTGCAGGGTCTTCAGCACGCCAACTGTGCCGACGCTGCCAAGACCCTTGCACCAGGGAACTGCAGCATTTCCTCATGAAAAGTAATATATTCCCCTTTACTGTACTTCACACCTCGCTGCAGGGCCTTGAGCACGCCAACTATTCCAACGCCGCCGAAAACTTGGCGGCGGCGCTGCAGCAGCGGGGCGCTTGGGGCGAGGCCCGCGGGCTGATGCACAAAGCGCTGGAGGCGCGCAGCACCCACGTCGGGGCACGCCACCCGGTGGTGGCAGTCACGCTGCGCAAGCTTGCTGAGCTGGAGCTCGCAGCAGCGGCGGCAGAAGAGGCGGGAGAGGCAGGCGGCCAGGCGGTGGGAGAGGCAGGCGGCCAGGCGGCGGCAGGCGGGAGCAGCAGCGGGGCCAGCGGGGCCAACGCCGCCAGCGCCGCTGCTGATGTGGTGCCAGCGGAGCCGCAGTTGCGAGAACGTGAGCGTGAGCAGGCAGTGGCAATTGCTGGTGAGGCGCTGAGCATAGCGCGCCAAGCGTACGACGAGGCTCTCGACTGGCAGCGGCGGCAGGGGCAGGGGGAGGAGAGGGGCGGCCTGCTGTCCTGGCTGCGGCCTGCCAAGCCCACGCTGAGCACGCTGCGCAGACCACAGCGCCCCGACAGCGCGGCCCTCGAGGTTGCACGCTGCCTGCAGACCCTGGCTCGAGCACATGCAGCCACGTCATCGGGGGCGGCAGCGGTGGGGGACCTAGAGCAAGCAATGGGGCTGCTGTCTGAGGCCTTCCCAAGGCCCGCTGCTGGCGGGGAGGCTGCGGGAGCGCAGGGGGAGGCTTCCATGGAAGCGGCAGAGGGCGGCGCAGCAGACGGCAATGGAGGCGAGGATGTTGAGGCAGGCGGCGGCGAGGGAGAGGCAGCAGAGGGGCGGGCCGGTTCGGCGCTGGCCGCTGCCATTGGCGCCAGAATGGCGGCACGTGCGGCACGCGTGGAGAAGGCGCGGCATGAGCTGGCCTGTGGGCTGCTGGCGGAGCTTCTGGTGCTGTCTCAGCAGCAGCAGGCGGCAGGCGGCCAGGGGGGCGGGCCGGACCCGGCAGCGGTGCGGCAGCGGTGGACCGCCGAGGGCTGCGCCTCCTCTTGAGCGCACCGTCTCCTGCCCTGTATTATGTTCTCTCTAGAGCCCTGTCTGTCCTACACTTCTGGGAACTCAACTGTGATGGGCAATTCTGGTCAGTGATTGGCACTCTGGTTGGGGAGGAGCCAGAGGAGTGAGGTGGTGGGCGGCGGAGCAGCTGAAAGCTGGTGCCGCTCAGCTGAGCTGGCGGCAGTACTTGGCTTCCTGCCACGCAACACCACTTGAGCTCCAGAAGACCGCTGGAACCTCGTCAGGGCGGTAGGAGGAGTGGCGACACCTTCGAACACCTTCGATCACCACTTCACAGCGTGTTACCTGCGCGCGGCTGCGTCGCGTCTTCACCTTTGTAGCGCACGTCGTATAATACACGGATGGCGGCACAGGAGCAGATAGACACTGGTGCGCCGTTTCCACGGCTTCTCTTCGCTCACCGCCCCTCCCGTGCCGCTGCCCTGTGCTTCCCGGCTTTTCCAGGGCCGCTGATGATTCTCACCGAGCCCCAAGCCTTGCCAGGACCCTTTCCCCAGTTGCCTGGACCTGCCGCCCGCGCACCTCCGCCGCCGCCGCCGCTTGGGAACGTGCAACAACGTCACGGCAACTTGAAACACACATGCAGCAACTTTGACGTTTGCTGGTACTGCTGCCTTCCTGCAGTCTGCAAGGCGGCCGCCTACGGCGACTTTGAGAAGCTGCGGGAGCTGGCAGAGGCGGAGCCCGAGGCGCTCCTCCGCCCCGACGACCAAGGCTTCTATGCCCTGCAGTGGGCTGCCTTGAACAACCGGGTGGCGGTGCTGACCTATCTTCTGGACAAGGGGTGCGCCGTGGACGTCACCGATGGTACAGGGCAGACGGCGCTGCACTGGGCGGGGGTGCGGGGCAGCACAGCGGCCATGGAGACGCTGCTCAGGGGCAGCGCCGACCTGAACGCCCGCGACTCCAGGTGCGCCCCAATTCATCAAATTTCACAGTCTTTTTCTTTCTGTTCTTTCTTTCTTTTGGTCTCCATGAATTAGCAGAGGTGCGCCCCAATTCATCTGTTTTCATCAGTATATTATTTCTTTTCTTCTCCATGAATCAGCAGAGGTGCATGCAGCTATGTTGCAGGGCAGCTGCACAGCAAATGTGTACCACCCAGGTGGGTGCTGCGTGTCCTGGGCAAGCGAGCGGGAAGCTGGCAGGGCAGCCGTCCCTCTGGCGCCACCCTCTTTGCTTTGGCTCTTCACCAAGTGCACCTATCCACACCCTCTGCACCCCTGCCCCTTGCCCCCCGCAGGGGCTACACAGTGTGCCATGTGGCGGCGCAGTACGGCCAGACCTCCATTCTGTACCACCTGGCCCTCAAGTGGAATGCTGAAACAGATGAGCTGGACTTGGACGGGCGCACACCCCTGCACTGGGCCGCCTACAAGGGCTTCCCGGGTGGGTGGGCGGGACGTTGAACACCGCCTGCGTTATTCACTTGTGCAGCCCCAGCGGCTTGTTCTCCCACTGGCTGTGACGTTCTGATGCCAGCCACCTGCCCGCTGCAGCCTGTCACCCGCCTGCCTTGATCACACGGACTAACCCCGGTTGCCGCCCTGCCTGCCCCTGGCCACCCTCCCCGCAGACACGCTGCGCCTGCTGCTGGTCATGGGCTCACGCTGCAACCTGCCTGACAAGGAGGGCTGCACACCGCTGCACTGGGCAGCCATCCGGGGGCACGCAGAGGCATGCACCGTGCTGCTGCAGGTGCGCCTGCGCACGCTCTGCCGTGCTGCGCTGTGCTGTGCTGCGCTGTGCTGTGCCGTGCCGTGCTGCAGACGTGCTCGTGCAGGTGTGCTGCGCAATGTGCTTCGCTCTGCTGTGCTGTGCGTGCTGTGCTATGCCGGGCTGCGGAAGGGACATGTGCTGGGCAGGCTGCCCACCTGGCCCGGGCTGGCATGAGGGTTTGCTGTTGCCGTGCTCGGCTGGGCTGGACTGGGCAGCTGGACAGCTGCCCCCTCCTTGTGCACGCTGGCAGCACGCGGCCTTGCTGGTTGTGCTGTGCTGCGCTCAGCTGTCTGCTCCCTGAGCCTGTGCCCGCCCGCCTCCCTTCTCACCCCGCCGCCTGTGTGCTCCCCTCCCGCCGCCTTCACCTTCTTGTGCCGTGCAGGGCGGCGCCGAGGAGGCTCTCACTCAGACTGACAGCACGGGCAGCACGCCTTCCCAGCTGGCCATTGAGAAGGGCCACCGCCTGCTGGGCCTGCACCTTGCAGAGTACAAGTACCGCCAGGCAAGTGGGGCCTGCATATGCTGCGCATGCTGAGCCCCTTAGTGCTGCTGCCATGTCTTTTGCACATGTTCTGGCGAGCCTCTGTGGTCACGCCTGCTGCCAATTTTGCCCAGCTGGGGCCCATGCTGCCATGCCTTCTATCAAGCCGCTCTGCCTGCTGTCGGTTCTGCTCAGCGGGGCTCTGTGTCTTAGCTGGGCTTGCTTTGCCTGGGGAGGCCGCTCTTATTCGCCAGCCAAGCAGGATGAGGGGCAGGCTGCCACGGCCTGGCTCGCTCTGCTGCAGCCACATGTGCCGCGCCGCTGCTGCCCTACCCTTGCTGCATCCCTCCCCCATGCTCCCTGCCTTCCCTCGCCCCACCCAGTCCCGACGCCCTGCCCAATTCGGCAGAGGAGGTTTATCGCAAGGGGGTGACGACAAGGGGGTTTCTTGAAGCCTGACTTTGGCACCTCCCCATCTCTGCCCCCCGCCTTCCCCGCAGGACCGCAAGCGCGGCAGCGGCAGCGGCGGCGTGCTGGGCGTGCTGGGCCGCCTGCACCTGTCCCCCATCATTTGGGGCATCATCATGGCCATGCTGTGCATGCTGGCCTACTCGGTCATACAAAACAACCAGTTCCCGCCGCCCAACGCAGTGAGTGATCTGTTTATTCTATCTTCAACTATCACCCTATCGTCCTTCATCATTGGCTGCCTCATTCTGGGGGGTACCAGGGCAGCCAACGCTGCGCGGCGGTCTGGTGGAGTGTGCAAGGGATGAAGGGCGGGGGGGTGGCAGCTGGCTGGGTGTGCAGGGCGCGGACGGCAGAGCATGCATCTGTTCACGCTGCAGGTGCTACGCTGCGCTGCGCCACACATAGCAAAGCTGACGTGTCCAACCCGCTCTGGTTCCCTCTGTGCGTCGCAGGTGGCACTGGCAGGCACGTGGCTGACTGTGATCCTTGCCTCGGCCGGCCTGTACTTTCTGTACCTCACAACCTCGGCTGACCCAGGCTTCATCCCGCTCAACCAAGGCAGCAGCGGCAGCCCCGCCGGCAGCAGCAAGGCAGGCACAGCGGGCACAGCAGGTGGCAGCAGCGGAGCCTCCAGCAAGCCCAGCATCGCCCTGCAGCGCTGGGACTCAAACGGCAAGCAGCTGGCGCGCAGCAGCAGCAGCGGCGGTGGCGGCGGCGGCGGCGACAGGGGCAGC
>JTEE01000320.1:2672739-2698899 GCA_002896455.3 Chlorella sp. ArM0029B | reverse complement strand
GGGGGTGGCGGGCACGGGTTCGGGTGTGAGCACGTGTGGGGCAGAGTGGAGCGCTTCTGGTACAAGGCCTGCCCTTGGCCGCTGCGGGATCAGGCCTGCTCATGCACGCAGGTAGCCGGGCAGGCAGTGGTACGCTGTGCTGTGCTGCAGCACGGTGCAGTGTTCGCATACTGTGCTGTGCTATGCTGTGTTAGCATGTTATGCTGTGCTGTGCTGTTCTGTGCTGTGGTTGTGCCACGTACCTTTGCTGCCATGGTCATGTGCCTGAAGAAGGCTTGGTGAGCTGCCCAGAAGCTGCGCCAGGTGGCACGCGTGTCGCCAAAGCCGCCGCGCCGGCGCCCGCCGCGCCCGCCGTCCTCGTTGGCCGCGCCTGCAGCAGGCAGCAGCGGACACGGTTTGGGGAGCGCACACGAGTGAGCGAGCATATGGCAAGCCTGGCTGCACACACATGCAAGAGAGTGACTCAGACACAACAGACTGCCACTTGCCACCTGTCCACCTCAGCACACAGGAACTGCCGGTCACACAACCAGACTCTGCAACAAACCTGCACCATCACCGCAACAGCACGGCCGGGCCCTCCTGCGCCCCCACCTGCTCCTCAACATATGCACTCTATCGTCTAGCTATCCCCCACAAAAACCCATGCCCCACAACAGCCGACGCAGCGCACCCGTCGTCACCGCACTCTCCTCCTGCGCCGCCGCCTGCTCCTCGGCATACAGAAACTCCCGAAACAGGCGGTTCCAAGTGGCGGCCGCCTGCGCATACTGCGTGCCAATGGGCTCCTCCAGCGGTGCATTCACAGTCTCAAACTCGGCGCCTGCAGCAGGGGCGGGGGACGGGGGGTATGATGTGTTGAAGGGAATGTGAGTGGGTGTTGTAGGGGTGGCGTTGCCGATGTGTCAAAACGTGGGTGAGAGTTGCGGGTGGCAGCAGGATCGCGGGGCAGGCGGGGGCTGCACAGTGCCGCACGTGCTACGCAGCGTGCAAAGGTGCAAGACGCGTGTTGTGTTGCACACAAGGGGTGGTACGTGGGCAGGAAGCAGCGTGCCAGCCTCATGCCCAACCCATGCTCCCATGCGCCACTTTCACCCCTGCCTGTAAATCTACCTGCAAAGCTGAGCGTGCGGCACATGCAACATCCCCTGCTGCCTCCCCACCTGCCAACACACCAACCTGCCTGCACCACAACAACCTGCCTGCACCTGGGCTTTCTAACTCGCCTGCAAAGCTGAGGGTGCGGCACACATACATCCCCTGCGCCTTCATGTCCATTGCAACCAGCTCCAGTGCCGCCATGTTGGCGCCGTTGGAGGAGCCAGCCTTGCCCTGTGCAAAAGAGAGTTGGGAGGGACAGAGGAGGGGTGGACAAGATGTCCAAAAAGTGTTACTTGAGACAATCGAATAAGTGTGCTATCTCTCAACATGTTGGCGCCGTTGCAGGAGCCGGCCTTGCCCTGAGCACGAGGGGAGGGGCGGGGAGGGGCAGGGCAGGGGGTGGATAGAGGTCGTGTGCTGTAGGGTTGAGCCAACGAAACCTTGTTGTATCATGCAAAATGTAGACTTTGGACCAAGGAAGGATGCCATGTCGCCGTGCCGCGAGACCCGCGCCGCTCTTTACGCGGACAGGCTTGCGGCGTATGAATATGTCGCCCCACCCCTGCAGCACTCCAACCGCTTGCTTCCAGGCTCTGCCCTGCCCCATCCACCCCACCCACCCCGCCTCACCTGCACCACCTCCAGGAAGCACACAAAATGCATATAGTGCACACCCCTCCTGCACTCCAACGGGTGGTGCACTCTAACGGGTGGTGCCACAAAACATGCCTATAGTGCCACCACCCCTCCTGCACTCAAAACCGCTTGCTTCCAAGCTCTGCCCTGCCCCATTCACCCCACCCCGCCCAGCCTCACCTGCACCACCTCCAAGAAGCGGCCAAAGTCTTTGAAGGCGGGGTTGCCCTCTCCCCACAGCCCCAGCCGCACCATGTAGCCCATGTTGCGGGGCTCTGAGGGGGCAGAGAGGGAAGGGAGGGAACAATGGAGATGGAGGAAGGTCAGGGGCAGGGGTGGAGGGAGGGAACAACGTGGGGTGGGGTGCAGCACCAAGCAGCCCATGGTGCCGGGCTCTGAAGGGCAGGGGCAGCCATGCAGCCCGAATTGCGGGGAGTATGCACGGTTGGGGAAAGGTAAGGAAAGGGAGCAAGGAAGGGCGAGGGGCAGGTTGGAGGGCAGAGGGTGGAGGGTATACCCAAGGGCAGCGCAATCACTACAGAATCTGATGCATGCAGCAGCGGCAGCAGGCAAGTCTGCAGGAACAAAAGGGCAGGGCAGGACCCCAGATGTGCTTTGGGACATTAGCCTGCCCGGCATGCTGCGCGGCGCCATACCTGGGCCCCGCCACACCACACGCCATCACACCCGGTACGGTACCTCACAACATCCGGAGCAACTCGGTGATCGCGATAAGAGGTGCCTCTGGCAAGTTGGCGCCTCTTCTGCCACCGCCACCCAGCTTGAGCACTTGCCGGGCGCGACTTCCAACGTTACAACACCCACAACAGACAGTGTGCAGCAAGCACAACATGTGCATCTCACCCGAGGCGCCTGTGGCGGAGCAGTAGACGACACGTGCCGTGGGCAGCTGGTTCTGCAGGTCCCAAACCTTCTGCCCCACCTGCAGAGGCGGCAGCAAGGACAGAACCATGGTGCCAAATCAACCCATTGCGGCATTGTTTTTTATTTGCTCACCCCAAAAGCTGCTTGGCGGCTGCAGAAGTCCCAGGGTTGGGAAGCCAAGCTGAAGCCGACTAGTCTACTCTAGTCTGTGTAGCTTTACGCAAGCACCCTTTGAGAGGAGCCTTCAACTCGCATGTGGGTTAAAGCTTACAGCGAATGCAAAGGTTTGAAACGTAACATCATAGCAGGGGTGTGGCGTGAGCCTATTGCACCCGCCAAGCCCCTGCCGGCACCTGCAAAGAAAGGTGCACTGCCTGCGCCTCAAACCCGGGCAAAACAACCGCACAGAAACCCCACGCACCTGCGTGCCGCGAGTTCCCACTTCTGGCACCAGGTTCTTGGCCTTGTGGCCTGCAGGCGGGCGGGTGGTGAGCCAGGCAGGCGGTGAACATGGTTTCCCCGGCAGGATTGGCAGGTGTTTCACACCAGTTGCCTAACAATGAGCGGGAGGCAGGCGGTTAACATGATTTCCCTCGCGATTTCCCTAACAGGATTGGCAGGTGTTGCACATCAGTTGCCTAACAATGAGCAGGTCAGCTGTTATCAGAGCGGGCAAAGAGGGCTTGGCCTTGTGGCCTGCAGGCAGGCAGAGAGCCGGCAGGGAAGCTGGGACCACCCTGCCTGTGCCACTCCACTTGCAGCGTAGCGAGGCTGGGCAAGGCGGGAACACATGCAGTGCGCCCTGCCCTCACTGATGCTCAAGGCCCCTCTAACAAAGGGTGCTTGCGTAAAGCTGTAAAGACTAGACTAGACTAGTGCGCCTTGCCAAGCAGAGGAGCTGTCAGCGAATGATGTGGCGGCTCACTCTCGTCAAAAATGGCGAGCCCGTCAGAAAAACCATGCCCCCCCACGCCCACTCACTCTCACCACACATGGCGGGCGCTCCACAATCCTTGCAGCACCAGCCTCCCATTCCCACCAGATTCCAATCCCAATTCAAGAACAAACAGGGAAAGCCCACTCACACCTGCGCTAAAACTGAAACATCCCACCAAATCCTACTCCCCTCACTCAGTCGTACGGGGCCTCAATTACTCAGATTGCTTTGAGTAAATGAATGAATGAATGCATGCTATTGAGTAAATTGATTGGCTCACTCTCGTCGAAAATGATGAGCCCGTCAAAGTCCTTCCCACACCACTCCACCAGTTGCTTGAAGCGGCTGCGACCGCTGTCTGCAGAGGGCGGGGCGCAGGGGTGGGCTCAAATGCAGGGGCGGGGCACAGGGGCAGGGGGAACGCACAAGGGCTTCATAAAGAAGGTTGGTACAGGCTGCAGCGCGGTGAGGCGAGGAATGGAAAGGAGCTGGCCCCAGGCTGATTGATAGTGCAGGCTGGCGGCAGCAGCGGCCCAAAGCAGCCACGAGAGCGAGCTAGAAAGAAGGCGGAGTTTGAAGATGGCACAACCAACGAGTGGGATCAGCGACACATATGTGCAAATCACTCATGCATTTGAGAAGGTGCGACAGTCGGCAGACACCCCCGCTGCTTGCCTGACGAGCAGCAGAGGTGGGCGGATATGTGCAGGCAAACCAGCACAACAGACACAGCAAGGGGGGCCAACAGGCACAGCAAAGAAGGCCCACTGGCTTGCAAGAGGAAGAGATATAGGAAGATCTGTAACAGACGGTAAAAATCCGCGTGCGTATTGCAAGCACGCTAACCGGGACTCTCAATTTCTTATGCTGCGACGTTGGTGTCACAAGCACGACAGAAACGGCGGCGGCGGCGGCGGCGGCGGCGGCGGTCAGCTGGCGGTGCCACGTCAGCAGGTGCCTGCCTGTGTGCAAACGCGCATTTGAAGCCACGCTTCCCGCATCACCGGAAGCGCTACAGTTTGCAGTTACGATAGCACCTCGTAACGCGCCCGCACTCCGCCGAGGCCGCGCGGGAACCAAGAAAACACTTTTCACACGCGCTTGCGACTTTTCCCCCGGCGCCAAGGTCAAGTGCTCCGCCTCAGAAGCACTAGGCAGCTTAGAAAAAACGATCAAGACTTCCAGCGCGCCCGCCGAGGGGCGGCCCAGAGAGAAATGTTCGAAAATGTTGACCCCCAAACTCCTTACTATACCTTCTACCTTACTTTACAAGGTCGGTGTCCAAACACCTCCCATGCACAAAGTCCCGTAAAAAAGGCACAGGGGACACAGCAAGGAGCCCAGCAGTCACAGCAGAGGAGCCCCGCTGGCTTGCCTGACGAGGAGAAAAGGATCGTTAGCGGCAAGGCGGAACAAGGCACACGGAGGCGCAGCAAAGGATCCCAGCAGGCACAGCAGGCAAGCCCCCCGCTGGCTTGCCTGATGATGAGATGAGGGATGAGTAGGTGCAAAAGATGACGCCCTCTGTGACACCAATCTTGGCGCCCGCCAGCTTGCCGTAGGGCAGCTTGTTGAGGGCGTGCACCGGCAGGTCGGGGGCTGCAGGTTGGAGAAGACAGGGGGTGTTGGAAAAGACAGGGGGTGTTGTCAAAGGATCATATCAAGCAGGGGGGACAGAAAAGCTTTTTAAAGCATGCACCGGCAGGTCGGGTGCTGCAAATTGGAGAAGACAGGGTGCGCTGTCAACAGCTCGAATCAAGCAGGCGGGGGGAGGAGCAGGGGGAGGACGGCAGCTTGTTGAAAGCGTGCACCGGTAGGTCGGGGGCTGCAGGTTGGAGAAGGCAGGGGGTGAGAGTTTAAAGTGAAGCAGGGGGTAATGTCACTGGATCAAACAAAGCAGGGGGGGACAGCAGAGCTGGTTAAAGCGTGCACTGGCAGGTCGGGGGCTGCAGAGTGTTAAAGCGGGGCCGCTGGGGGGGTGAGAGTAAAGGGAAGCAGGAAGACGGCAGCGTTTCTATGGGATGGGAGCAGGCGGAAGGCAGCAAGAAAGCAGGTGTCGCAGGGGGGAGGCGGATGCTCCGAGCGGGGCCGCACCGGGCAGGAGGTGGGAGGCATGCAGAGCAGGGTGCGCGGTCCGCAAAGCGGCGTGCCTGTGGGCCATGCGCGCCTGCCAAATCCCTACCGCCCCCACGCAGCCGAGATTTCCTCCACTCCCGCTCACCAGCCGGCACCACCCACCCACTCACCAGGCAGCATCACCACACACCCCACTCACCCCCCACATCGTCCAGGTCCCGCTTTGTGTCCACTTTCAGATCTGACCCCACAGACAGCCACAGGTGCCTGCGCCGCCCGTGCCGCCAGTTCTCCAAAATCAGGCCCGCAATCGTGCGCCCCTTGCCCACGCCCGCGCCGTCGCCTGGCGGAGCAGGGGAGCAGGAGGGGCAGGAAGGTGAGGAGGCACATGGCCACGGCAGCAGCAGTACCCCAGCAGCCAGCTGCAGCCATACCCCGCCAAAAGCGCACTACGGCCAGCATGGCGGGAGGGTGAGAAGGCAATGGGGAGACACGCAACCAAGGCAGCCTTCCCTCCAGCCTCCCTTCTGCAGCCATCCGCCAGCCTTATCTACAGCCGGACACACATGGAGCCCCCCCACACGGCGGCCTTCCCTCTAGTCGCCTCCTTTCCTGCGTCAAGCCACCAGCCCCATCCACAGCCGCCCACCCAACCCCACGACAGGAAGGTGAGGAGGACACACACCACGCTAGCCTCCCTGCTAGCCTCCCCTTCTGCACCCACCCGCCGGCCCCACCCTTAACCAAGAACCCACCCACCATCTTGACCCCCTCTCCCACCCACCGATGAAGAAGCCGCCCCTGCTGCCGTCTGGCAGCGTCTGCTGGTGCCGCTGGCAGGCGTACACCACGCTCTCCAGCTGCAGAGCAGACAGAGTGTTCACCAGCTCCTCGTGGGCCTGCAGGCAATCAATGACAGCAGTGCAGCATGCGGGATGAAGCACGGCAATGATGTAAACGATGTAGCAATTGGGAAGTAGCATGGCAAACTGCAGCGATTGCTGAGGTGGAGAAGCTCAGCTGCAAAGCTCACCAGCTCCTCGTGGGCCTGCATGCAAACAGCAGAACAAAAGTGCAATCTAGCATGGGGTGTGACTGCTTTCACTGGTTGAATGAGAGGCTTGCTCGGCCCGTCCTCACCCAGCTCCTGCTGTACACCCTGCTGTGCACCCTGCTGTGCACCAAATGCCCACCATCAGAACGCCCACATCCTTGCGCATGCCAACTCATATCCCAGCAGCTAACTTCATGAGGACCACCTCCCCACACGCAACATCGATTGTACGCACTGCGCACCTTGAGCTCGTATTTTATGTCTGGCGGCTCCACCGCTGCCAGGCTGGCGGTCTCAACCACGGCGTCGGGGTGTGGCTTGCCGTAGGTCAGCTTGGCGGGTTTGTACTCCTATAGGGGTCGAAGACAACCATGAGCGAGCGGAAGCAAGGTGGGCCAGGGAGGGCAGAATTGGGGGGCTAACCGGACGATAGGCAAGTGGCAAGTGCGGCCTTGCACTAGTGCAGTCCACCGACTTGAATACACACTCCACTTGGCTGAACAGCAGCACACCCTATCCATTGGTAGGGGGGCCAGAGCGCAGGATGGCGTCTTTCTGCTGTCTAACCCCAGGCTGACAATGAATTCTAGGGGTAAATTGGGGTCAGTTGCAACTTCATGGGGCTCAAATGGCACTGGCAACTCATCCTGCTCTCACCATGAACGTGTCCCGGACCTCGCTGTCATCTGCATCGTCCATCTCATCTGGGTTGATCTCGCTGTTTGTAAAGGGCAGGAACTTTGCAAGCTGCGCCTGTGACAGGCCCGCCAAGCCGGGCAGCGGGGGCTGCACAAAGGCCACGGAGAGGGCACCAGACGGGTGAGGGGGCAGCGGGAGGTGGGGCAGGGCAGGGCGGGCTGGGCAGAAGGAGCAGCAGGAGCAGGAGCAGCAGCGGGAGCAGCAGCAGGAGCAGAAGCAGAGCATGGAACAGAGCAACTCATGTGAAGGCCAAAATAGGGCAGTGCCCACAAGCGGCAGGCCCCAGACCACGCAACACAACCTGGGGCATGCATGCGATGCGCCAGCCTGCCCTGCTTGCAGATCCACTAACCCAACCACACACAAACACACTGCCATGCTGCTGCGCATCCACTCTACCCACCCNCCTCACCCAGCGTCCCCTCCCTCTTGGCCTTGTCCATCAGCGCCTCCAGGGTGACCTGGTAGAAGTCGAAAATGGCCTGCTGGGCCACCGGCTCCAGGCCCAGCAGCCTGCAAAGCGGGGCGAGCAGCATGGCAGTCTAGATCAGTTAAAGTGGTGGAAATTTGTACATGAGAGACTGCCGGCCCAAGGGCTCCAGGCCCAGAAGCCTGCAAAGCAAGGCGGGACGCATGGCAGTTTAGATCAATTGAAGTGGTGGAAATGTATACGTGAGGGAATGCTGGGCCACTGGCTCCAGGCCCAGCAGCCTGCAAGGCAGGGCACAGTGCGGCCCACAAGGGGCGGTACCAATCCGTGTGTTTGGAATAGCAGAAGCCATGACAGAGGGAACTGGTGGGGGCAACAAGTGCACGCGAATGACTGCGAGACTGGGTGTGGCATGGGCGTGCAGCACAGCAAGGCGAAGGCGGGGTAGCAGCGGCGCGGATGTGACTGCTGACACGGCCCGCAAATCGCGCTACACGCCCTGGCAGTGCCTGCTAGACAGTACAGCCCACAGCCCATGTCACCACAACAAATCTCCTGTCTCGTGAGACCGCTCCTGGCTCCATATGGGCATTAAACGTGTAACTAGCAGCAGCCCACCGCCACCCAGCCAGCGCCCCCCTCCTACCTGTTGAGGAAGCGGGGCACATCTGTCATCTCCTTTTCGTCGATGCGTCCCACAGAGGGCGGCGCCCCGTCGGGGCGAGACAGGTAGATGTTGATGTGGGAAGCTGCAGGGGTGTGAGGGTGTATGGGTGTTTGGGGAGGTGGAGGCGTGGCGGTTTGGAGTATGAAGGAAAATGTGGGGGGGACTGCTGTGGGGGGTGGTCCATGCAGCACTGCAGCAGTGTGCTGCCGGTCGCCGCCCCGCTTGTTCATGAGCCCCCAGCCCGCCTGCTGCTTCGTGCTGTGCGGCCGCCAGAGTGGCGCCTGCCCCGCGCCTGGCACACGCCCCTTGCTGGGCCATGTTTGATGACACACAAAACCATGACCGGCAAGTCTGTCGACAGCCTGCTGCTGTGCCACGTCACATGCCACGCTGGCGCCAGCCTGGCAGTGCCTAGCCTACCTGGCACGACTTGCTTGTTGTGCCGGATGATGCCCACGTTCAGCAGCAGCGCCCGGGCCTTTCCCAGGAAAGCAGGCAGCGGCACACGGGGGGGCTCGCCGGCCGGCCCTGCAGGCAGGCAGGCAGGCAGGCAGGAAAGAGTGATGACAAGAAGGGCATGCAAGGCAGGCAGGCAGGCAGGCAGGCAGCGGGGCAGGGGGCGTGTGTGGTTGGGAGATGGGCGGGTCGCGGCTGTGGAGAATACAGAACTCTCTAGTACTCTCTCACTCAATTGTGCACACGCCCACAGCAGGCGTTCAGGGCCATAAGCCTCTTCATCAACCCTGTCACCTTTGCAACAAGCACACTTCGTGCTGGAAGGGGCACACGGCTGGCAGTGCACCCCCAAGGGCATGGCATGCTGTGCCCTTCAGTGCCAGCACAGCATGCGGCGACAGCACGCGTGCTTGGGCCCAGCACGCCGCCCCGGCACAGCAGCGGCGGCACAGCAGCGGCAGCAGTATGCCCTTCCCCCACCCTGTCCCATGAAAGCCGTTGCTGGCCCCCAGTGGGCTTGATTGTACGATCGCAATCGTTTTGATTGATGTATTGAGCAGGGACCCACCTGGGCGGCAGGCCTGTGGCAGCGCCAGCGGCCCGTTTGGGTGCTCCCCCATGATAGCTAGGTACATCTCACGGAGCGCCCTCTGGCCCCAGACGCTCTCGTAGTTGTAGGCACTCAGGCTGGGGCCTGCACGGCGGTCGCCCTGCAGAGGGACAGAAGATGGGAGCAGGCGAGGGGAAGTAGAGTCCTCTTTCAGGGGATTTGAAAAGCTGTGACCATTAGACTAGTACGAGGGGAGCAGGCATGGGAGGAGGTGGGGCGGGTGCAGGGGAGAGTGCCAAGGTGGGGTGAGGTACTAAGCAAGCAGGCGGCAGGCAGGCGGGCGGGCAGGAAGGGGTGTTTGCAACCCGGCTGGAGCTCCTGCCGGCAGAGGAGCATCCATTGCTGGCAGTGCCCCATGCTTTGCGGATGGCTCACCACAGCAGGGCCAAGCACAGCGTAGCACATCACAGCGCAGCACAGCACAGCACAGTGCAGCATGACAGCATGGCACAGCACTACCTACCTGCCTCAGCGCCCCCAGACTCTTCTGGCAACACTCCACAGCACAGCACAGCAAGGCACAGCACAGCAGCATAACCGCAAGGCGCAGAACTGCCCACCTGCGCCAGCGCCCCCGGGCTCTCCAGGCAACACTCCACTCCACAGCACAGCACAGCACAGCACAGCACAGCACCGCACAGCGCAGCACAGCGCAGCAAGGCATGGCACTGCCGGCCGCCCTGCCCACCTGCGTCAGCGCCCCCAGGCTCTCCAAGCGGCGCGCCACAGCGGCGGCAAAGCGGCGCTCCCCTCCCAGCGGCGTGAAGATGAGGCGGTACTGCGGGCCGTGGGCCTGGTTGGCGCGGTGGGTGCGCCCAAACTGCTGGATCGCCTTGTCGGCTGCAGGAGGGTTGGAAGCATGGCGGCGGGTGTGAGATGCGGGGGGTGTGTCAGCCAGGCACAGCGTGGAGTGCAAGCGGCTCTTTCGACACGTGTTCTCGGACGCCAACATGCGCACAAGGAACCCCGGCATTGATCACATGACCAGGGCAGCTCCAGCGGGAGGTCAGCCCCTCTTGATGCCTGCCCCTGCCTGCCGGTCCCGAAGATGCCCAAAGAAGAGAGGGACCCCCTTTATTGTTCACCTGACCAGGGCAGGTGCAGCGTGAGCGCAGGGGAGCTCCCTGCCTGTCAGTCCCCAGGTTTAACAACAAGACGACTTGCCGCCTGTCAGTCCCCAGGTTGCAACTGGCCCCCTGCCTCTGACGGCACCCATAATGCAGACCAACACACCCCTATTCCCGCTGCTCACCCGACCAGGGCAGCTGCAGCGTGAGGTCAATCCCCCTTGTTGCCCGTCCCTGCCCGCCAGCCCCAAATATCTCAATCAACAAGAGAAACGAAGAGAGGGACCCCCTTTGTTTGCTCACCCGACCAGGGCAGCTCCAGCGTGAGGTGCACCCGCCGCCGCTGGTTGCCGCAGCGCCTGTCGGCGTGCAGGGAGATGCCGGTGGAGGCGGCCTCGCTGATGATTGCAATCAGCTTGGTGCCCTTGAGGAACAGCTCGCGCTCGTGCACGTTGATCATCTCAAGGGTGGCGCCTGGGGCAGGGTGACAGGGAACAGAGATTATGAGGGAGGGAAGAGCGGTGTG
This sequence comes from Chlorella sp. ArM0029B, assembly GCA_002896455.3. Taxonomy (NCBI): domain Eukaryota; kingdom Viridiplantae; phylum Chlorophyta; class Trebouxiophyceae; order Chlorellales; family Chlorellaceae; genus Chlorella; species Chlorella sp. ArM0029B. The sequence continues at coordinate 2,687,755 of JTEE01000320.1, read as the reverse complement.
GCTTTCAAGGGAAGAGCGGTGGCTTTCAAAATTCATCTGCCACGGCCCCCACCCCACGCCATTTGGGCCCCCATCACCTGCAGACACCCACTGCCGACGCCTACCTCACCTCGTGCCCTTGGCACCCCACAACCGACCCCACCCTGCCCCCCCTCCATCCCCACNCACCCACCCACCCTGCCGTGCTGCTGCGCATGCTGTGCATGCTGCAACATCATCGCCAGCGCCGCCGCCGACTGCGAATGCTGCAGGCTTCCAGGGCCGCCCTTGACTGCCGCCGCAGCTGCAGCCGCCGCGTTATGCTGCTGCATCTGCTGCTGCATGTGCATCAGCTGCTGCAGTGCTGCAGCCGACTGCGACTGCGACATGCCGCTGCCTGGGCGCTGGCCCCCAGCGGCGGCGGGCGCCCCCTGCTGCTGCTGATGCTGCTGCTGCATGGCGTTCAAATGCTGTAGCGCCTGGAGCATAGCAGATGCTGATGCAGCCTGCGCCAGGAGAGGGCAAATTTAAACCAAGGATGGAGCAAGAGCCGAAAACGGAGCTCAGGATTGATTGTTCAGAGAGGTGGGGGCATGCGGAGGCGAGCAGGGCACCGCAACTTGTATGAAGCGCTGCCGCCGCCACTGGGTTGGCACACGTTGCAGCCAGCAGGTGGTGATGTGCAAGTCACGGCCTTGTCCAATGCAGCCAGCTCAGCTGTGAGAGTAAAGGGCTCACCGTTGCGGGCGGCGGACGCTGCGTGCCGGCGCCCGCCGCATGTGCAGAGGCCAGGGCATGCTGGTACGCTGCCAGCTGCTGCGCCGCCTGCTGGTGTACCGCCTGCTGCTGCTGCCGCTGCTGCTGCAGCAGGGCGGTCGCCTGCGCCTGCGTCGCTGCTGCTGCCGCCTCCTGCTGCTGCTGCAAGAGAATTTGGCGTGCCTGGAATCGCAGGGAGGTCTCCTGTGTTGGCTCCAAATTGATTGACTGGCGCGACTTGCAGTGAGGGCAGTTGTACATCTTGTACAGCAGCAGCTTATCCAGAAAGGCAGCTGGCACTGCAGCAGGGCGGGGGGTAGGGTGCAGGAGTGAGAGGCTCGGCGAGGGGGCGGGACGCAGGTGGAAGGGCGCAAGGTGAATAGCACGGGGCACCAGGAGAGGAGGGAGGTGAGGGGGCCCCGGGGGGCAGCCAAGGTGCTGAAGTGCAGCACGGGGCAGCAAGGGTGATCCCACACGTGGGAGGCGGGGTGGGTGCCTGGAGAATGTAGGCAGCAGCGCGGTGTCAGCTAGCACAGCAGGCTGAGAGGACGGCACTAGGGAGGGCGATGCCCCGCACAAGTGGCGTCTGCGGCGCCAGGCCAGCACGCGGTACACACCAGCACGCTGCCCACCACGAAAACCAGCCAGCACCCACCAGCGCGCGCGCCCCGGCACTCACCATTGACGATCTTCATGCAGGAGCCGCACTGCACCTGCAGCACTGTATCGGGTGGCTGCGCCATGGTGCCTGCTCAGCGACCGCTTGCGCTGTGGTGGCGGCGGGGCCGGCGACAGCGGCGGTGCTGTGGCTGGGACAACTGCTGCTGCTGCTGCTGGAGGGTGTCAAGAGTTCCTCTGGAAGCTGGCAGCCGGAACTAGCGCCGTGGCAGGTCGCAGCTGTGGCTGCGGGTGATGGTTCATGTGCCGGCGACAGCCCCAGGCAACTTCCAGCCTTTGGTAAACGTGAGCACTTATTGTCAGGGTATTTCACAGAGGGTGGCAGCCGCTGGAGTGCACACTGGAGGTTTTAAGAAGTTCGACAAGAGGGAGTGGCGCAGCATTCGCCAGGCGCACTGTCCGCTATCGAGGGACACAGCGTAACTGCTGGCAGTGATGCAGAGGCGCGGAGCGCCAGCTTGCACAGCACGACCCCCGCACGACCCCCGCACTCCTTGGCTCAAATAGGGTTTTCGACGGATATCTGCGCTCCTTGGTTACGGTGGAAGTGCAGAGCTGGCGGGAGCCAACAGCTGGTGCCTGCCGCAACACCCGCAACAGCAAGAAGCCGTCCCTCTGTTCTCTGATTGCTTCAGACCAGTGCGGGTGCGATGTCGCTGTTAGCTGCCAACGCCGCAGCTGTTTGCGGCAGTAGGGATGGCCTAGCGTCGGCACTGGCTGCGGCGGCAGGGACGGCACCGCTCAGGCTTCTAACACTGCCGCGCCTACCTCCCCTCTCCCGCCTCCTCTCTGTCGCACCTGCAGCTAGATAAAGAGGAGCAAGTGCCTTAGAAAGCAGCAGCCTCACATCATGGTTGACTGGATGAAGCTGGGGCTCAACACGCTGGGCGTGGTGAGTGCCGGCCCGTAGGTTCAGTGGCGGGTGTGCACCTCACCGTAGCGCTGAATGCTAGCAGTGGTAGCAACTTGTGGGACACAGGCCGTGCACGCTGGCAAACGCCTGATACCGCCAGCATCACATGCTTACACGTAGCGCAGGTGTAGAGGGGCACTGGGAGCAACAGTCTGCCCTCTTTTCTCGCTCATGCAGGCGTGGGGCGTGATGGGGCTGACTCTCACTCAGCCTCACCTAGGGGCTGACTCTCACTCATCCTCACCTGGTTGCCCATGCCTGGTTGCCCCCCCTATCACCTAGCTCCCCGCACTCCTCGCTCGTGCAGGCTGGGGGAGTGGTGGGGCTGGCGCTGGGGCTGCTCTACTTCCTGCAGGAGAAAATAGTGAGGCCGGGCTGGGGCCGGGCGCAGGGCTTGTGCGTGTGTGTGTTTCTTGATTGTGAGGCCAGGCTGGGCCGGGGTGCCAGGCTCGTGCTTGTGTGCATGTGTGCGTGTCTTATTGTGGGAGGGTGCGCGTTGTTTGCGTGCCATGTATGCCAAGGACGAATGCCGGGCGCAGCTGCGTGTGCTGGGATGGAGGGAGGAGGGGCGGGCTGGTGCTGATGCCCTGCCTGCCCTGCCCTGCTGGCACTACATGCACTTCCTAGGCAGGCAAGCCACTACTGCTCCGCCTGCCCGGCATGCTGCCTCATGAAGAACACACCTACCCTCCACTAGGCGATCAAAATCTCGGCGATAAGAGTCCGCTTCGTTAGTTGATCAAAAAAGCATGCTTGAGTCAACCGCTCTGAGGAACGAACCGTGTCAATCCACAGATGTTGAAGGCTTCTCTAACAAAGGGTGCTTGAGTAAAGCTGTAAATACTCGACTAGACTGGACTACCCTCCACCAGCGCTCTCCAGAGTGACATGTGCCTGCCCTGTCACATCTGCTGCCCCGCATGCATGCCCCTTCTTCCCACACCCACTGCAGATCTACGTGCCGCGCCTGCCGGGCATTCCCAACGAGTACCCTTACCTCCCAGACGCCTTTGGCCTGGCGTTTGAAGATGTGTGGCTCACCACGCGCGACGGCCTGAACCTGCATGCCTGGCTGATGAGCCCCCCACATTGGGGGGAGGCGGAGCGGCGCAGCCGGCCCACTGTGGTGTTCTTCCAGGAGAATGCGGGGAACATGGCCTTCCGGTGAGGCGGTGGTTCAGTTGAACACGGCAAGACGTGACAGTTTGTCCAATTTTGGGGCGGGCGGGCAAAGTGTTTTTTTGAACAGAGCTATTTAAACGCAAGCAAGTCTTTTCTGTTTCTTCCTTAAGAAAAAGAAGGAAGTCGCGGGAACACGGCCTCCAGATGAGGAGGTGGTTTGATAAGGAACCTAGTTGCATGGGTGGCCGTGGCGTGTTTCCAAGAGAGTGAGAGGAACTTGGCGCTCGGTTGAGAGCGATGTGTTAAAAAGGATCCTAGTTGTATGGGTGGCTTGAGAGGACATGGCGCTCGGGCGAGGCGGTGGTTCAATTGAACACGGCAACACATGACGGTTTGTCCATTTGGGGGGGCGGGCAAAGTGTGTGTTTGAAGAGAGTGCGGGAACACGGCCTCCAGATGAGGTGGTGTGATGAGGGACCTAGTTGCATGGGTCTAGTCTAGTCGTTTCAGCTGTTCACATCCCCTAAAAGAGGATTTAGCTTCAGGACGAACCAAATACTTGCATGGGTGTCCGTGGCGTGTTTCCGAGAGAGGGTGAGAGGAACATGGCGCTCAGGTGAGGCGATGTGTTGAGGATCCTAGTTGGAAAAAAATGGCGTGAGAGGGCATGGCGTTCAGGTGAGGCGGTGGGCTGCTGTGCTGCTTTGTCGGTTGGCCGTGGCGTGTTCCCAAGAGAGTAAGAGGGACATGGCGCTCAGGTGAGGCGGTGGGCTGCTGTGCTGCTTTGTCGGTTGGCCATGCCATGTTCCCAAGAGAGTAAGAGGGGCATGGCGTTCAGGTGAGGCGGTGGGCTGCTGTGCTGCTGTGTCGGTTGGCCGTGGCGTGTGTTCCCAAAAGAGATTGCAAGCTCCATGTGGCGGTCAGGTGAGGGTCTCCTTCACACACGTTAGTCAATCAAGCAATCAATAATACACGCTAGTGCAGGTGCTGGGCGGAGGGGCTTGTTTGCTTGTCCCCTGCCTCTCCTCAGAGCCGGCCGGCACCTGCCTCCCCGTCCCATTTGCCCCACCATCCATCCATCCCACCCAGCCAAACGCCTGTGCGCCTCGTGTTTGGAGGGCGCCCTTCCTGCCCGGCATGGTCCGTGCTCCTGGTATAACTACAACCCTCGCATGCTGTCAAGAAGAAGAAGACTGCAGCCCGAGGGCGTGGGGTTAACAAAACCGACAGGAATTCAGGCCAAAGGCACCAGTCAGCTACCGTGCATTGCCCTCCCCTCTTGTTGCAGGCTTCCCTTCCTCCAAGCGCTAGTGCGCAAGCTCAACATGAGTGCCTTTATCTTTAGCTACCGGGGGTACGGGCGCAGCGAGGGCACGCCCTCGGAGCAGGTGCGTGGGTGGGCATGGTGCAGGCAGGCGGGCAGGGCGGGAGAGGCGGAGGAAGGGTTGGGGCTGACGAGGGAGGGCATGACGCCAAAGCAGGGGGGCGTGTGCAGCGCAGCTAGGGCATGGGCGAGGGGGCCCAGCAGGCAGGCAGCAGCACGAACCGATCTCACTGCCGCCTTCCCCAGTGTCTGCTGGCCGGCCTCCTGGCTCTTGCCTCACTCTCAGCCAGACCTGACATGCTGAGCTGGCCTCCCTGCCGGCCCTCCCTCTCGCCTGCCTCCCCCGTCCCCTTCGCCCCTGCCACCCACCACCTGCTCATGCCCGCTGCTCCCTTTAAACCTCCCCGCCCCGCCCTATTGCTTCACTGTGTGGGCAGCCGGGTAGTGTTACACCCTCTCCCACCCCGCCCCCGCTGCCCCCTCTGTTGCCGCATCACTCTGGTTGAACACTCTGGGTTGACTCGGCTGTACTGCGCACAGATTGTTTTTTCCTGCAGGGCCTGCGGTTTGAAGCTGAGGCACCCATCCCCACTGCCCCGCTGCCCCCTCCGGCCCCAGTCCTTCGCTTCACCTGTAAGCACCCTGCCTCTGCCTGCAGGGCCTGCAAATGGATGCCGAGGCAGCCATGGAGCATGTGCTTCGCCGCCCAGACATCGACACCACGCAGGTGGGTGTGGCTCGGTTTTTTTGTGCCTAGTTCTCTGGTGCTAGCTGCGGTGGGGGGTCTCGCTTGGGAGGACAAAGCATGAGCTTCTCACCCAAACTTTGACGTGATGCCAGTGGCGCCGGGGTCTCGGGGGTGCACACGTGTTCAAAAGCACACGGCCTTGCTCGCTCGAGGAAAGGTCCCGTCTTCCCAGCCCTGCCACTCCCTCCCCACCTGGCAATGCACATGGGATGCCCACCCGACACCCGCCACTGTCCCTTCACCCGCTTTACTCACACACGCACACCTGCGGTGGTCTCTTGAGAGTGGCTTGTCGTGGCACAATGGCTGCCTACGCTGCGCCCCCAAATGTGAAGTGCCCTTCCGTCTCCCTGCCCTGCACGTGAACATCGTCCCTCTGCCCCGCCATGCCCCTGCACTCACAACCCCATTCATGCATTCATTTACAGCGCCGCAGCAACACAGAAGTGTGCCGCAGATACGTCACTCCCACCCCCTCCATTGATCATCCCTGCAGGTCGTCCTGTTTGGCCGCTCCCTCGGTGGTGCCGTGGCCGCCTACGCCTCGCAGCGCTACCCACGCCACGTGTCTGGCCTGATCCTGGAGAACACATTCACACGAGTGGTGGACATCGTGCCCCACACCCTGCCCTTCCTGCGCCCCCTCGTGGGCCCCGGCAAGTGAGCCGCAACAGGGGGCGGGCATGTGCATGTGTGCGGAGCTGGGGTGGCGGGTAGGGGAGGGGAGAGGGCTCCAGCCAATGGGGGGCCCGGTGTTGCAGGTCGCCAGCTTTGGGGATGGGCCGCCAAATTGATAGCAAAGCAGCTGCAGAGATGGCAATGCAATGGGCTCACAGCGCGGACGTGGTCAGGTGCACTTCTGAACAAAACCACAAGAGCGCTTTGGGAAGACGGGACTGTTCCAGGGGGCTGCGGGCGGCGTACTCCTGTTGGACGCCTCTCCAGTGCCTCCCTCCTCAAACCCTCGCCTCTTGCTTCGATCATCCCCCCTCCACCCCTGCAGGCCCTTCGGGAGTGCCCTTGGTGCTCAACCCTGGGACTTGTGCAGGCTTTTCTAGATGTACCAACCTCCTGCCTGCCTCCGGCCCTATTCCCGCCTGCAGGCCCTTCAACGTTTTAGTGCGCAACCACCGGCACCCCCGCAGGCCTCTCTAGATGAACTCACCTCCTGCCTGCCTCCATCTCTCTTCCTGCCTGCAGGCCCTTCAACTTTTTGGTGCGCAACCACTGGGACACACGGACCCGCATGCGCAGCCTCACAGACCTGCCCACCCTCTTCCTGTCCTCGCTGCTGGTGAGGCCGGGCGGGGCAGCCGCAGCCGCAGCTGCCGCACCACACAATTCGCATGCCTGCACGCTGCATCACATCACCCGCTGCCCTGCCTGACCCCCCGCGTGTGACGCCTGCTTGTCTTCTCCTCCTCCCCCCTCCTCGCTTCCCAATGATTCCCGCAACCCTCCCCCGTTCACCTGTCGCACCCTTCTGTTGGCCTCTCCTTTTACAACAGGGCACAATGCCTGCTTGCCCAACCCACCCCCGAACCTCCTCTATGGTAGCTGACTGGTGCCTCTGGCTTAATTTCCTGTCGGTTTCCTCAACACCACGCCCTTGGGCTGTAATCTTCTTCTTCTTCTTCCCGAACCTCCTCTAGGTGCAGGCGCTGGATGCCCTGCACCCTCTACCTTACCCTACAGGCATCCGACCTCCCTGCCCAATTTCCCTACCTTCTTTCTGTCCTCTGCAGGACGAGATGCTGCCGCCTGCGCAGATGCAGGAGCTGGCAGAGCTGCACCCCCGCCCCCTCCCCAACTGCCATTCACACCCCGTTGCCCACCTGCCCCCTACCTTCTGTCTGCCTTCTGCAGGGCGGGATGCTGCCCCTCGAGCAGATGCAGGAGCTGTACGAGCGCCAACCCCTCCCCTCCCATGCTGGCATCCTGCCTCCCTCCATCTCCTCATCACGTCCTTTCTTCCTTCTGCAGGACGAGATGCTGCCGCCGGCGCAGATGCAGGAGCTTTACGAGGTGCACCCCGAGGACCCGTGGACCATTGTCCACTTTGAGGGTGGGTGTGGGGGAAGAACCTCCATGGACGGAGCTTTGCTGAGCCTCGTGGTCATGAAGACGAGCGTGTTTCTTGGATTGAGTTTAAGGGTGGGGATGGAGGCAGGCTGTTGGGGGGCATTGCTGAGCGTCCTGATCTTGATACCGAGAAGGGTGAGGAGGGGGGGGTGCAGAAGCAGGCTTTTGATCGGGGACTTGCTGAGCTGGATGGATGCATTAGCACAACCTTGACAGGCGGGCCGAAGCAGGCCTGCGGCTTGCCGTACATAGCGTAGCGCCTGCGTCCGGGTTGCGCCTGTGTGTGGCTGGCTCTGAAACAGGATATCCAGCTTCCCGTCCTGCTCCCACCTGCCAACCCTGACGCTTGTGCCTCATCTTTAGCATCTTGTCTCGCTCACCCCCTGTGCCTACTCCCTCTTCCTGTTCTTGTTTACATTCTAGGGCCACAGATGCGCTCCGCCTGGACACATGCGCCCTGTCAGCGGTGCGGCACCGCAGTATCTTCTTTGTCAACTCCCTCCTTTCTTGGCTGCCTCCCTCCCCCTGGGTAGATGGGCGCCACCTGGACACGTACGACACATCAGCAGTGTGTACCGCTGTACCTCTTTTTTACCAACTCCTTCCCTGTTTGTACTGCCTCCCTCCCTGAGCAGATGGGCGCCACCTGGACACGTACGACACATCAGAGGCGCAGTACTGGGGGGCAGTACAAGGCTTCCTTTCCACCCTAGGCCCCGCCCAGCCGCTGCCGCCGCTGCCTGAGGGGGCAGAGCAGGCAGGGCAGGCAAAGCAGGCAGAGCAGCTGACGGAGCAGCAGCTGCAGCTGCTGCTGCGGGAGCGGCGGCAAGTTGAGATGCAGCCGCCAGCAAGGCAGGAGATGGCCGCGGCAGGGCAGGTGGTGGCAGAGGGGCCGGCAGCTGGTGCCGTGGCGGCAGGAGCAGCGGCGGCGGCGGCAGCAGCAGTGGAGTCACGCAAGGACCAGTGAGGGACCAGACAGACGAGGGCTTTGGCGGCAAACTCTGGCGGCCGGCCCTGGCAGCGGTTGTTGAGCGGCGGGCGTGTGACATGGACTTCGACGGTGGCATGGACATGTCCCATGCCTGCCACTGCCCCTGAACAATGGCCCCTTAGTCTCCCCTTTGTGAGTGCTCGAAATGCATCACCCCTGCCACTCTTCCCCCGCTGAAAACATACCCCCTTTTCAACATTCCTGTACCATCTCCTCCGGGACCAACCCCCACGTCTCTTTTCCTGCTTGCTTGCGACAGCTGTGCACACTGCCTCTCTCTCAGGTGTGCTTCCCTACTAGCCTCACCCACCCAATCTGTAGCTCTCTGCCCGCCCTGTTCCCTCCCTTGTGTCTTCCCTTTGTCACCACTCTGCCTGCCTTGTTGGTTACACAAGCACTTGCGAAATGAAAGGCGCAGCGGCGCGGGATGAGTCGACGAGAGAACCACGAATTGATCAAGTGCAACCAAGCATAAATGGGGGTTTCAGGATCAATGAGGGAGCCAAGTGATGGAGTCAAACCAAAGCTGAATGGGGTCAATGAGAGAACCGCGGATTGAGTCCAACCGAGGGGGTTTAAGGCGTGCTGACCAGGAGCCGCCACCGGGGGGGTGGCTTTAACCGCAACGAGGGGCGGGGCCGCCTGCAAAGGCAAAGCGCCGGGCTGGACGGGAACTGCTGCATATTCCGCAAAGCGAGCTGGGCGCTGGGGAGTTCATAGGGCATGAATGGTGTGGTGGGCAAGGAGGGAAGCGGGAGATACGTTTTTTCGAGAGAGGGGAGGGAGGGGAGTAGGCACAACAGGCATCGATAGGTGTGCCTTGCCGGCAGCCAGCCTCGGCTGGAGGGCTCTGGCAGCAAAGCTGGGCTGCCGACAGAGCCTCACACGCGTTGGTCCTCCTGCCGGCTGCTGGCACAGGAGTGGTGCAGGGAAGAAGAAAGGCGCCGCCCTGCCCGCGCAGCTGGTGCGGCCGGCGAGCGAGAAAGGCGGGGGAAGGGGAGGGTCTGCGTTTGGTTGGCAGTGGGTGTTTGTTCGTTTGGCAGTCTAGCCAGGGCAAAGACTGTTGGAAGTTCATCCAGGGCGGGTCGTGTGTCGGCGCCTGGAAGTCGGGGGGTGGGTGGTTGGCGGTGGCTGGCGGGGCTGGCTGGTAGGGTAAGAGCCGTGTGGTAGGTGGCGGGTGGTTGGATGGTCGGGGGGCCGGGCTGCGCTTGGGGGTCGCGTGTGTCGGTGTGGTCATGTGTCGTTTGTGGCCCGGCCGGCCGGCTGGCGAGTGGAGGTGCTGTGCTGGCGCTGTGCTGCTTTGTTCTTTTCTGGATGGTATGCTTTTTAGGGGGGCGTGAGGGCTTGGACAAGGGGGGCGCTGGACGCCGGCTGACAGCTGCATCAGTTGCAGCAGCTGCTGCAGCCTGCGTGAACAGCGCCACGCCTTGCCGGCTTCCGTGCTTCATCAGGCGGCGTCCATTGCGTGCAGCTTAGCCGCAAACAGATCGCCGCCGGCTGGGCGGCCCTGCGCAGCCCAGGCGCTGCAGCCGGCACCGGACGAGTGCATGCGGTTGCCGCTCGAGCCGCCGCTGAGGCCCCACTTGCTGAGCAGCGCATGGGTGGTACGCCAGGGTGGCAGCTCCTGGCCCTGAGCGGCAAAGCTGGCGGCCATCTCACGGGCCAGGATGCCCACAGCGCGATGCAGAGACACCTGCAGGCAGCAGCAAAGAAGAGGAGGAAGGGGAGGAGGGTGCAGCGTGTGGTCAGGACAGGGGGCAGCGGCACGGGCAGGGGGTGAGACGGCAGCATGTGGTGCAGGCAAGCAGGCAGGCAGGGGACGAGGCGGCAGCATGTGGTGCAGGCAGGCAGGGGGCAGGCAGGAAGGCCTGCGGCACCTTCTCAGCACCTCCTGCACAGTGCTTACACCAACAGCAGCTCACACTGGTGCACTCACAGCGGCAACCCACTCACATGTCACGCACTGCTCCCAGCGCATATGCAAACCACACACTCTGCTGTACCACTGCGACAGGCATACAACCTTGCCAGGCTGCGCGCGCGGCAATGCAACACTCAGCCTGCCATACCCCCACTCTGATCACCAACCACAGCGCACTGGACGCCAACCACTGCTGCCAGCATGGCACCTGCCTGCTGGCCCAGGTGTTGAAAAGGGTGCTGCAATACATGATGCGGCAACAGTACCATGAGGCGCCACCCACCTTGCTGACCACCGCGACGGTGGGCATGCCATCCAGCACCGCCGCAAAGCGGGGGGTGGGGTGCGCGATGCAAAAGCAGTCCCGGAAGTTTGGCTCCACAATGTAAGTGGCCAGGCCAGCAGAGCTGGTGTCTGCAGGCAGACACAGGCAGAAGTGGAGGAATTGGGGCAGCAGAGTCAGACAGGGGTCCGGCGAGAGAGAGACTCGGGAGGTTTGCCGTACCGACGAGGTGCGGCGGGTTGAATGCAACACCTGGCCCAGTCAATGCGTGCACCACAGCGACTGCTAGCATGCGTGCAGCGGCTGCACCAATGCTTGCACCCCCCTGCTTGGCTTTCAAACACACAAGCTTACCTGGCAGGCAGACGGTAACGAACTGATGGCGCACGCCCTGCTTGAAAGAGTGGAGTGCAGAGGTGGACTGGTGCAGCTTGGCGCTGTACCCCAGGCGCTGCAGCACCGCCGCCAGTGCTGCAGGCTCAGAGCGGAAGGCTCCGCCGCACGCCAGCTCCACGTGGCGGGCAAGCTGCAGAGGAAGGCAATGAGGAGGGGTCGACGGGACTTCGACGGGTGGGTATGCAACGGCAGCGGCGGCGGCGGCGGCAGGTGATGATCCAGTGTAAGCAAACTGGCCGCGCGATGGGCAGATCGCCCGGTGAATATGGCGCATTGTTATATGCGACCGCGATGGCAGGGAATGCGCGAGGCGAGAGCCAGACGCTGCCTCGCAACTACCACTCGCGGTAAAAACATGCATGGCGCACTCACCATTACCTCTCCCTCACTGGCAGGCCCCAGCAGGTGCTCAAGGCTGTCCAGCGCCTCGGCTGCGGCTGCCGCCGACTGCTCAAAGGGGAGCGGAGTCTTGCCGCCCTCCAGCTCCTCAAAGGGGAACACAAGGTCCATTGTGCTGCTCGCCATGTCTTCAGAAGGTGTAGGAGCGTTCACCGGCGAGTCGGACAGGCGAGGCACGCAAACAAATGGCCGCATATATGTGGGAGGGTGGAGAGGCGGCGGAACGCAAGTGCGGGCGCAGTTGTTGATGCAGGGGAGCGCCGGTGCGATGGCGGTGTGAAAGAGGCGGATCGGGAGTGCTGGCCCGGATTTGAGCAAGTGCCACCTTGGATGGGACTTGGCCTCCAGACTCCTCCAGAACCTACTGGGAGCTGCGTTTGACTTAACGGCATCGGAAACAGTTGCGGTGCACGGTGGGTTGTGCACGAGCAGTATACATAAGCGCGGCGCTGACCTGAGCATGCCATGTGGTGATTGCGGCTGTGCGGGGTCTGTGGGGGACAGCAGGAGGGGCCACATCTGCAATAGCATGATCAGAATGCCAGCATCAGTGCATTGCATGTTCGCTGATCAAGGCTTTTTATACCCTGTGCAAGCGTCAGCGTGCTGTGTTGAGCGCAGGCAGGCACAACTGCACTGGTGCTTGGACCGTCCCCTTGTCTGGTGTTAATCATATTAGGTATGTTGCTGCGGCGGATGGGTGTCAGCATGCCTGCACCTGATCGGAGTGTGGGTACGGATTTGTGGTAATATTAGCCGAACTATAAGGCGTGCCAGAGCTCTGCAGGGCGCCGCATTGCGCGCCTCAAGCGCTGCCATGTGTGTGGTGCCGCCGTGCCTGCACGCGCATGCTGTGCACGCTGCGGCGGGGCAGTGTCGGCATGCCTGCACCTGATCGGAGTGTGTGTACGGCTTTGTGGTAATATTAGCCCAAATTTTAAGACGTGACAGAGGTCTGCAGGGCGCCGCTTTGCGCGCTTTTGAAAGCTGCCACGCAACTTGTGATCCAGCCCTCTGGTGCTGACCACTAATGCCCACCAGCGCCGCTGCATGGCTGCCATCCACTATCCTCCAACCAGTGTGGGCGGCCGGGTCACCAGAGCACGTCTGGTGATCACAGCACAAGCACACGATTACACAGTTGTATCCCCAGCGGTTGGCACGTGTCACACGGTGTCACACGGTGTGGTTGCCCTTTGGCCTTACGACGCACCCGTCTTCTTGCTCATGCACTCGGTCCCAACCCAACGATAGAAGATGCTTGGAACCACTGGCTAAAGCTTCAGCCGCCCATGGTCTTCAAAAATCAACACCTCTGCCAAACATTACAAAGAGACATAGGTGAAGAAGGGCAAGTTGCTGGCTCCCTAGTAGGCCCCCGCCATGCATGCTGCGCGCTGCGCTGCGCTCCCAACTTCCCCGTCCATACCCGCCCTTGGAGAGCTTGACATTGGACCCCGAGACTTACAAATTACACCTTGGATTGTGCCAGAGCCGAGAGGTGTTAGTCGACGCCCCGCGAGGAATCTCTTCGACACCTGCGCCGACCAGCCGCGGTCCTGTCGCTGGCCGCCCATGACGGACGCAGCGAGCAGCGAGCAGCAGCAGGCGCTGCTGGGCAGCGCGCGGCAGGAGGAGGGGTGGGCGGCGGTGCCGGCGGCGCAACGCCCGTCGGAGGGCCCCAGCGTGCAAGAGCTTCTGAGGTCCTCTCCCGACACTGTGATTGCCACCCTTCAGAGCAAGGGGGTGCAGCAGGTGGCCGAGTTCTGCCTGCCGGTGAGCGCTTGGCTGCACGCATTGGGGGGGCAGCAGCGCCTGCTCTCCGCCGCCCACGGGGCAGTGCCGCTGAAGCGATCGCACAACCTGCAGGAGGGCGGTGCAGGTGTGCTGTCTGCCCCCCAGGTCTGCCCGCCCACACGCGCCCTGCTCTTACCAGCAACCAGTCCCCTTCCCACCCAGTCCCTCCGCACAGCCAGCAACCGCCAAACTGCTTTTCCACCTTGCCCTCTGCCCCGCTGCCCCTCCACCATCCGCCCCTCCAACTTAAGGAGCTTCCCACCGTGCCCCCCTCGACTTCCGCCCTGCCCCTCTGCCATCCCACCCTGCCCCTCTGCCATCCCACCCTGCCCCTCTGCCTCTCCACCGTGCCCCCCTGCCTTCCCACAGTGCCCATCTTGACTTTCCCCCTGCCATCCCACCCTGCCCCCTCTGCCTTCCCACACTGCCCCTTGCCTTCCCACACTGCCCCTCGGCCCCTCCCACCGCGCCCCCCTGCCTCTCTTCCCCTCTCAACAACAGGACAAGCTTGTGCTGGGGCGGCTGGCTGAGGGGGGCGACAGCATCGCCACCATGGGAGCCGACAGTGCTGAGCTGGATAACGAGTCCGCCTGGCGCCAGGAGCTGGGCCCCTGTCGCGCCCGCCGCCCAGCACGGCATGACCACAGCGCGCGCGGCGGCAGCTGCAGCCGGGGAATGGGCAACACCGAGTGGTGCTCAGACATACCGGTGCTGGCGTATGTTGTGAGCGTGAGGGATGCAGCGGCGGCGGGGCGCAGCGGCCTGCTGCGCCCGCTCATCCGCCGCTGGCGGGCCGGCGGCTGCGGCACCTCAACCTTCCGCCTTCCAGTGGCCCAGGCTGTCATCGACTGGAAGGTGCGCTGCTTTTTGAAATTCCATATTGCTACTAGGGTGGCACGGGTAACAAAGAGGCAGGACTTTTAAATTGGGCGGAGGAGAACGGGGCGCTGCGTGAGCGCACGGCATGCCATCAACCTCCCCCATCATTGCACCACCGCAAGTGCCTGCAGTGGCGCTTCTGTCGGCGCCTGCTCATCGCCGAGCTCTGCCTCTACCTCATCTGGCTGGCCTCCTTCTTCATCTTTGCCCTGGCACACCGGGTGCGTGGTTGTGTGTGTGCGTATGCGTATGTGCATGTGCATGTGTGTGTGTGTGTGTGTGCTGCACTCCTCTGTTTGCCTGCATTCTTTCCCACCAGCTGCGCCTGGCATCTTCCTCCGCGCTTGCCCTGGCCCGCCAGGTGCACCGCTGTGGGCAGAAGGGGTGCTGTCCACATGTCGCATGCCAGTGCAGGCCTGCCTCTTCACACTCAGAGAGGCCTGTTCTAGTGGGCAAGCCCGCCCGCCCACCTCCCGCTTTGCCTGTGCCGTGGAACACAGGGTGCGTGGTTGTGTGTGGAGACCTGCCTGCATCATGTCTGCCTGCCCAGCGTGGAGTCACACGTGTTCACCCTCCTTCCCCCGCCCGCACGCTTCAACTCAGTGATATAACTCAGTGAATCAGAACTTCAGCACAACGAAGCACTACACAGCCCACGCATCCAACCACTTGCACACCCACAACCTAACCACCCACCCACCCACCTTTCTCCCACACCCCCACGCACCCACCCTCCCTTCTCTCAACC
>JTEE01000320.1:2657753-2668654 GCA_002896455.3 Chlorella sp. ArM0029B | reverse complement strand
GATGGTCCAGTCGCCGCCGCTGCCGCCGTCGGCGCACGCGCAACAGCGGCAGCAGAACGTGCAGCTGCCGCACACGGCGACACCTCGGCCCGCGGGTCGGTGCCAGGTGAGGCCCCGCCCTCACTGCACTGGCAGGGGTCGCTGATGGACGCTTACTTGGGCCAGTGCGCCCTGGAGCTGGGGGAAGGGTCGCCCTCTGATCAGGAGGCGGATTTGAGGGGCCAGCCCTGGGCGCGCTGGCAGCACACGTTGCGCGAGGGTGAGTGGTGGTGACATGGCAGGGCGAGGCTGGCGGTGGGACATTCAGTGGCTGGCTGAGGGACACCCAGGCTGGGGGTGGGGGTGCATGGGGCTTAGGGGCGGAGGCTAGTGAGGGGAGGGGAGGGGATGAGGTAGGACGAGGAGGGGTTGGGGTTGGCAGCCTGCCCCTGCCGCATGTGAAGCCAGCGAATCACATGGCCTCAGGGCTGTTTTGGGCCTGTCGCTCTCTGCGACAGGCAAGCCAGGCAGGCAGGGTAACGTGGTCAGTGGCGTATGCTTGCAAGGGCGGAGGTGCAGAGGCAGAGTGTGCACGTGCACGTGGTGTGCAGCCCGGTTGCCAGCGTCAGGCGACCACTGAGGTCCAGCCAGCTGCCGCTGCCTGCGCCTGCAGGCTCCTCGCAATGGCAGACCAGTGAACCTGAGGCAGGGGGTGCCGCCAGCACCATTGCTGCAGCCAACAGCCACGGCGAGCTGGCAGCCCTGAGGGCAGAGGTGCGGGAGCTGAGGCAGCTGCTGCTGGCGGCATTGATTGATTGATTGATTGGCGGCGCTGCCCCAGCCCGGAGCAGGTGCTCTCCCCTTTGCTGGATCAATAGTAATTTTCATCTTTCATTGTTGATCAAAGCATGCAGATTCTTGGTGCATGAGATGCTGTGGTTACGTGCCCTCCCCTGCCTGAGCGGCAGGAACCTCCCAACTGCATGTGCGAGCAAGAGTCAACAACCAGAGCAGAACTAGCGTGCCTAACCGTGCCATGCCGGTGCCTGCGCCTATGCCTTTGCGCTCCCGTGCCTAGCTAAATGTAAGCATCAACTGTAACCTGCCTCAGTTCCCAGCAGCACCATTGTGCCCACCTGCTGCTCTGGAGTCGGGGTGGCTTATAAATTCATGGAGTCGGGGTGGCTTGTAAATCCTTTCAAGTTGGTGTAGCACCGTTGTCTGCCAATTTGATTGCACATCCCCGATCTGACCATGGTCCAGGAAGCTGTCGCTGTTATGTTAACCTGTAATGCGCGTTATCTGCCTTCAAATGTGGCGTTTGGCTGGCCCAGGTGGCCATCTGGGCGGTTCAACAGCTGAACTAGCGCTAGCTGGCGGCGGTAATGGCAGCGGCGGCAACGGTAGCTGTTGCATGGGCCCTGTGGCCGGACTCATGAACTCAGCCACTTGAATTGTGACACGTGAATGTCATTTCCTGATTTCTGCACCTCGTCCTCGTCAAGGGGGACCTCCGGAGGCCTCCTTCCGCCTTGCTGGCAAACTGGCTTACTGGACGGTTCCGGCGTCCTCCTCCGTCTTCTTCTAGGCAATCCTTTTGCTGCGGCATGCCATCACGTGAGCACTCGTGAAAGACCCGCGAGCGAGCCCCCGAGAGGCCCGAGCTGAGTGACCCCTCAGTGCGGCGTGTAGACCGCCTGCTCCAGCGCACGTCAAAACGTTAAAGGGTGCGCAACATGGGGGCAATGAACTGAGACCTTGCTGGCGTCGCGGCTGCCGCCGCCGCTGCCCTGCTGCCGCCGACGCCGCTGCTGCCGCCGCTGCTGCTGCAAGGCCCAAGTGCCGGCTGTCTCGCTTGAGTCTCCCGCCCCGGATGCTCCCGCCTTCCATCAGATAACACGTTCTTGTGTACTCACTTGAAACAGAAACCCGTTTCTTGAGAATGTACAGACCTTTATACCAAGGCTTGGCTTTCAGGAGCCCCGTTTGGGTCACATGCTCGCTAGTCCTCTTTTATAACAAGTCCCAAGTAACAATCCGTGAGGCATGTTGCGGGGTGCTGGTGATGCAGGCAGGCAGGCGCGGTACGACGACATGCCGCATGGAGTGCTTGTGCTCTGCCTTTTAGCGGCGTTCAGCAGCGTTGCAAGAGCGCAGGGTAGGCCGCGGGTGGTCGGGCAGCTGAGCTGTCGTGCACGCTTGCTCGTGCACGCTTGTCCAACAGTTGCTGCTGGGAGCATGTGTATGCTCAACCTTGGGCCACCAATGTTACGCCCTCGGATGGTGCGCTCCTTTTTATATGAGAGCATGCACGTTGCCGTGTGCCTGCGGTTGCAGGGTCGACCGGCTTCGCAGACACATTGTACAAGTACTACCAAGAACCCCGGAGCGGCCAGAACGTTGTGTGCTGGGGTGCGCTCCTTGCGTCGTGCTTGCCATGCTTGCCAGGAGGTCGGCTTGTGCTTGCTGTGCCCAAGGGCAAGGATGAGCATGCATCCTTCTGTCTCCTGCCTTCCAGGCGGCGGGTCCAATGTGCCGGAGGAGGTGTTTGCGGATCAGGAGAGCAACAACTCGTTTTATGCGCTTGAGGTGGGCGGGGCTCCCAACGACACATTCGTGTGCGGCCTCGCTTTCGATGAAGAAGGAAGTTACTCTTATAGAATGATGTGCTGGGGTGAGTGAGTCAGCTGGCAGCGCTGCTTGCTTGCCCACCTGCTGCCTTGCCCACAACAGTCCTCTCCCTGCTTGTCGCCTCTTGCGCCGGAAGTCCCGGCCTGTGGCTGGGCCACCCACTGCCCTGACCCATGGTTTGCACAGCTGCTTGCCGGCTTAGCCATTACCAACGTCGGCTGTGTGTTGCAGGAGACAACAAGCGTGGCCAGTTGGGCACAGAATCGTTCCGCGCATCCGACACGCCGGTCCCCGTGCTTGGCGTGTCGGAGGTTGTAACAGGGGCATTCTCCCAGTCCCACGTATGCGTCATTGACGTCAACAGTACAGCATGGTGCTGGGGAGGTGAGGCATTGCTGCGCTTGGTGCAACATTCCACCTTGGCCCAAACGGGGAGGGCCTATTGTAATGTAAAGT
This sequence comes from Chlorella sp. ArM0029B, assembly GCA_002896455.3. Classification (NCBI taxonomy): domain Eukaryota; kingdom Viridiplantae; phylum Chlorophyta; class Trebouxiophyceae; order Chlorellales; family Chlorellaceae; genus Chlorella; species Chlorella sp. ArM0029B. The sequence continues at coordinate 2,665,588 of JTEE01000320.1, read as the reverse complement.
TGCACGTGAGGTCAACCTGGCGTGCTGTTGGTGGCGTCAAAGAGGGTGGCCCGAACTGCATATTAGCTGCACTCACCATTCCACGCATACCAGCACCCAGTTGTGTGGCCCCAACCCGGCACAACCCACTCACGCTGCAGACGGCTCCAATGGCGAGCTGGGCAATGGTTTAAAAGGTGTCAGCAATATGCCTGTGCGGGTGGCTGGGGGCCTCTCCTTTGCCTCGGTCGCTGCTGGGCTCAACTTCACTTGCGGCATGGAGGCGTACTCCAGTGTGGTGACAGAGCTCGATAGATTATATGCTACAGGCCCCGTTTGGTGCTTCGGTGAGTCGAGCATGCCGCCTGCGGGCCGCTGTGAAGCCCTCGCTTATTGCTGCCTGTCTTGCTGCTAGTCCCGGGCAATACCAGCCGTTGCTGCCGCCGCCACTGCATGCCCCACTGGTTGTTGCCATTGCATGACCCCGCGCCTTCATGGTACAATGTGCTCCTGAGGCGTCCTACCGACATCTGCAGGGCAAGGTAACTATGGCCAGCTGGGCACCGGCTCCAAGGCCGACTCCAGTGAGCCTGTTAAGGTGGCCGGCGGCCGTTTCTTCAGAAGGATCGACACCGGCGCGAAGTTTGCATGCGGCCTGGTGGCCGCGGATGGCGCACTGTTTTGCTGGGGGTATGGGCCAGGCTTTAATTCAGTGGAGCCGGTGGAGGTGGTTCCTGCCGGCGTGTTTATAGCCATCACCGCGGGAGCGTACCACATCTGCGGCCTCACGGGGCAGGGCAAGGCAATGTGCTGGTGAGAGAGAAACAAGAGCCGAGGGGGCCAGGGTCGCCTGAGCGCCCATCAAAGACCTGCCCACCTGCGCGCCTGCCTGCCAGCACACACCACTGGTCTCCTCTTAACGTGCCTTCACCATCCATGCGTCCTCTTTCCGGCCTGCTTGCCTAAAGTACCTCCTCGCCCACCCAAATGCTTGCCTGCCCCGTAAACCCGTAGCGTACCTCCTGCTGGATTCGTGCAGGGGCAATGGGCAGGATGGCCAGCTGGGCAACGGCAAGACCTTGTACTCTAGCAAGCCCGTGGAGGTGGCAGGAGACCATACGTGGTTTGCCTTGTCAGCGGGCGTAAACTACACGTGCGGGATAGACATCTACTCAACCGCGTGGTGCTGGGGGTTGGGCACCCAAGGCCAGTTAGGCACGCCGTCGCGCACGCAAAACAGCTCAGCGGTTCCCCGCGCCATGGCCGACTACTGGACCTTTGCGGACATTAGCGCTGGCAACGGCAGGACCTGTGCTATTGCGGGCAAACTCGGTGAGGCACTTGCCCACCGCCGCTTGACAACCTGTGCGCATCTTGCACTCCCACCGTGCTATCATCCAGCACTGCTGCAGCGTCACCCACTCACTCACATGGGACCCCTGCTGCAGACATGTTGGATGCTTTTGCGCCAGCACCGGCGCCCGTGGGCAGGCTCGTTGAAGAGCCCACCTTCCCAACAGGCGCTCCGGAAGATACCACTGTGGTTGTTCCACCAGCGCCTGCCCCCACCCAGGCTCCTCCGGCTGCATCAATGTCATCCTCCTTCCCTGTTGCCGCTGTGGCGGGCGGTGTCTGCACCGCCGTGGGTGAGCTGGCCGGTCGGCAAGCTGTCCAACTGCAGCTCCCCACCCTGGCGTTAGTGGCCGGTCCCTCTCACCTTGTTCCCACCCCTGCCTTATCATGCACCCCTGCAGCGTTGTTAGCCTTGTTGGCCTTCCTAGTGCTACGCCGTGGCAAGGTCTGGCTGCGCCGGCGGCAACCGGTGGACCAATTGGTGGACACACGTAGCAGCAAGCCGCTTAAGGACGACACCTTGCTGCCCAAGCCTAGCCCTCCGGCTGGCAAAGTTGGCGGAAGCATCACCAACAGTGTGCAGGACACCTCCACTGCCAGCCGAGTCGATGGGTAGGCAGCTGGCCATGCTGGGGGACGTCGCGCTCCACCTGCGTGCCCCTTGGAGGTGGCACCCCACCCGCGTGCCCCCTTGGCTAACCCACCCCTGCTTGCTGTCACTGCCTGCCCTGCCCTGCAGCTATGATGGGGACCCCGTCCTCACCTTCATCTCAGGTTTCATCAAGAGCCGCCTGTCTAGCGCCTTTTCTGGAGCCGGCTCCCTCGGCACCTACGCGTCGGGCAACCCCTCCTCGAGGGGTGACAGCACTTTCCCATCTGGCAGCACGGCGCTTTCAGGCAGCAGCAGGGAGCTGCCTATGGAGGTGCAACACTGGGAGGTGGCGTGGGATCACATCCAATTGTCTCACTCCATCGGGTGCGCCTGATCAACGGAAATTTGTCTCTGCTTGGTGTATCATGACCGTTGACCTGCTGCTATGAGCATACTGGGGGCGGGGATGGGGTGGTAGGGGAGGGTGGATGGGGTGGGAAAAGAGGAGGCAGGGACAATAGAAACGAGTGCTGTGTGCAACACAAGGCTGATTACTCTGGGCGGTTCCTAGCCCACCGTTTGCTCCTCCACACCACGCCGCTGCTCACAGGCGTGGTTCGTTTGGCAAAGTGTACCTGGGAGCTTGGCGTAGTGTGCACGTGGCAGTCAAGGTGCTGATCAACCAAGGTGCGAGGAGACAGGTGGCAGCGACACTCCACTAAGCTCCACAAGCGTCTGACCAACAGCTCTGGGGCTGACCCCACTGCATGACTGACTGGCCAGTTACACCCCTCAGTCAGCCTGCCACCTTTACGACCTGCGCCTTACTACACGTGCAAGCCTGTTCCCTTTTGCAGATCTGCTGACAGAAGAGGGGATGGAGCTGTCCCGCAGCACGCTTGGAGCGCTGCAGGAGGAAGCCTCCGTCATGGCACGCCTGAGGTGGGTGATTTGGTTGGCTCCAGCCCGGGGTGCAGCTGTGTGTTAGACAGCGCACGTTCTGCTGCACATGCCTCATGCCCAAGTCAGCTGGCTCCTGCCTGCCACACCCACCTACCACCCACCACCACCCCTCCCCGCCTCAGGCACCCCAACATCGTCAACTTCCTCGGCCTCTGCACCCTGCCGCCATGCATTATCATGGGTGAGTGCCCTGCCCTGCATGAACGTGCCCTGCCTGCACTGCTTCTATGCCTGTTCTTCGCCCACTTCCAGGCGGCCGTGCCCTGTGATGCCGGCTCATGCGAGCCTGCCCTCACCCTTCCCCACACTCCCCACACTCCCCAACATAGAGTACTGCTCTCGTGGCTCATTGTACGACTTGTTGGTGGCTGCACGCCGGCAAGAAGAAATGGCGGCGCAGTTCACGTGGCGGATGCGTCTCCGGCTGGTGTGTGGCCATGGCCAGCTGGACAGCTGGGAGGAGGGAGGGCAAGCTTTGCTGGGCAACAACTTTGACGGGCCTGAGTGCGCTCACTGCACATTCTGCCATGTTTCCTTCTCTTGCAGGCTGTGGATGCTGCCACAGGGCTGCTGTACCTGCACAGCATGGCTCCCCCAATCATCCACCGCGACGGTCAGTTGGGATGTAAAGCACACTCGTGGCACAGGAGTGCACTTGCCCACGCCACATTCCTGCCCGTTGCGGCTTCCTTGCACGCGACCACGCCCGTGTGGCCCTCAACCCCTCGGCTGCCACCGCCGCCGCCCCTCGTGCAGTTAAAAGCCCAAACATCTTGGTTGATGAGAACTGGCGGGGCCGCATCGCCGACTTCAACCTGTCGCGCTTGGAGGAGCTGCAGCCGGGGCCTGTGTCCAGCGCGGGCGGGGCCAAGAACCCCACCTGGTGAGTCCGAACCAGCCAGCCTTGGTGCAGATGTTGAGCTGAATGCCAAAACGGGTCTGAAGCCGAAAACAGCCGGCACCTCCTGCAGCAGCCTATCGCCCTGCGCTGGGCCTTGCTTTGTTGTTAAGCAACATTTTCCCTTCCCCACGGTGTGTGCAGGCTGGCGCCCGAGGTCCTGGCGGGCCAACGAGCGTCAACAGCCAGCGACGTCTACTCCTTTGGCCTTGTGCTGTACGAGCTGCTGACCTTCACTCTGCCTTGGGACGCCAGCGGGCCCGCGGTGTTCCAGGTCGGGGCGCAGCTGCCTGGATGCCTGGTGCATTGCGGCGGTGCCTTGGATGCCCCCCGGGGGCCCTCGCCCCTTTTTTTTGGACTTACAATAATGCTAGCCCGGGTTCCCCAAGTCATTTCTTCCGGCTGCCAGGCTTTGCCTCCTTTGAGTGGTGCAGCCACTGGAGCATGCCCCATTGGCCCCGTCAACATTGATTGCAGGTGGCATACATGGTGCTCAACGGCAAGCGGCCCGATGTGCCGCTACGCGAGGCGCTGCCTGGGCACGACTCTGCCACCTTTGGGGGGCTCGATGCATACTGCGAACTCATGCGGTGCGTTAACAAGGGCAACGCTGGTCGCATGGTGGCCGTGCGCTGAGGATGAGGAGCGCCAAGGCCATGCCCTGACATGCCATGCCTGTTGTCCCCGATGCGTGCATCTGCAGGGAGTGCTGGGCGCAGGCGCCAGGCGACCGCCCCACATTTGACGCTGTTGTCCCTCGGTTGTACACACTGCTGAATGAGGCAGCCGGAAGCTAGATCGCCCGGCGGGAGGTCTTCAGTGCCTTCATCAAGCAGTGAAGTCTGCCCGCCCGCCCGCAAGCTGTTGGCTTGATCCAGTGTCGAGGGGCAACACCCAGCCTGCTGCCTCCCTCTGCCTGCCAGGGCATCTCGCTGCGCCAAGTGTGGGCAATCGGCAGCCACCTGGGCTTGTACCCCTTGCATCAAACTAACTCTCCAGCCGGTCCCCACCGCAGCACGGTGCCGGACTTGCGCACGTGAATTTGCCCCTTTGCCTTGATGCAACCTGTTGCACAGACACGCTCCCCTGTGTTTGTCTTCCCCCTCCATGCTGTTCCCCTGTACGCCTTTCCCATTGCCTCTTGCTTTCAAGTGGCCGCCCTGTTCCCAGCCGCTCAACCAGATTGCCTTGCCACCTGTGGCCCACATCTGCTGCTCGCCTCTGTCTCCCCATCAAGCTCCCCCTCGCTCAATCCATTGGTTTCATCAGTTCGCATAGCAGTCAAAGTTCCGCCCAGCAACGACAGGTGGCGCAGCATGCACGTCGCTCACCTAGGTGCCACTGGCTGTTGGCGGCGCAGATGGCCTGGCCTTCTTTGTGCCGACGCTGCTGGTGGGCCACAAGTGAGGACCGGGGGCACAGGCAGGAATCATGGCAGGAAGTGGCTGCCAAGCCGGGTTCCTGGCACCAGGAGGCCGTGGGCTCGGGCTTGAGCATGGCTGTCACAGCCGCGCCAGTGCTGCTTGTTGGGGGGTATTGTGGACCTTTCCGGTGCAGCCTGCAGAAGCCGACTCGTGACCCAGTGTCCGGCTTTCACCCCTTCTTTCTTGACCACACCTTGAAGGGTGGGGAGGGCAGCAGCCACACAAGTTGCCTTGCCGGTGGGTGTAGACGCCTTTTTGTGCCTGATGCCCTGACCATTCTGGTGTGGCAAACCGCAGTCATTTGCAGGCGCCTGTCTGCAGGGGCCCTGCAAGCCACCCTGCGCGCCGCGGCTACCACTGCCCTCTGCCGCCACCTTGGCATGACGGGGCCCCTCCAAGAGAGAGGGACAACACTGCATTGCACCCTGCACGCTATATCCAACAGGGAGTCCGCAACGTTTCCTTCCGGTGCAGCCGCCGAACAGCGCTTCCTTTCGACCTCTCCGCACGGCGCTGCTGCCGCGTCATTCAATTTAGCTCGCAGACTACCTGAAACGTAAAGGAACTTTCGCGGGCCTTGCCGCTCAACAGCGGTTTGTTTAGGCAGCAAAGCAATGAGCGGCAGAGAGGGGACTGGCTGGGAGACTCTACAGGTTGATGGCAGCGGGAGGTACACTCTAGACGACGATGAGAAGCCGCTGCTGTCACCGTCCGACTCTGGGGCGGTGGGCATCGCTCCCCCCGCCACCTCCGCCGCTGGCGGCAAGGCGCGGCGTCTGCTCAACAGGAACGTCAGCCGCTTCACGCTGAACTCTGAGCAGGAGGAGGATGAGGGGTGGCACCTGTACCGGCACGAGGCCATGAGGTGCGCTTTGTCGGCTGGCCCCGCCGGGGTCGCCAGTTTGCTGCTGCTCCGGGCCTCCCGCCCGCCGCACCTCGGGCTGCCCGTTGGCGATTGCTCTCTGCACCCTACCCACCACATGGCCCCCGTGTAACTCCCCCCCCCCCCCCCCAGGCCCCCCTGTTATCCCCCCCCCCCCCGCTGCAGGATTGTGGAGCTGGCCCTGCCGCTCACCATCTCCCAGTTCTTTGCATTTGCCCTAGGCCTCATCGCCCTCCTGTTTGTGGGGCGGCTTGGCGAAGAGGAGCTGGCCATAGCCGTGCTGGCCACAAGCTTTATGAACGTAACTGGCTTCAGCCTGGTGCTGGGCCTGCTGGGCGCGCTGGACACGCTGTGCGGGCAGGCCTACGGTAAGCGGCGGCTGGACCGGGCACGCTGCCGCGCATGCTGCGGGTGTTTGCTGGTGCTGCGACGCCCCCCAGCCTCACAGCGTCGCCGCCTCGGCTGCGCCTGGCTGTCCTGATGTACAGAGCCTTACAGGCTCTTGCTGCATGGGTTGAAGCAGGGGCAGCATGAGCAACGCAGCGTGCTGGCCCCACATCGATGCCTTGCTCTGAACTACGGGCCCTGTGCTGCAGGCGCCCAGAACTGCCGCGCCCTGGGCCGCCCTTGCCCTTGTACTTTGTATGCAGGCCTTGCCATGGGACGTTCCCAGGGGGCCGCAGCAGCCTCGCACCTGCGCTCTACCTTGACCCCCCATTCTTCACGACCGCTCTGCCCTGCAGGCGCCAAGAACTACCGCGCCCTGGGCGTGCACCTCCAAAAGGCGATCCTCACCACCACCGCCATCGCGGCCGCCATCTGCGTGCTGTGGGCGCATGTGGAGAGCCTCATGCTGGCGGTGGGGCAGCAGGAGCGCATCGCCGCCGGCGCCGCCCGCTTCCTGCTGCTCGCCATGCCCTCGCTGCTGTGCGCCGGCATCTTCGAGTGCCTCAAACGGTGAGGGGGAGGCGGACGGTGCGTGGGGCTGCCGTGCAGGCAGAGCCGCCGTGAGCTATGTCGCTTGCTGCCCATGCAGCTGTCAGGGGGAGAGCTCGGTGACCCCCTGCCGCTGAGCCCCCCGCCCAAGCCCTCCCACCCGCCACCTGCCTAGCATGCGCTTTCCAGCTCCTCGTGCACGGCTGAATTGGCCGACCGATACTGACATCCTCCCCTGCCTGCCCCGGTTGACCCCGCCATCCCTCTGTCCCATCTGGCATTTAGGTACCTCATGGCACAAGGCATCGTGAAGCCGGTGACAGCTGTCTCCTGCGCAGCCGTGACGGTGGCCCCTCTGATCAACTGGCTCCTCATCTTCCGGCTGGGCTGGGGGCTGGACGGCGCTGCGTACGCTATGGTCGCCACCTGGGCGACCATGCTGTGCATGCTGTGCGCCTACGCGGCGTGGCACGAGCGCTCACGAAGAGGCACTGTTGAGCAGACATGGCACGGCTGGTGAGCGGGGAGGGGCTGGGCTTGCCACGCCAACATGGCAGGGAGAGAGGATGGTGGGTGCATGCAGGGGCTGGGCTCGCCACACAGGCATGGCAAGGAGGGACAGCAGGGCAAGAGGCACCACGCATGCATGCGGCGGCTGCGGCCCTCTGGGACTGAACTGGAGGCAGTGCCAGAATGCGGTGCAAGCTGATTGAGGCAGACACTCTACTTGGTTGTGCTGCTCGCACCTGTTCTGCCGCACACACCAGCCCTCCTTGGCTCCGCCCCCCGCCCCTACCCCGGCCCCCT
>JTEE01000320.1:2579385-2595023 GCA_002896455.3 Chlorella sp. ArM0029B | reverse complement strand
GGCGGGGGTGAGAGTCAAGGGAGGGCAGGGGAGGTGCACAACGTTAGCCAGGAAGCTGCACTGGCCTGATTTGTTTAAGAATCCTCCATACGAGGTGCGTACACTCTCGTCCTTGCCAATCTCAGCTGCACCGGCCGCATTCCTGCTGCTGTCGAGCACACCAGCACCGGGCTGGACACCTTGCCCTTGCTCGCTCGTTGCTCTCGTCTTTCTTGCTCGCTCATTGCGCTTTTCCTTCTTGCAGGACACACAAGCACCTCAGCATGCAAGCCACCAAATCCACACTCACTCAAAGTCAATGTTCATCTTCTTCTCCTTGCCATCGTCAGTCATCACCATGCCAGTGTACACCACCAGCCCGTTTGTGGGCACCCGGGTGTACAGCTTCAGCCGCTGCTGTGCGCTGGTGATGGCACCCAGCACCGACTGCCGGTTGACACGCGATTTGATGTTGGAGGCGGTGCCGTATTCGTTGGCCAGCATGGCCTGTGTTTGGGAGACCTGCAGGGTGAGGCAGGGAGAAAGGAGGAGGCAGCGAGGACGGCAGTGGGCGGGCAGGCGTGAAGGCAGGCCCCGCCCGCCCGGCGACAGTGGCGGAGGGCTGCTCTGCACTGCGAGATGGCGCAGTGCGCATGCTGCAAGTGGTCCGCAGGTGCACTGCGCCGTGCCGCAGCAGCGCGCAGCAGCGGGCAGCATACTGGCAAGCGCGCGGGCGGGCGGCGGCGACACCTGCGACTTGGGCGGCATGATGAGGCTGATCATGGACGTGCCGTTGCCTCGTGCATTGTCCAGCGCCTTGATTAGCTGCAAACAGGGGGGCGGTAGGGCGCTCAGGGGGCTGCGGCGGGCTGTATGCTTAGCCGCGGGGCGCACCGGGCCGCCAGGCTCCCGCCTCTGCTTACCCGCTTGACCTTCCAGATCTCAATCTGCTGGTCCGCCTCCGATTTCTCCCCCTTGTCCGCCATCTTTGGCTGCCGCTGAAATCGGTGGTCTGGGCTGGCTGCCGCTCGTGAAGGATGCCTGGGTGATAGGTGCAGGCGTGCAGCAGGCCCAGGACACACCAGCAAGTGCCAGAAGAAAAGAGAGGGTTCACGGCGCCCTGCTAAGCAAGGTGCATGCATCCTGCGCGCCGCCGCGAACGTGGCAACTTGGCATGGAGCTCGCTCTCCGCCGCGCTGCACAGGCACATTGCATGCACAATTTGCACTGTGCAGTCGCAGGGTGCGTTGGTCTTGCCAAAGCAGGAGAGCAACATGCAGGAGGTGCCGCTAGAGGACCTTGCGGCCCGGTATGACGACGACAGCGGCGAGGAGGGGTCTACTTTGAACCCAGTGCAGCGCGCCAGCAACGCTGCAGGCGCCGACGGCAAGGAGGCAGCAGCGCCGGCGGCAGTAGCGGCGGCTGGCGGCGCCGGCGGGGCGGCGGAGCCTGCTGCGGCGGCCGAGGCTGTTGCTGCCGAGGCCAGCAGCGACGAGGAAGAATGGGAAGACGAGGAGGATGACTGGGACAGCGACGACGGGCTGGCCTCTGCAATGGAGTGGGCAGACCTCCGTGAGGGTGAGCAGGGCGGTGGTGGGTCGGGGAGGGTGGAGGGAGGGGCGAGCTGCTTGCCCACTACGCTAAGGGTAGTCCACTACGCTAGCGTAGTGCAAGTGCATCAGGACTTGAGTCAAAACAATGTCACGAACATCGCGACTGGGCACTGCTGGCCCAACCGACATAGCATGCCCATCGCTTGCCTGCCGCACCCCCCTGCTGCCACCGTGCAGCGCACGAGTCGCGAGGCGCGGGCATGTCTGGCGGTTCGCTGTCGCTGCCCGGGCACCGCCCCAACGCGCACGGCGGCGCGCTCAACCGCCCCGCCAAGCTGCTGCCCACCGCCGGCAACATGGGGCGGCTGGACACGCACTTTAACGCGGGGGCAGTACACCTGCGGGACGATCTGATCGACAGCCTGGGAGGCTTTTCAGGCTCAGCCATCAACACAATGAAGGTTGCGCACTCTGGCAAGGCCGCCGCCGCTGCAAACCGCAGCAAGGACAGGAGCGACCGAGCCACGGGTGGGTTGGGGGGGTGGGTGGGTGTTGAAGGTGCAGTGGCAGGCAGAGAAACGGGGGGCGCCGGGCGGGCGGGAGGACAGGCGGGCGGGCGGCGTATGTGTGGTTTCGTAAACCCCTTCGTGCCTTCTCAGCGTGCGCTCGCTGTGTGTTGGGATGAAGTGTCGGGATGAGGTGTTGGCAGGCAAGAGGGGGGAGGGGATGGGTGAGCTGGCTCCAGGTGGCGGGTGCACACATTGGACCCATGGCGGGTGCACATGTGGTCCCTTCACCCGCTGCACCTGCCTGGGTTGCTTCACCCCTGCCTCCCTGCCAGGGCTTCGCCAGGCAGCTCTGCCCCGGCCCCTCTCTAAGGGCTCTAAGGGCTCTGCCCGGCCGCCACCCCACCTGCCCCCGCGTGTGTGCACTGGAGCAAGTACTCGACCCGCATGCATTTTGTCCAACAGAACCGCTTGAGTCATTCACCTGCTGTGCTCGGCGCCACCCCCCACCCCACCCGCTCGTGTGTGCAGTGGAGCAAGTGCTGGACCCGCGCACCCGCATGGTCCTCTTCAAGATGCTCAACCGCAGCGTGTTCTCCGAAATCAACGGCTGCGTGAGCACGGGCAAGGAGGCAAACGTGTATCACGCCAGCACGGCAGGGGGCGCTGAGCTGGCACTCAAGGTGTACAAAACAGCCATCCTGGTGTTCAAGGACCGAGACAGGTGGGTGGGTGCCTGCTCCACTTCTGTTTGGGGCACTGGGGGGACTGTAAAGTCCTCGTGCGTTTACGTGGATCATCCTTCACCAACTTCCCCACAGTGTTTACTGCCGGTTTTGGTTGCAATACGGCTTCTTCTTTGGCCCGTTCTGGATGGTGGGCTCAGTGACAGAGCAGGGTGTCAACAGGTGGTGGGTGAATGAGTGAGGAGCCATCCTGGTGTTCATTGACCGAGACAGGTGGGTGGGTGCCTCCTCAACTTCTGTTGGGGCGAGTGTGGGTGGCCGGCCTACTCCAGGCGGTGGTCTTTTAGCCAGAGCAGGGTGCAGGTGGTGCAGATGGTGGGTGAAGGTGGGTGTGCAGGGTGCAGGTGGTGAGCGACCGTGGGAGTAGCCATCCAACTCTCGCTTGTAGAGCTACTGCAAGTCCAACCTGCTCCCGACTCTTCCCACTTTTGTACCGCCTCACTCTCTTTCCCCCCTTCCCCTCCCCCTCTCCCCCCCGCCCAGGTACGTGGTGGGCGACTCCCGCTCCCAGCGCTACTGCAAAGCCCAATCGGCTGCTGTCTGTCCCCCTCCTTTTTAGCGCCTCACTCTCTCCTCTTCCCGCCTGCCATTCGCTGCCTCTCCAAGTATATCCCCCATGTCTGCCGCCTCACTTGTTTTCCCTCCTCCCCCTCTCCCCCCTGCCCACCCAGGTACGTGGTGGGCGACTCCCGCTTCCAGCGGTACTGCAAGTCCAACCCCCGCAAGATGGTGAAGCTGTGGGCGGAGAAGGAGATGCGCAACTTGGCGCGCCTGCACGCGGCCGGCATCCCCTGCCCCAAGCCCCTGCAGCTGCGCATGCACGTGCTGGGTGAGTGCTGGTGCAGTGCCTTGAACTCCAATACTCGTTGCTAAACCATAGAAGCCATGCACTTTGCTGGGTGAGCCGGGCAGGACTGTTGCCAGCTCGGGCAGGGCTTTTGCCCACACAACTCAGTACCCTGAACCCTAAACCTTCACATCCCGCACGTGCTGGGTGAGTGGTGGCAGGGCGGCTCCTTCAAGCCTGACAATGCCGCAGTTTCTAAATCGTATCAGCCATGCACATGCTGACTGAGTGGCGGCAGGGCTGCTTGCCCACACAAACCAGTACCATGACCCCTAAACCTTCCCCCCGCGCATGTGCTGGGTGAGGCACAGGCCGCCGACGTGGTGAAAGAAGGTCTTGAGCTCTGCCCTCAAGGGGCAGCAGGGTAGAGGTCAAGACAAGTCCTCACCTGTGCCGCCTTGCCGCCACTGCTCCCACACCGCCCACCCCCCTCCTTCACTTCCCACCCCTGCCCTGCAGTGATGGAGTTTCTGGGGGAGGGGGGCGTGGCGGCACCGCGTCTCAAGGATGCCGGCCTGCCGCCCGCCCGCATGCGCCAGGCATACACAGGCAAGTGTTTGGGGTTAGGGTGGGATGAAGGCACGGTGTGGGAATGTTAAAGGGCCAGGATTTGAAGACACAAGACAGGAGGACACAAGGGCAGGGTTTGCAGGAAGAAAGGAGAAGCGGGAGGCGTTGGATCGAGGTGAAGTGTTGGTCGGGGGTGACAGAGTTTGCATCATACAGACGAGCTGCATATTTCCGGGTGCCTTACCAATTTCCTGCCGGTGGCGCTTGCGCCCCCGCATATGGCAGCAGATTAAATGGCGGTTACCCCACAGAAATCCCCCCCGCCTGGACCCGCAATCCAGGCGGGGCAGCCCTTTTCCATTGCTGCGAGCTCATCTCATGGCTTCCTGGTGGGGGGCTGGCATATCTCCCAACAACCCACATCCGCACACGCATGGCATGGGCATATGCACACGCACACCCCTGCCCACAACACCGCCGCACCTCCTGCTGCCTGCCCTGCATCGGATTGGCCTCTAGCCTCGCGCCAGCAGCGGGGCTGCCAGGGTCCACCTGCCGTCCTCTCCAAGGCACACTGCCCACTCACCTGCTCCTCCGCTTGCTTGCCCACCTGCCGTCCTCTCAAAAGGCACAGTCTTCTTAACGGCACGCTCCCCACTCATTTGCGCTTGCCCTTGCGTGCCCTTGCTTGCCCTTGCTTGCCCTTGCTTACTTACCCCTCTCCTCTCCCCTCCCTGCCCCCCATCTCATCCGATACCACCCTCCCCGCCTGCCTCTGCCGCCTCCAGAGATGGTTGTGATGATTCGCCAGCTGTACCAAAAGTGCCGCCTGGTGCACGCTGACCTGTCAGGTGAGTGTACTGCCTACCCTTTAGGCGACCAGTACTGCCTACCTCGGCAACTCACCGGCACGGCACCGCCCACACAAGCGCCTCTCAACTGCAGGCTACAGCGTGCCACTGCTTTGCTCGTACCTGCCCTCTCAGTGTGTCACCGCCCGGCCGCGTTCCTCTGCCTTGCGGCAGACGCCACCCACCCTGCCTGCTGCGCCGCCCCCGTGCGGCACCCCCTGTGTTGCCGCCGCCCCGCGCTGCTTCGCCGCCCTCGCCGCCTCGCCACCTCCCCCTGACCCCTGGCGTGCCGCCCGCTTTACTGCAATACCGCCTGTACTGCCTGCAGAGTACAACGTGCTGGTGCACAACAACGAGCTGTACTGCATTGATGTCAGCCAGGCCGTGGAGCTGGACCACCCGCGCGCATTCGACTTCCTTCGGGAGGGTGAGCCACGCATCAATCACTGAGTCAATCAACCAATGAATCAAAGATTTCACTCATCAATGGATCACTGAGTGACTGGGTGGGGTTGTTTTGGACAAGGTCTGCATGCGGCTGCGACAGAAATGCGGACAAGATACGCATCTGACATCCTGCAAGGAGGGTGAGTCATTGACGTGTGAATCAATCAATGGATCACTGAGTGACTGGGGGAGGTTGTTTTGGACAAGGTCCGCATGCGGCTGCGACAGAAATGCGGACAAGATACGCATCTGACATCCTGCAGGAGGGTGAGTCGTGATTGATTGTGTCCATTGCTTCCCCTTCTATGGCTGTTCCGCCCCTGTTGGCTGCCAGCACGTCAACGACTTCTTCCGCCGTGCCGGCGCGCCCTGCTGGCCTCCTCCTTGTTCTAGTTTCGTCCCTGCGATCATCCCCTGCGTCCCTTTTACTCCCTTCCTGATGTGCAGACTGCCAGCACGTCAACGACTTCTTCCGCCGTGCCGGCGTGGCCACTCTGACTGTGCGCGAGCTTTTCGAGTTCACCGTGGATCCAAACCTAGGTGGCGCCAGCGGTGCGTGCGATGGCGCTGAGCTGGACGCTGAGCTGGACCGGCTGATGGAGTGGGCATCCACGTAAGCACTGTGCATGAGCCTGCTTACGGCAAGAGCCCCCAGCCCTGCTTGTGTCGGATTTCCGTGTATGTTGGCAATGCTGGCCACTTGTGTTGATTGGGTCGTCGGCCGAGGACGGAGCCAGGTAGTGTGGTTGAGCTGGGCCGGCTGATGGAGTGGGCATCTACGTAATCAAATCTGCCTGCTGTTGAAAGAAGCCCCCAGCCCTGCTTGTGTCGAGTTTCCGCACGTGTGGGTCGGCTGAGTGGGCATCCACGTAAGCAGAAGCTGGTGTGAATGAGCAGATGTATATGCTTCTAACAAGCCTCCAGCCCTGCTTGTGCTGGGCGCCCGTAGTTGTAGCAAGGTGGGTGGGCAACAATGCTGCTCACTGGTGGCATCATGTTGGTTGGGTCGCCGACGGAGAGGTAGGGAGGATGGACCCAGTACGTCTGGTTGTAGCATGAGGCTGGCTGCTGCGTGCGTCGGGATGCGACAGCCCAGGGCGTGCTGTGCCCGCTGCGCACATCTGCCCACAGCCCCCGGTGCCACACATTGCGATGACCCGTGTGTCGCCAACGCGCTCTTTGCAACTCTCAGCGGGGCTGTCAACTTCACGCTGCGCTGCGGTGACGCCCTCCCTGCCCCTCACATTCGCGCCCCGCCTTCTGCTGCCCCCCGCCTGTGCCGCCCTTCCCTGCAGCCGCCCCAAAATGAGTGCAGAGCAGGAGGTGTCGGACGCAGTGTTTGCAAAGGTAAGCCCCGCCCCGCCCTGCCCTGCCCTGCCCAGCCCAGCCCAGCCCTGGTCGAGTCTAATCCCTGCAGCTTTCCATTGTTAGGCATGCCCTTCAGCTCAGCTTTCACGTAGGAATGCGCTGCCCTGCCCTGCCCTGCCCTAGTATAGTATCGTATCGTCTCATCTTATCTTGTGCATGGTTGGGTTATCACTGAAGTTTTGCGGCCCTTAAACTGTGGCCATTAAACTGAAACTAGCCCTCTGTTTGCCCTCCTCCCCTTGCAGGCCTACATCCCCAAGAAGCTGGATGACGTGATGAATTACGAGCGGGACCACGCGCGGCTCACAAAGGGAACCGACACGGGTGGGTGGCTGGCTGGCTGCATGGGTGTGTGCAGCAGGGCGGCTTGCTGGCTGGCTGGGTGTGTGCAGCAGGGCGGCTTGCTGGCTGGCGGGGTGTGTGCAGCAGGACGTCTGGCTGGAATCGACAGGCGTGGATGCAAGTGCGGGCATGGGCTGTTTGCATGGGGTTGCGAGGCGACTATCAGTGGTCTCAGCTTTGCCTGCCCACTGTTGACACAACGGCACGCTAGGCCTGGCATTTTCGATGCGTGCACCACCATTTTGCTCCGCCTGGGGCTCTCTGCTGTGTCCCCCCACCAGGCGCCCCTGCTCAGCAGCACACCCTGCTCCCCTCCTTCCACAGCACCCACACTCAGTTTTTGATTTTTTCCCCCCTTATTGGGCGTCCTCATCATCGTTGCCCTCCCCCTCCTTTCTAATGTGCAGAGGGCATCTACTACCAGGCCCTGGCTGGGATGAAGAACGACATGAGCGGCACCCTCGATGAGCCAGCTCAGCAGGCGGCAGATCCCGGCAAGCGGCCGAAGGGCGCGGCGCAGAAGCAGGCGGCAGCGCAGCAGGCGCAGCAGCAGCAGGGCTCGGCCGCGACAGAGCCTGCCGAGCAGCAGCAGCAGCAGCAGCAGCAGGAGGGCGGGAGCCAGGCAGCCAGGGAGCAGCAGGGTGGCGTCTCTGGCGCGGCGCCCGCGACGCCGCAAGTGGAGCAGCAGGGCGCGGCCGGACCCGGCAGCGCCGACGGCAGCGACAGCAGCGAGGGCAGCGACGGTGGCAATGGCGATGGCGAGGACGGCGGCGATCCCACCGCCGATGCCGGCGCCGGTAGCGGGAAGAAAGCACGGCGGGTTCGGTTTGAAGGGCTGGATGAGCTGTCGGGCAGCGAAGACGGCAGCGGCAGCGAGGAGGAGTGGGAGGAGCGAACCAAGTTGACAAAGGAGCAGCAGCGGGAGCAGCGGAGGGCAAACAACAAGGAGGTGAGTGCTGAGCTGGCAGCTGCCCGCCTGGCCCGGCAGCCGCCTGGCTGTCTCTGGGTGCCACAAGGGGCGGCTGTGCGGGTGGGTTTGCAGTGTACAGCGTGCACACATGTCTGTATCAAACAGTGCAGCGCTGCCCGCCTCGAAATCACACTACCGCCCGCCCTGCCCGCCTCCCACCCAGCCCAGCGAGGCCCTGCCCCTCTTTTGCCAACCGAAAGAAAAGAAAAAGAAAAGTCCGAAAAAGCTCCGCCGCCGCCGCATTCGGCTGACCCATCCTCGCCCACCCATCACCCCGCCCCCGATTGCGTGTGCAGGTCAAGGCTTCCAATGCTGAGCGGCGTAAGAAGAAGATGCCCAAGGCGGCCAAGAAGAAAGCGGTGGCCAAGAGCAGCGGCAGCAAGAAGAAGTGATGAGGCAGCGTGGCACTTCCCGACAGCCTTCTTGGGCAGAGCAGCACCGGCACCGGCACAGCAACAACGCCGGGGCAGGCGCTCGTTTGTGGGGTGCAGGCTCGATTGCAGGATGTCCCTTTAGTGCCCCCCGCTAACAGCAGGGCCCAAGCCGGGTCACACGGCCCGAGCCTCCCTGCCCACCGCACCTTCATTTGGTAACACCTCTCCCTCTTAAGTGGCTTGTTGTTTGGATGTGCATGCTGCGCACGCTTGGCTGCCAACTGAGCGGTCCCTAAAGGCAGTGCCCCACACATCCGCTGGTGTGAGGCCACCTAGCCAGGCCAGGCAGCAGGAGTGACAGCCTGCCGGGGCTCGAGCGTCTGCTGGCAGCCGCAGAGAAGCTTCCCTCCGAAAGTGTACGTGAGGGGCCTGGCGAAGGAGCCCAGCCCAAGAGGGGGTGGTTTTAAGAGGTGATGCCGCTTCCTCCAGTTGTGATGGGCTGTATGTGCCCGTGGCGCTGCCGCTGCCGGCGTTCCAACCCATAACACCAGGCAGCGTGCCAGAACCGGTCGTCCCGTTGATCAGCAGGGTCGTCCCCCTGCTGATCAAGTACTGACCCCACACGCACACAAATGTACAGCTCCATACACCACGTTTCCGTAGGGGCACCACTTGCCAGGCTGCCCACTGCGTCTAGCCAGGCACACGCAGGCAGCAAGCTGCCCACCGCACACGAGTAGCACCACAACGCTGCAACCTCTCTCTCGCCAGTCCTGCTCAGCCTGCAAGCTGCTGGTTACAGGTAACAACACGCACACGGACGAGTGGAAGGAACATGCAGATTGGATCAAACACAATGGGCTGGGGTGGGGTGGGGTGGGGTGGGGTGAGATGAAAGTGTGGGTCTGAACTTCAGGAGCCAGGCTGGGGGCTGCCCTGCCACGAGTGCATGCGCCACATCAGCAAGGAGGGAAGAAACTCGGCAGGGGGCAGTGTCAAGACGATCAGGAGCGGGGGCCCCAGCGTGTGGGGGCGGTGCGAGCAGGGTGGCCCAAAGAAGTGGGGGGATGAATGGGACGGTGCAAACGGATTCTTGGGTGGGAGTTGACTGGGGGTAGGTACTTTGTGTGGGGGTGGGAATGAAGGGCGCGGGGCGCTACCCGGCGCTACGGGGTAATGGAACACAGTGGGCGTGGGGGTGGGGTGCGCTGCCTCAAAAGGGGCCGCCTCAGAAAACACTCTCCAGAGAGCAGCGGGTGCGGGTGGGCGTGCGCCTCCGGGGAGATCAACAGAGTACAGAAGGCTAGGGAGCAAACAGACACACACACAAACAAGCACCCCCCCACGCGGGGCACGTTGTGAGAGGCGAGGAGGCACAGGCGAGGCGTTTGTGAGAGTGGCGAGGGGAGGCGGCGCAGGAAAGAGGGGGGCGTGGGCGTGACATGTTACTTCTTTCTGACAGGGTGCCTGGGGTGCCAAGGAGCATCCAGGGGGCAGGGTGGAACAAACGAAGCAAAAAAAACAGGTGGCAAACAAGCCCAACGAGGTGCGGGGTTGATAGTATGGGNCTGCAGGATGGCGCTGTGCGTGCAGGTGTACCTCAAAACGTCAACTTGCCGTACAAGTACATTTTGTTGCACCTGCAGGATGGCGCTGTGCGTGCAGGTGTACCTCAAAACGTCGACTTGCCGTACAAGTACATTTTGTTGCACCTGCAGGATGGCGCTGTGCGTGCAGGTGTACCTCAAGATGGACCGGGTTGACCAGGCGGAGCAGCAGGCCAAGGCTATGTCAGAGCTGGATGATGATGCAACGCTCAGCCAGCTGGCGGCCGCCTGGGTGGGGCTGCACCAGGTGCGCAGGCGGGGTGATCAGCCACGGGGAAAAGTATTGAGATAGGCCAGGTGATGGCTGTTTGGGTGGGGCTGCACCAGGTGCGCGCATGGAACCACACGAGCCAAGAGGCAGCGGCCTGCATTGGTCGGTCCAGAGGGTCGCGGGGCCGGCCGCTGGGGCTGGGCTGGGCTGGGAGGAGAGCCTTGGGAAGGGGCGAGGGAGGATGGATGGGAGGCCAGCTGGCGGCCGCCTGGGTGGGGCTGCACCAGGTGCGCCGGCGGGGGCCAGGGGCCGGGGCCCGCTGTGTGAGGCAGGGAAGTGGAGGGAGGGAAGGTTGATTGGGCCAGGCGGCAGCCTCCTGGGTGGGGCTGCACCAGGTGCGCCGGCGGGGTGATCAGGCAGGTGCGCAGGCGGGTTGGTTAGCCGCAGGAAGACGTGTTGTGAGAGGCCAGGTGATGGCTGTTTGGGTGGGTCTGCACTCACACTTTGTGGCAAGACTCTGCATGTGCCCAGCGGCTGTTGCCCCGTCCCCCAAGGGGGTAGGCAAACGTCTTCTGGCACGCACACCAGGGCAGGCATGCAGGTGGCTTGGGGCAGTGCAGTAGCATGCGAGGAGCAGCGCAGGCTGGCAGGTGTAAAGAGGGGGTGCAAGCCTGCATGTGTGTGACGCGAGCTGTGCTAGTGCTGTCCACCCTGCTGGCCAGAAGGGAGCCGTCCAAGGCTGCTCCGCGCTCAGGCATCCTTCCCACACGCCAGCCAACCAACTGGGCGCTCACCACGTGCACCTGCCAGCCCCATTCACCAGACAGGATGCCATTGGTGTGGACACCATCAAAGCGTGCGCTGCTGCCCAGCGCCGTCTTTGATGCTGTCCACACCAATGGCATCCTGTCTGGTGAACGGGGCTGGCAGGTGGTGGGCGCCCAGTTGGTTGGCTGGCGTGGGGCAGAACCTTGGAAACTGCTCAGCATCTGGGTGCTGCCCTTTGCTCCGCCTTTGATGTCTGGAAATGAACAAACAACAAGCTTCTCCCGCCGTGCTTCTGCTGCGCTTCTCGGAGCCTTGGCTGACCCAGCGCCCGGGCGTGGCCTGGAAGTGTTCATTTGTGGATGCAGAGGGATGAAATGGATTGGCCGAGTTGAGTACCCCCGCCTTTACCTTCACCTTTTACCTTTGCTGCAGGGCGGTGCCAAGGTGCAGGAGGCGTTCTACACCTTCCAGGTGTGCTGACCTGGCGGGCGCTGACCTGGCAGCGCTGACCTGGCGGGCGGCACTGGGCGCTGGGGCTGTGTGTTGGCTCTGTGCTGCTGCCTGTGCTCACATGAGCCCTCGTTGGCTTGCCCTCTCCAATTGCCTCTCCAATTCCCATGCCGGGTATCCCGCTTGCGCGTTGGGAAATGGTTGGCCCGTTTTGAGTCTGCCTGGGCACGGCGCGCCTGCTGCACAGCGAACTAAAGCCGCCTGAGCGTAGGGCCACATGTCGACTGCTGAACAGCCGCTGTACAACTGTGTGCACATAGCTGCTGGAGCTGGGAGTCAGAAGTTCACGTGGAACAATGAAACTGACTGGTTTGTGCGCTGCCGACCCTGAAGTTGAGGACTTTCTGAACCGTCCGTCTGAATGCCACCCGTTCTTTTGTGTGCTGCTGCTGCTGCTGCAGGAGCTGGGCGACAAGTTCACGTGGACGGTGCGGCTGCACAACGGGCTGGCGGCCTGCCAGATGCGCATGGGGCGGTGGGAGGACGCGGAGTCGGAGCTGCTGCAGGTGGGGAGGCNGTGGGGGGGGGCAGAACATGTTTGGGCAAGTTTGATTGAGATGCGACTTCAAAAGGGGGGAAAAGAGAGGGGGAAAACCTGTTGCTGCTGGAGCACGCGGTGAAAGGGCGGGATGAGGACAACGGGGGCGGCACAGATGCAAAGAGAAGTAGGGGGAGGAGCGTGGGAAAAGGGGTGCCTGTGTGAGTGGTGCAAGGCTGCTGCTGGTTGGGGAGGATGGCCCCCTGACCTCCCTCCCCCAACTTTGGGCGCCTGTGTTGAGAGCCACAGGTGCAGAGCAGCAAACCTCGGCATCCCCTCCTCCCCCTCCCCCTCCCCTCAACAAGCCCTCTTCCTTTACACCTCAGAACAGTTCTCCCTGCCCTCACCTTGGACCCCGAGATGTACCCGCCGCGCATGACCTCCACCTGCACCGCCCCGGGCCCCGCCAGCCCTGCCAGGCGCAGGTCCAGGCGCTGCATGCCGTTCCAAGAGGGGTCGGCCTCCAGCCGCACACGCTCCACCTCGGCGTACTGGCCTGCAGTTGTGCAAAGCATGAGGCAACGTGCAAGGTTACAAGAGGATGTGGGAGGAAGGTGGGGTAGAGGGAAGGGTGGGCCTCCAGCCGCACACGTTCCACCTCGGCATACTGGCCTGCAGCAGAAAAGGGGGGCGGCAAAAGAAGACGTGCGTTAAAAAGCTGTCGGTGGGACAGCTGCTGCTGCTGGTGTGGGGGTGACCTGCGCCTGTTGTCGCAGCCTCACAGCCTCACAACCGCAGACGCAAACGAAAGCTGGAGAGGTCCAGAACGCGGCTCCCCTCTACCTCTCCTCCTCCTCCTCTGTTGTCAGCCACCTCACCCCGCCGCCCCAGCCGCCTCGCCCGCCCTTTCCCAGCCCACCCCGCATCCTGTCCCCTCCTTTCGTCACACATGTGAACCACGCTGCCCCAGCCTGCTCGCCCGCCCACCAGGATGCCTCCCCCCACCCCCCCTCCCACCTCCCGCCCCCACAACAACACCCACCGTTAGAGCGCGCCAGGATGGTGTCCTGCTCATTGTCCAGGTTGTACCCCCACACAGAGACCTCCACAGCGGAGCCGTCGCGCACGGGCTCGGCTGCCAGCGGGCGCAGCGCGGCAACGCGGGGGAAGAGGGACGAGTTTGCGGTTGCCAGCACGTGCACCACGCGGCCGTCACGCACCAGGGCCAGCTTGTCTCCCAGCTGGACCTGCCAGGGTGGCAGGCAGGCACAGGAGGAGGAGGGCAGGGGAGAGGGTGAGGCACAGGGCAGGGGAGGGCAGGCAGGCAGGCAAACAGAAGGACAAAGTACCTTGCACGCAGACTGCCAGCTCGGTGTTGTCAATCTATGCATCAATTCCCTATGCTCCCCACTATGCAATCTATGCAATGGAAGCACAGGAAGCTGCAGCGCCCCACCCACCCCAGGCTCACCAGCATGGCGTGCTCGCCCCAAAAGGCCTCGGGCTGGCGGGCCACCAGGCGCTCCACCACAGCGCGCACGCCGCTGGTGGCCAGCAGGGCGCGCTCCTCGGGGCCCATCAGCGCGTTCACTGCATTTGCAACAAGGGGGGGCGGGGTGTGGAGGAGGGTCGGTGGATGGGGGAGCTTCAAAGTGGGGGCAAGGCGGGTCGCGGCTGGCGCTCTGGCAACGTCGCCAGTGACGCCAAGAGACGTTTCCCTGCCGCCCTTCTCCACCACCAAACCATCATGCCTCGCCCACCCCGCATGGCATCCCCGTGATGTGCACGCAGTAGCGCTTTTTGTTGGAACCCGCCTAGGGACGTTGAGACGGCAGTTTTGCCGTGATATCATGTGCCCCCGATGTGTGCCCCCAAAAGGCCCTTGCCCCATCTTGCTAAGCCCACCCACCCCATCCCGAGAAGCCGCCCACCCCGGGCAGCCCACCCACCCACCCACCCACCGGTGATGTGCACGCAGCCTGGGCGCAGGTACCCTTCCATCGACTGGCAGCTCAGCATGTTGACGAGGGAGGCCTTGAGGTCGGAGGGCAGCTGGGCGGGGGTGCAGTTGAAGAGCTTGGCGGAAAAGCGCACCAGCTTGTCCTCGGGCACATACGTGACCTGCGATTAAGAAAAGGAGCAGGCGGGAAGGAGGTATGAAGAAGCCAGTTGGTGTGGAGAAGCCAGTTGGTGAGAAGCGCACCAGCTTGTCCTCGGGCACATACGTGACCTGCGATTAAGAAAAGGAGCGGGCGGGAAGGAGGTATGAAAAACCCAGTCGGTGAGAAGAAGCCAGTTGGTGAGAAGCGCACCAGCTTGTCCTCGGGGACATATGTGACCTGCGGTTGAGACGGTGAGCAGGTGGGAAGAGGGTGCGGAGAAGGCAGCTGGTGAGCTGGACTGAGACAAAGCTGGGAGGGTTTGCAGGAGAAGCGCAGCAGCTAGTCCTCTGGCGCATGCGTGACCGCAGGCGGGGGAAGTGGAGGGTGTAGGGAAGCTAGTTGGAGAGCTGGCGAGCTGAGCAGTGGACACCAACCAGCTACTGCTGTTTGCAAAGTGGTTGGCGGGTTGGGGATGGAACAATTTGGCAACTTTCTGTCGCAAAAGTTTCGCTTCATCCCCAAACTTCCCGCACTTCATCCCCAAAATTCCGACAAAGTTCTGCGCAAATGTGTCCTGAACAATTTCACTTCTCCAAGCGAATCGCTTGAACAGGTGCGGCCAGCGGCACAAGAACGCTGCCGAAGGCGCGGGGCAGTTGGACAGCATGGCGGCATGGCGGCGTAACCGCCACCGTTTTCGGGCCTCCCAGGCCCTCGCGACTCTCTCTGGGTGTTTCTATACGCACTATGCGACGTTTGAGGGGCCGTGGGAGTACCAGGACGCCTCCAGGAGGCGCCGGCAAGGCAGCAGGCATCGGCAGACCACCTGGAGGTTTTCGAAAACTTTTGCCGCAAACTTTTGCGGCAAAGTTCACCATCCCCACTTTCGCGAAACTTCATCCCCACTTTCGGCACTTTTGCGCCCAGAACCATCATCCTCAACCCGCCAACCACTTTGCAAACAGCAGTAGAATAGTTGGCGGAGAAGAGCATACATGCAGCCGGGGAACACTTTGTCAGCAACCACCCCCTGGCCGCACAAGAACCAAGCAGTCTGCCCAGCTGTGCGCATTGCACACCCCTTCCAGCCAGCGCCGCCCAGCACCCCGGCCTGGCACCACCTCACACACAGCGCACCACACAAGCTGATATCCTGTGCCACACACCTGTGCGCTGTCGTAGGAGAGGAGGTTGAGGGCCTCGTCCAGGCAGCCGCCGCTGACGCCCGGCGGCATGGTGAGGGCGGTGGCGGCGGACCGTCCCGAGGGCGGGCTCTCCATGCGGGTGCCGGCGCCCAGGCGCATGTGCGCGCCCGGCAGGGGTGGGGGCGGCTGCAGGGCCGTGCCAAAAGGCGTGCCCCCCAGCAGGGAGGCCGGGAATGCATTGGAGGCCAGGTGCTGGGGTGCATGCAGGTGTGGCTGGGTGAGGTAGGGCGGGGGGGCGGTGAGGGCGGTGTCTGAAGAGCTTGG
>JTEE01000320.1:2533968-2546635 GCA_002896455.3 Chlorella sp. ArM0029B | reverse complement strand
AGGGCAAGGGCAGGGCAGCGCAAGGGCAGGGCAGCGCAAGGGCAGGCCAGGCCAGCGCAGAGCGAGGGCAGGGCAAGGACAGGGCAGGACAGGGTAAGGACAGGGCAGGGCTGGGTGGGCTGGGTGGGCTGGGTGGACAGACCGAGCACAGGCAGCGCGGACCCACCGGTTCTCTTTTCTCTGTCTTCTCTTCTTCTTGCCTTCCCTTCCCTTCATTTCTCTCTCTGCTCCCTTCTCTCTTGGTGCTCAAACGCACGGGCCAGCCCCTGCTCCTGCTACAGCAGATCATTACGCTGCGCCAAGCGTGATTCACAGGGCGAGCTGATGTCTAACACTTCTGTGGCACCTCCTGCATGCCACCCTGTCACCTGCTCACCCCTCCTATCCCCATCCCCCGCCCACCCACCCGTGCAGTTCAACTTTGCGCAGCTGTTTGGGGAGAAGCAGAACGCGCAGTTCCGGGCAGCCGGGCTGGTGTCGCTGTGAGCGCTGCTGCCGCCGCCGCTGCTGCTGCTGCCGCTGCCGCTGCTGCTGCCGCTGCTGCCACCGCCGCTGCTGCTGGGCTGTTGTTCCAGTGCTTGCTAGGGAGTGTGGCTGGCAGGGTGGCTGGGTAAACAGGTACATCAGTCAGGAAAGCGAGCGCCGCCATGAGAGCTGGTTGGAGCCACTTGCCGCGAGTTTGCATGTGCGAGGTGGGATGCCTCACGTCATGTATTTCCCGCCCACTGAGCTGCGCCGAGTTCCAGGGAGGGTTATGTGCCCAGCACATTGCCTGTGGCTTGCCGGCTTGTTGCCGGCCCACATGCACCCCGCTGCCAACCTGTCCCGGGCACGCCTCCCTCCTGTCTGCCCACTCACTCCACCCATTCATGCATTCTTCCTTTCTAACAGTCATTCACTCGTCCATTCGGTGACAGACCACCCATCCATTCAGTCACTTAACAGCTCACTCATGACATCCACTCAGTCAGTCATTTGTCAGCCCACCCGCTCCGCCCATTCAATGGAGTGTACAGCGCACCCACTCCGCATTACACTTCCACACCCCACCACCCGCAGTCCCCGGGAGCTTCCCATTGTGGAGGGGCAGCCCCTGGCTGGGCTGGACATCAAGCGCCTGGGCTTCAAAACGGAGTGGTGATTGGCGGACTCCAAGTCCTGAGTCAGGAGGCACGAAACAAGACAAATAGTGTGGCCTGAGAAGCGGTTTCCATGCTTCTGTAGGCACACACACACACACACACACACACACACACACAACACACACATACACACATTCTTCTTGACCCAGGCGGTTCCGCAGCCATGTGCGGCTGGCTTGGCATCCACAGCGGCACTTTGCTGTGCGCCGCCGCCCCTCTGCCGCGCCGCACACCCTGCACACCAGCCGCCGCCCCTCTCTCCCGCTTGCTGCTGCTGCACCCCGCTCAGAGCATTGCACTTTCCTTGAATACAGCCACCCCCCTTTTTGGTCAAGCACTTGTTTACAAACTCCTTTAACTCCTTCAAACGTGAGTGGCAACGGGCGGTGCAACCGGTGCAGCAGGTAGCGGCCGGGCAGCACAAAAGGGGCGGCGCAACTGCTGCAGCGGGTACCAGCCAGGCAGCGCATGGGAAGAGTCTCGGCACAGAGATAGAGCGGAGTGCGGGGCGCAAGTGGGGTTGAGAGAGCACACAAGGGGTAGGGCAGCGCGCAATGAATGGGCCGGGGCGGCAGCCATCAAAATGCCAGTGCGGCTAAACATAAAGGGTGGGTGGGGGAGGAATGCTTATGCCAAGGAAGGGGGGCAGCAGGGGAAAACAGAGCAGGAGGGCGGCAGCAGAGGAGGGGAAAGTAGGGGAGGGGGTGGCAGGAGAACGAGCAAGACAACCGGGGCACGCGTGGCACTGGCAGCAGAGGCGGTTCCACCGACAGACAGTGTGGGGAGGTGGGCCAAGCAGCTGCCCCCTGGGGGCTGGCACGTAGCAGCGAGAGAACGTAACAGCAAGTTGCCAGGTTGCCAGATTGCCAGATTGCAGCCTGTGCTGGCTGGTGGGGGGCCTCAGAAGATGGGGACGAGCCCAGCAGGGCTTTGCGCAGCTCGGAGCCCTCAGAAGACGGGGAAGAGCAGCCCAACCACCACACCCAGCGTGAGGCCAGCATACACCTGCAGTGCAGCAAGGAGCACGCGGGATCAGATCAAGCCACGTCACACGTCATACAAGGCGTGGCTGTGATGCAAGGCAAGGTTGCTTGCCAAAGAGCCCAGCCAGCTGGCGCTTGCTGCCCATACAACGCCTCCCCACCTCCAAACTAACCACAAGTGACAGGGTGCAGCCGCAGGCTTCGGCATGCCCCAAACAAAGCACACACACCACAACCTCCCATGATCTCAACTCCAAGCTTTGTTTAAGAAAGAAAGAGGCTGCTCCGACACGCTGCCGAGGCTGTTGAGAAGGCTGCCTACCTGGCGGGGCGTGTGGCCCAGCACCTCCCTTCAGCTTCTACAGGCATGCCCATCATCAGAGAACGCCCCCATAACACCAACAGTGAGCGCACCGCCTTCCCTCCACTCAAGGCAACGCCAGCATTTGCTGTTGAGGGAAGGGCAGGGGCTGCGTACCTGGCGGGGTGTGTGGCCCAGAACCTCCTTGAGCTTATTCACAGCCTTGGGGTGCCCCTCCAACACTTCCTTGGCCACAATGTTGAGCACCTGCACAGCGTGGCACATCATGGCACAGCGTGGCACAGCGTGACACCAGGGCGCAGCACACCGGTCATGCAGGCGAGTGAAGCAGCCCCGGTTTCTTGTGCCACCGCGATCAGTGAACGTGCGCCAGAATGCGATGTGCTGCTGCCCATGACGCCGTGCAGTGCCCGTTCTGTTGCCTGCCCTGCTGCTGCACCCCTGACGCTGCTGCTGCAGCCGCCCCTGCTGCCCTTTTGCCTTTGCTCTTCATCCCTCAATGCCACACTGTGCAGCACAGGCTTGCTGCTGCTGCTGCTGCTGCTGCTGCTGCTGCTCATTGTTTAGGACACCTCTTGCTGCTGCTGCCTGCTGGCCGCCGTTCCAGTTCGGCCGGCGCACCTCTGCCTGCAGGCCTGCGTGCCGCCGGATGCCCATTGCATCGTACATCACAATCACGCTGCACGCGAGGAAAGGACGGCAGGGCAGGGTGTGTCGCACGGTCAGGAGGAAGGGAGGGGGTGGAGAGGTGCATCAGCCGATGCATTGTGTGCATATCAGTGAGATGGCAGGGAAGATGGAAAGTCAGCCGGTGCCAGTGGCCCGGATTGCAGCAGCAACGCTGCAGTGCACACGTGCATAGCATACACTCCTACGCCATGCTCCCTCCCCACCGCCGCCCTGCCCCGCTAGCACAATTTCCCCAACCAACCAAACTATTGGTGGGACAAATACTACACTGCCCCACCATTAAAACACGCCCTGCACCTGCCGCCCGGCGCACCTGAAGCAGACTGAGACGGCAAACAGGGGGCTGCCCAGCCCTTGCGACATGGCAATTGCTGTCGCCACCGACGAGCAGAGGGCAGAGTGGGAGGAGGGCATGCCGCCGGCTGCGAAAAAGGTGCGCACATCCCACACCCCCGTCTTGTAGGCTTTTGTGAAGATCTTCAGGAACTGTGCGCAAAACCAGCCGCAGAAGCCGACCACGAAAACGTAGTTGGAGGAGAGGTCTGCCAGAATCGAGGCGCCGCCTCGCCCCACGGGCCCCGCCGCCGCCGCTGCACACAGCAGCAGGCTGCCCAGCCGCTGCGGCGACGTGGGGCTGCTGCCGGCGCTTGCTAGTCTGCAGAGTGGGTGGGGCGGACGAGGGAGTGAGCAGGCAAGGGCAAGGCGGGAGTAGGCAAGAGCAGGGTGGTTGGGCTGTGCGGCTGCAGGCACGGCAGCACCGCCAGCGGCGCCGCCAGCGGCCACCCTTTCAGCCCCACCTTTGCAGCTGCTGGCAGGCCGCCGTTCGCTGCTCGCCCACTGCCACTGCTGTCCGCTGCACAGTAGCCGCTAGCCGCTGTACCAGGGAGGGCTGCTGCTGTCCGCTCTCTTGCGACACTGCGGCGCTACTGCTGCACTCCATTCGCCATCTGCGACAACGCAGTGGCGAGGGTTTGCTGAAAGGCAGCAGGGAGGGCCCCGCCAAGCACGCCCGCTGCACCAGGCCGGCCATTGGGTCGAGACTGCCAGGGGTGAGTGTGGCAGGAGGCGGCAAGACTGACAGGGCAACCCAATTGTGGACTGCCGGATGCTACAAAGCCGGAAGCACAGCTGAGGAGATGCAGGTAGCGCCGGCCTAGCTGGATTGTGCTGAGTGGTGCCCCCCTCAGCGCAGCAGGTGTACACCTTTGCAAATTCTTTGCAGTGGATCAGAACAACCAGTACCTGCTGCATCATGTCCGTCACCCTCCTCGCCGCAGCCGCTGCACCCGCAGTCAGCAGCCAGCGCGCTGGCCTCTGCGCCAGCAGCAGGCGGCCATTCACCACCCTGCGTCCTCAGCACCGCCGGTGGCAGCATCTGGCGCGTGCAGAGGGCGAGGGCAGCAGCGAGCAGAACACCCAGGTGGGAGCGGCGGCTCGGCGGCGGCGGTGGCGGCGGCGGCGGGTAGCCTTTTGGTGGTGGAGTCACTTTCAGCCAGAATGGTCACATCATCGGGCTACTCTGGCACATTGCCCATGCAATGGTCCGTGTCTGCCTACCCCTGCTCTCACCATGCGCTGCTGCTGCTGCTGCCCCCTGTACCGCCACTGCCTCCCCTCCCCGCCGCAGTCACCGGCAGCGCAGCAGCAAGCGCAGCCGCCGGCGCCGCAGCAGGAGGACGAACCGATCTGGGTGATGCGTGAGCGGGAGCGTCAGGCGCAGAAGGAGTCGGGTGCCAAGGGAGGCCTGCCTTTTGGCGCCTACCTCCTCTTCTCCTCCTTCACCGCCATCGCCGCGGTGAGACCTGCCGCCGCCTCTGCCGCTGCCTGTGCCGCCAAGAGAAGCACCAGCTGCCTGTTGATGCCTGACTGCGGTTGCTGAGGTGAGCGCTGCCTCTGCCTCCAGCTATGACTTGCTTTGCTTTCGGGGGTTTACAGTCTGTTTTCCGCAAACAAAGCGCGACCAGAAGATGATGCAGCACCTGCCTTCTTGCGGTTGGCGCTGGGGCATGCTGGCCATCGGCCTGCATGCAACTGTGCTGCTGTCAAACTGTGCTGCTGCCAATGGGGTGTTCTTCCGGGGCTGGGCAGCGGCGTGCTTGCAACTGTGCTCCTGCCAGTTGCACTGTGTAGCGGCGTTGTGCCCGGGCTGCCCAGGCTGTATGACGCACGCCAATCTGCCGCGGCTGCGAGTGCTGTACAGCCCTCTAAACCGTTCCCACCCGACTCCCCTCGTTCCCTGCACATCTGCCATCTTCCTCTTCCCCAGGCCGGCGCTTGCATCAGTGCTTGCATGCACCTGCACCCCGTATTTCGATGCAATCCATCCCTCTCTCTTGCACACTCCCCTCCACACTCACACCCACGCTCTGCCTCCCCCACCTCCTGCCCCTGCCCTCTGCTGCGCAGGTGGGCTCCGTCTTTGAGTACATCAACCAAAACTCGATCTTTGATGTGATCGGCCCAGACTCCCCGCTCTACCTGCCAATCCTGGGCTTCTTTGCCGTCACCGGGGTCCCCACCTCTGGCTACCTCTTCTACAAGGCAAGCAGGGCAAGGGGGGATGTTGCCTGCACAAACCAGTGTGCGGCCCGTGGATTGGTGTGTGGGCGTTGGTGTCGGTGCCGGTGTCGGTGTCGGTGTCGGTGTCGGTGTCGGTGTCGATGTTGTCAGCGCCACTATTACTTTGAATGTGCTGTGCATGTGTGTGGCTTGAATGCCAGCTCCAGCACTGAAACTAGGGTGCACTCTGAAGAGGAAGAAGGGTTTGGAGTGAGTGCTGTGGAAGAACTGCTCACAACAGGCTTTACACACGGAAGCACGGCACCAAAGCACCGCAGCACGCGTGGTAGGCCCCTGTCTCATACTTGCGTGCTGCTTGAACCGCTGTGCTGTGCAGTCGGTCCAGGCGGCTAATGCAGAGGCTGATTGCATGGACAAGCTCGACGTCTACTGAGCTGGCAAGCTGTGCTGAGCTGGCGGCTGTGCCGAGCTGGCAAGATGCCAGCCTGGCGGTTGTGCTGAGCTGGCAGCTGTGCCAAGCTGGCAGGCTAGCTGTCGGCTGTGCTGAGCTGGCAAGATACCAGGCTGGCGTGCAACATGTGGCGGTCCACGTCCCACTTGAGACCCTTCCACACTGCCGGATAAGGCAGGAGAGTCAGTCGGCCGGATGGGCCGGCCGGGATGCTCTCAGCCGAGCACGCGTGCCTGCGCTGGCCCTGCTGCCTCCTTTCATTTTGTGCCGTGGCATCCCGTTTCTGCATCTGTGTACTACTTCCACACTTTCCCTCTGATCTGATTTTTCTCTGAGCCTGTAACCTCAGCTGGTGCGCATGCTTGCCAAGGCTTGGGCCCTGCATCTGATGATTGCAGGATCTGGTGGCTACAATGCCATGTCATCAGAGAGGGCCAACAGCCCGTGCACGTTGCTGGCATGTGCACACAACCTGCTGCTGGTGCCTAGGTGGCGTGCGGGCAAGCGCCGCCACCCTGCTGAGGGGCAGGCACTGCAGTACAGGAGCAGTACAGGTGCTTGTACAGAAGCGGTACAGATGAACATTACAGGGCAAGGGCAAAACGCAAAGCGGCGAAAGTGTGCAAAGCGTGGAGGGCAAAGCATGGGGGAGGCAAAGGCATTGTGGCGTGAGGAAGGGGGTCTGTAAATTCAATGCATGCAGGGAGAGAGGGAGAGGGTCTGTATCTGTACCCAAAATGTGCGCTGTGTTGCGATGGGCACCGGGTGGAGCGACACGCTGACACGCAGCTGTGCCTGTGGTATAAGGGCTGCCAGCCAAGCTGTCTGGCTGCCGATTGCCAGCGGTTGGCGCAGAGAGATGCCCTGACAGGCGGAGCGCGGTGGCAGGCTGGGTGGTGCGCTCAAGTCTGGCTGCCTGCCCGCAGCTTGCGGGTGGGTGGGCGGGCACGCTTCACATCATGATAAACGCCGTGAAGGCTGCCACCCGCTCCCGCACTGCAGTTGCAGACATAGCATGGGGAGCACAAGGTTTGTTGAGGCTGCCTCGGACAGCACAGGAATTGCACCCTGCTAAACAAAACAGCGGTTGGCCCACAGGGCACAGAGAGACCCTGGAGCCATTCGGGGCGGGCACCCCCATCCTGCCCTGCAAAGCAGCGCAAGGCACCCACCTCCTGCGTTGTTGGCACCAAACTGCTCGCCGTAGAAGAGCGCCAGCGTGTCCAGTGCCGTGTCATCCAGCTGCGGGAAAAGAAGCAAGGGCGGGCGGGCAGGGTCGGCAAGTGGGCACCTGGACGAGGTAACGCATGAGCGGGTACAAGCATGGGTATGCTGGCTTGCACCGCCCAGTCGTACACATGCATGCGACGCCATTGCCCTGTGCGCACCCGCCACACGTGTGGCCAGGTCGCCGGGAAGATGCCCTGAGGCGGCAGGGTGCCCACCGGGGCAGCACCCGCCGGCGCTGCACCCTCCAGCGGCACGTTCTCCTTGACCAGCACCCTCAGCGCCGCCTCGGCTCCATGGGCCCAGTGCGGGATCTTTGCGTTGTGGTAGCGCCGCCGTACGTTGTCGAGCCGCGCCCCCTGCTGCGCCAGCTGCAGCTGCAGCTCCTGCAGCGCCGCCCCTTGCGCCTGCAGCGCCTGCAGCACCTGCTGATCTATGTTGGCTGGCGAATTCCCAGCGGCTGCATGGAATGCAGGCAAACATGCGTTGAAGCGGTGTGAGCAGAAGGTTCGAGAGGGTCTGGCAGCAGCAGCTGCATACCAGCCGCCGCCGGTCGGGTCACCCGCCGCCGGCTTCCCACTGACCGCTCGCCGTGGTGTTGCACACACGGACTAATTCACCACGCGCTCCGTCATCTGCGCAATCGTTTCAGCCTCTACAACAGCACCAAACAGCGACGCGGATGGGCATTGGGCACCAGGGGCTCCAGCGCAGGCACCTCTCCCCTGCTTTTGCGCTGCACATCCTTACCTTCGGGTGTGCACCCGCGCCGGGCATCCTCGGCCTCGAACACCGCCCCGCCAGGCGCCTGCGCTGCGGGCATTGCGGGCATGTTGTTCGGAACTTGAGCCATGGTTGCTGAAAGACCCGAACGAGAGTTGCAAGGGACCCAGTAATCGAGGAAATGCCCGTAAGACGGGCTGTGGTCCGTGTGTTCGTTGGGGAATGAGCAAGCAGACGGGCCCAGTATGGGGAGACAGGTTAGTTTGAAACCTGCGGTTTGGCAACCCGTCGCTGGACACATCTTCCCCGAGGCGCCTTCCTCCCTTCCTTCCCTCCTTCCTTCCTGTTGCATCGTGTGCTTCTCAGCATAGGCGACGATTCCCGGTGCCTGCCCTCACAAGGAAGGAAGGTGCCTCTCGCCTGCCTGCCTGCCTGCCTGCCTGCCCGCCTGCCTGCCCGCCCACCAGCCTCCCCGCATGCCTGGCGGTCCAGACGGCTAATGCAGAGGCGGATTGCATGGACAAGCCGGACGGATACTGAGCTGGCAGGCTGTGCTGAGCTGGTGACTGTGATGAGCTGGCGGCTGTGCTGAGCTGGCAAGATGGCAGGCTGGCATGCAACATGGGACGCCCAACGCCCCACTTTAGACCCTTTTCTGCATCTGTGTACTATGTCCCCACTTTCCCTCTGATGTTTATCTAAGCCTGTAACCAGCTGGTGCGAATGCTTGCCGCGGCTTGGGCCCTGCATCTGATGATTGTAGGATCTGGTGGTTGCAGGGCTACAATACCGTGTCATCAGAGCTGGCCGGGGCGCAGTCGTGGGTGGGGACACGAGTCAACAAGAGGGGCATCAGATGTGTGCGGATGCCTGCCCAGCCAGGACATCTCACAAAGCAATTCGTTGGCATGCCAGTGATCCAAGCCTGTCCTGCATTCTGCTGACTGTGTGCCCAACCGGCCTGCCGTGCTCATCGGCGGCCTACGAGGCTGGAAGCTGGGCGGGCACCCACTGGCACGAGGACTCAGCTGGGCACTTCAGGCTCGGGCAATTTTACAGTCTGCCCCGCTGTGGCACGTTCGATAGAGCAGGATCTGCGATTGCAAGGGAAGCCGAGGTTGTGCCATGAACAGGGCAGCCGGACATGTCGGTACCCACCTGCCTGCCCTCCCCCCCGCCTGCCTTCCGCCTGCCATCCCGCCTGCCTCCCTGCCACGCCGGCGCCTGCCCCACCCGACATGCCTCCCCCCCGCCTGCCGCCGAGCCTGCCCGCCTGCCTCCGCACTCGTCGCGACTGGTTGACTCCCCCCTGCCCTGCCTGCCAGCCTGCCTGCCTCCACCCGCCCTGCCTGAGTGACCAACTGACTCGCCACCTTGCAGGGCAACCCGCTGGTCCTCTTGTTCATCGGGACAGCCAGGACCTCCTCCTGCTGCCTGTGAAGGCCCCAGCAATGCCTCGGCCCGGAATCTCAAAGCAAACCGGTCACCGGGAGCTCGCTGCCCAGGGCAGCACGAACACACGCCTGCCTCATCTTCTGCCTGCGACAGCTGCACCCGCAGAGCGCCATGCCCTCACTAAGAATGAGGGTGTGCGACACGCCGGCCGACTTCCACATCACTGTGCGGATGGCCTGCCATGTTCATGCCAGTGCATCTACTCCGACTGCTCACCTCTCGCAGGGCTGCTTTGGTGCCTGCTTCGATGCGTCTGTATATGCGCGTGTTGAAACATCCTGGCCACACACGCCCCTCTGAGGCGCGTTGGCAGGCCTGGGAGCAACCGTTTCCCTGCTGGCCCACATGCCCCTAGCCCCCAGCCCCGCCTCGCCCACCTTCCCAGGGCTGGGCCACGCGGGTGCTAGGGCGACAGTCACAAGAGGGCGGGCGGAAAATGACGGACCGGTGGGCGTCTGGCCAGGGAGGCACTGTCCCCCAGTGTGGGGACCGGTACGCAGCGCACATGCATATCAGGACATTCGCAAGGGCTATGCGTCGGCGCCGGGCAGGCGACAGACGGCAGCGACAGCTGGAGACAGCTTGCGGCAGCGATGACGGCAGTGGCGCCCTGCGCCTCCTGAGCCCCAGCGCAAAAAATGGGCCATAATGGGCAGCAAGCGCCTGACGCATGGTGGTGCTGATGGCAGCAGCGGCAGCGGCGGCAGCAGAGCCCTCAGCCTGCGGGCTGTGCCTTAGGGCAGTGGTGCTGCACAGCAACGGAGGCGGCAGCGACAGCAGGGCGGCGGCAGGCATTTCCTGTCCGATGACTGGGCGCTCAACGGGCCCACAGACCCGCCCAGGATGAGCAAGGTCGATCAGCGTACAGGGTGGCTGGAGTACTTGATGGCGCACGACGTCACAGGTAGTCTGCCACGTTGTGATTGTTTCGCACTCGGGCCTGGTGGGCGGAGCGGCGGGGGCAGCGCTGCGGCATGTAGGGTACCTGAGCGGGGACGACAGTGCACAAAGTGGCGAACCACGCCATCATTACACGGCTAAATTCAGGAACGCACGCAAGGAACTGTATGAACTACAGCGCGTCCAGACCCAGGTTGGGGTCTGGAGGCGAAGGTTCGCAGCAGCTGTCGGCAGCGGGCTTTCCTGCCGCCGGCGCATTTCCCCCAAGCCAACCACTGTGTCACATCTTCTTCGTCTGTCCGCTTACTGGATTGTTGAGTGCATCCTCGGTCGGTCCTCTTTGCAGCCGTTGCTCAGGTGCCAAACAACATGCCCCGCGGGCAGGCGACTGGCCTGATGGTGTTCCAAGCCGAGGAGGCCCGACCCCAGCGCAAGCGGAAGGGTAAGGGAGAGGTTGTGAGGAGAGGTTGTGCAGCGAAAGGCAGTTGAGAGGTGCCTGCACTGCGCTGGAGGCCCAGGTTTGCAACGCCACCCCGTCTATCATTGTGCTACTGTAGGGTCTCACACACCCGCAAAGAGGGCGGAGCGCGGTCAAGATAGCGTGGACGAGTTCAACATGATTGCAAGCGGTCAGTAGGGCGGGTGAACGGTGCCGGTATACCTGCTGCTGCTGCGTCTGAACAACTTTCATTGTTTTTTTTTTGCTCAGACCGCTTGTGTGTATCCCCTGCAGCCGCTGGGTATGTCCCCGCCAATCACGGGCTGCAGGTGCAGCAGCAGCTGGCGCAGCAGGGGCTGCAGCTGCAGGCGCTGCTGGCGCAGGCGAGGAACACACGGGCGCGCTCCGCCAACTCACAGATCCCGCGCGGCCCCAATGGTAACATGGTGCCGCTGAGGGTGCTGCTCAAGGAGAACGTGCCGCCGGCTGGTGCAGCGCCGGCGGGCGCTGCCGCGCCGGGCACCCTGCCGCCGCCGGGCGTCTTCCCGGCGACCTGGGCAGATGTGGAGCAGGTGGGCACAAGGCGATGCGTCGCATGCATGTGCACGACGGGAGGTGCAAGCCAGCATACCCATGCTTGTAGCAAACCCGCTCATGCTTTGCCTCGTCCAGGTGCCCACTTTCCGACCCTGCCCGCCCTTGCTTCTTTCCCGCCCTTGCTTCATTTCCCGCAACTGGATGACGCGGCACTGGACACGCTGGCGCTCTTGTACGGCGAGCAGTTTGGTGCCAAAAACGCAGGAGGTGGGTGCCTTGCGCTGCTTTGCAGGGCAGGATGGGGGTGCCCGCTTCGAATGGCTCCAGGCTCTCTCTATGCCATGTGGGTCTACCGCTGTTCTGTTTAGCAGGGTGCACTTCCTGTGCTGTCCGAGGCAGCCTCAACAAACCTTGTGCTCCCCATGTTATGTTTGCAAGTGCAGTGCCGGAGCGGGTGGCGGCCTTCACGGAATTCATCCTTCTGTGAAGCGTGCCCGCGCGCCCGCCCGCAAGCTGCGGGCAGGCAGCCAAACCTGAGCGCACCACCCAGCCTGCCACCGCGCTCTGCCTGTCGGGGCATGTCCTCGCAGGTCCCTTGCGTCCCTCTTCTCGTTGCCCGCCCGGCCCCCCAGCAAGCTGCTGGCAGGCAGCCAGACTCCAGCGCACCGCCCAGCCTGCCACCACGCTCTGCCTGGCGGGGCAGGTCCCTTGCGTCCCTCTTCTCCTTGCCCGCCCGGCCCCACGCATGCTGAGCACAGCTTGACTGGCACCCCTTGTACCACAGGCACAGCTGCGTGTCAGCCTGGCGCTCCACCCGGTGCCATTCGCAACACAGCGCACGTTTTAGGGTACACATACAGACCCCCTCCCTCCCTGCTTGCATTGAACTTACTGACCCCCTTCCTGACGCCAACAAAGCCTTTGCCTCCTCACGCCACATTGCCTTTGCCTCCTCACGCCACATTGCCTTTGCCTCCTCCATGCTTTGCCCTCCACGCTTTGCACACTTTCGCCGCTTTGCGTTTTGCCCTTGCCCTGTAATGTTCATCTGTACCGCTTCTGTACGAGCACCTGTACTGCTCCTGTAMTGCAGTACCTGCCCCTCAGCAGGGTGGCGGCGCTTGCCCGCACGCCACCTAGGCACCAGCAGGTTGTSTGCACATGCCAGCAACGTGCACTGGCTGTTGCACCCTGCCGGTGCCGCAGGTGGTGCCCCGCTTTAAGCCCTGGCTGCTGTGCAATTGCTGGCGCCTCTCGGGTGACCTTGTGGCTCAGTCC
>JTEE01000320.1:2517316-2533558 GCA_002896455.3 Chlorella sp. ArM0029B | reverse complement strand
GCCTGCACTTGCCCTGCTTCCCCCTTTTACTTTGTGCTGTGGCATCTCTTCCTGTATCTGCGTACTCCCACCGTTTCCCTCTGATCTGAATTTTCMTCTGGACTGTAATCTCAGCTGGTGCGTGTGCTGGCC
Source organism: Chlorella sp. ArM0029B (assembly GCA_002896455.3). Classification (NCBI taxonomy): domain Eukaryota; kingdom Viridiplantae; phylum Chlorophyta; class Trebouxiophyceae; order Chlorellales; family Chlorellaceae; genus Chlorella; species Chlorella sp. ArM0029B. The sequence continues at coordinate 2,533,426 of JTEE01000320.1, read as the reverse complement.
ATGGGCTGGGCGCTGCACTGCGTGTTTGCAAGAGAACTGGTGATTGCAGGGTTACATCCACAGTGACGGGCAAGGCACAGAGCACCGCAGCTGCTTGTCATGCGACGGAACAGGATGGCAGCTGAGGAAGTAGCACAAGAATAGAACTGGTGCTGGCAAAGGTTAGAGCGGTCGGAGAGAGASAACTGTGCAGCCAGCGAAGCCGGCCGGACGTGTTACCGAGGCGAGGGCGGCTGCTGCTGCTGTGCCTGCGGCGCCTGCTGCGCCTCCCGCTGCTCCCGCACGGCGGCGTCCTGCTTGCCTGAAGAAAGGAACCCCAGCAAGGCTTGCTCCTGGAAAGACACAGCCCTCTGCCTCGCATCGTCAACACTCGACCGCGGGCTGCGATGCTGGCTGTCCACCGCTGCTGCCGCCGCCCCCGCCGTCACCGCCGCCTGCCCCTGCACGCCTTGAGGTGCCGCAGTGTGCCGGCTGCTGCTTGCTGTGCTGCTGAGGCCGCTGCCCTGCCGCCTACTGTTGGCCGCAGATTCCCAGCTGGGCTCGCTCTGCGAGTCACCTCCCTGTGCCGTCTTCCAGCTCCCAAACTCCTCACACTCGTTGCTGTGCCGCAGCTGCCGGCTGCCTGCCGCGCCCAGGACAGCTGCCCCACCTGTGTCGCCGCCTGGCGCGCCCCTGGCGGCAGCTGCGCTCTCCTGGAGACCCAGCTGCTGCAGAACAGCAGCCAGGCTAGAGCCGTGGSTGCTGGGTGCGTCTTGCAGGCTGTTGCCGCCTTGCCTTCCTGCCTCGTYCTCCTGCCTGCCGACCCCGCCGGGCCGGGGTGGGGGCGACCTTTGGAAGAGGTTGAGGAAGGAGAGCAGGGGGGAGGCGGTACCGTCACCAGCTAGCGGTACCGCAGGTGGCTGACGTGGCGACGTGTCCACCAGGGGCAGCGTCGAGTGGAGGGAACCCAGCGGGAAGCTGCCCTCTGCTGACGGGGCACCCGCTGCCTGCTGCGCCTGCTGTGCCTGCTGCTGCTGCTTGGGCCGCTGCTGTGCGCCTGCTGCTGCACTGGCGCCCAGCCCGCTCGTTTGCTGGTTGCCCTGCTTCCTGCTGCTGCCTGCCCCGTCATCGGTGCGCCCTCTGACCAAAGCGGGGTCCAGCGTGGTGGAGCAAGGGAGAGGGGACGAATCAAAGGGGGAGGGCACCGCCTGTAAGCTGGCGCCGGACTGGGCAGCAAAGCTGTCCCACCTGGCTCGCGCCTCAGCATCACTCACCGCCCTACGCACCGGCGTGCCCTGCTGTGCCTGCTGCGTTTGCTGTGCCTGTTGCGTTACATGCTGCGCCTGCTGCTGCTGTTGCTGCTGTACCATTGGCACCGCCGCTTCCACAGCTGCCTTCCCTGCGCCGGGCCCTGCTGCCGCCGCACCCCCTGCTGCTTCTGCACCCCCTGCGCCTGCCCCTGCTGCCGCCGACTGCCAGCCGTGGGGTGCATATGTGGAAAGCACTTGGCTCAGTTGTGGGTCCAAGTCGACAGCGTTCAGGTCATCATTGAACGCCAGCTCGATGGGCAGTGCCCGCTGGGTGGCCACTGCACAGCAGGAGGCAGGCAGGCAGGCAGCACGGCAGGCGGCACGTCGGGGGCGGCAAGAAGCAAGCAAGGGGCGTGGTCAGGCGCCCGCTTTGTTCCAGGGCTTGTGTTGGGCAGGAGGCAGCACGCAGGTGAACCTGCTGCTGCTGCTGCCCCTTCCAACAGTGCAGGTCTACAGGCAGGTTGGAGCGTTGGCAGCACAGGCACCACTTCCCCGCCCAGCGCCCTCCCAACCTTGCTTACGTGAGTGCAGGTCTGCTGACGGGAAGGCAGCCCATGCCGGAGAGGCCACGCCGCCGGGCGCAGGCGGCCGCTGCGGCGGTGGCGGCAGGCGGGGCAGGAAGCCGGTGTGCAGCGAGCGTGCGACGGTGCGTGGCGTGAGCTGCGGTGCGCCCTCACGCTGCTCCTTCCTCAGCCCCGCTTGGCCTTCATCACCACCAGCCGTCCCTCCCGCTGCCGCATCCCTCCCTGCTGCCGCCCCTGCCGCCGCCGCCTCGCTCCCTCCCGCCGCCGCCGCCGCCGCCCTCCCGCCCCTCCTGCTGCTGCTGGCACTGCTGCTGCTGGCCTCCTCATCTTCCAGGGCTGCTGCCACCACTTCTGCTAACTCTGAAGTTGGCTGCTTGGACAGGTTGTTCACCCGAGCCACCGCCTCCATCACTGTTTCTGCGCCGTTCATCTGGGCGAGCACAYGCAGCTGGCAGGGGGTCCACGGCTTGCTGCGAGTGGGGCCAGGCGGGCAGGGGCAGGGGGCAGGGGGCATGAAGGGTGGAGGGAGCGCTCCAGTGGCGCGAGCAGGGGCAGGCAGGCTGGGTGGCAAGCGAGGGATGCACCGTGGTCGCTCCAAAACCTCTGCGGCCTCGCTGCACTCCTCCCACCCAAGCTGCGCTCCTCCTCTTGCCAGACGCTGCCCACCAAACATCCCTCCCTGCCTCCCTGTCTATATACCTCACCCCACCTCAGCGCATCTCAACCTCCACCTACCTACCTCCCACCCCAGCGCATCCATTGGCAGCCCCTTCCCCTCCCTTCCTCCCTCCCCTCACCCACCCCACCTCAGCGCACCCCTCAGTAGGCTCCCCCTCTACTTTCTCCCACCACAGCGCAACACAATCTCCCCATCCTCCTTCCCCCCACCCACCCCACCTCAGCGCATCCGTCAGAAGCTCCTGCAGCCTCGTCTTGCTCCACTGGGGCACCTCCTGGCGTAGGTAGTGCACCTGCGGGGACAGCCATTAGGATGGGGGCCATGSGGGRCAGCAGCGTGACAATCAAAGCACTGGCTTGGCGGGTGGAATGGCATGACAGGGCCACAGGGCAGCAGCGTGACAAGACAGCAGGCAGGCGGCAGCAGGGCGGGCAGCAGCATGACACGCCAAGCACTGGCTTGGCGTGTGGAATGGCATGACAGGGCCACAGGGCACAGGCGGCAGTGGGTGGACACTACGCAGGTAGTCAAGTCAGCGCAGGCGGCATGTCGGTGTGCGCCAACTCAGCAGGCAACCCTGGTCCCACGTGCTTTGAAGACACGCTTGCAGCGCACACAGCCCACCCACCATGTCTTCGAAGTCGTCCATTTTCAGCAGCGCTGCCTCACAGTGCGCCAGCAGCGTGACAGCCACCTGCAGGGGAAGCAGGGGCATAGCCCGACGCGCACAGCAGGRTCGAAACGTGGCTGGGAGGTGCAGCATGGCTGAGCACAGCGAGGCACGCCCAGTGCCTGGGTTGCCACACCGTAGTACCCTGCATGCAGTACCCCCACAGTACTTACAGTATGGGCGCWGCCACCTGGTTCTKCCCCGTCACCARCMCATCCACCAAACARCCCTSTGCCCAGCAGTACRATGCAGTACCCTGCAGTGCCCCCACAGTACCTTGAGKATGGGCGCCGCCACCTGGTTCTTCCCCGTCACCAGCACGTCCACCACCCGCCCCGCAAAGTGCAGGGGGAAGTCGGCGGCGAAGCAGGTGAGGAGCCAGGATGAGGCGTAGAGGACGGGGAGCACGGCGTGGGCCTCCAAATGCTCGCCCAGCCGGGAAGGCAGCAGCTTGGAGAGCTGCCACAGGCGGATCTGGAGGAGAGACATGTCGGGCAAGTACCTGCGGGGGGCGAGAGACGCAAGGGAAGGGAAGGGATGTAGGGCAGGGGCAGCAGGGAGGGCAGCAGGCACACGTCGGCTTCTTGGAAACAGCCCCCGCTGCTGTAGCGTTCACAGCAGCCTCCCCACCTGGCGCGGCCTCCATGGCAGCGCCTGCAGGGCCTGACGGCTGCACAAGCTTGCTGCAGTGCCGCAAGGGGTAGCAGGACGCCCAGCGCAAGTGGACTAAAAAACAAACGCACCAAGCAACGACCCAACACTGACAGCGCAGGAAAACGCCGGCCGGCCGGCAGGTGGGCAGACACGGCATGCACGGCATGCACAGCAGCGCACATCTCTCTGAGGCCTCGCTGGCGCATGAGGAGGGTGAAGGCGGCAAACGCGTCCGACTCGTTGGGCAGCCAAGTCAGCAGCACCCCTGCCAGGAAATTCATGCCCTGCAGGCAACAAGGAGTGCTCAGCACAGATGAGCAGAGGCATACAGCCACGTCAGCAGCAGCACGCCTGTCAGAAAGTCCGTGCGCTGCACGCCAGGCACACACAGGCACTACACTTTCCTGAGCCAGCAAACCTGCTTGAAGGCAGCACACTGTGTGCCGCCCCAACATCCAGTGCCCAACCGCCTGCCCGGCAGTCTCACCTGAGTGTACCCAATCTCGGGGTCTGACATCGCATACGCGCTCAGCACATTCAGCAGCGCCCGGTGGCCCTCTGGCGTGGACAGCCTGTGGGGAAAGAGGAAGGAACGGGAAAATCACAAGGCAGGCTTCGGGCACACAACACCAGCCTGTGGGGAAAGAGGAAGGAACAGGGAAGGTCACAAGGCAGGCTTCGGGCACACGACACCAGTCACGCAGCATGAGCCATGAGCATGAGCAGCGGCAGCAGTGGGCCCACACGAGGAAAGCAAGCAGCTGATTGCCTGCACGACTGCATGCACCTTGCCCCTTGATGTGCTCCGTAGCCCCTGAACACATTCCTTGCATGCCCGCCCTGCCCCGCCCACTGACCGCGGGTGGCCCGGGAAGGTGCGGTGCGTGTCCTTGTCAATCTCAGACAGCACATCTTGTGAGAGCTTCTGTGCACGCTGCGGGTGAAAAGCAAAGCAGGGCACAGCATGGCACAGCAGGGTGTGAGGGTGCGCACCCAAGGCAGCCTGCAGGACCGTGCGGCAGCAGCATCTGGGGCACGCATAAACTGCTGCAATCCCGATGTACACAAGGCGACAGGACCGTCCTCCCTTGGCTGCTGCCATAGTGCCCCCGTCCCGCCCCATTCTGCCCGCCTGCCCCGCCCGTGCCGCCCGCCGTACCTCGAACAGCAGGTCGTTGTACTGCCCCGCCGGCACCGCCCCCCCGTCCTGCGCCCCCTTGTGCTGCAGCTGGCTCAGCCACAGCTCTGAGCGCATCTGCAGGGCACCAAGAGGGGAGCACAATATACACACAGAGGTCAAGCCGGCTGTAGGAAGGGAACCAGGGAGCCGCTTCCATTCCTTTTCCTTGCATCCCAAGGGGAGGCGGGTGCGGGTCGAGGCATGCATGCCTCCTGCGTCCCACTAAAGTGCACCACTCCCACATGGGCCGCTCCACACAGGCTCCAAGGGCACACACCTTTGCTGGCACGTCGTGGAAGACGGTCTTGCCGACCTGCGGGGTGAGCAGCCAAGTGAGGGCAGCCTCACTTGCGGAGCCCATGCGGGAAGGGGTGGACATCCACGTCCTGCCCAGCCCACATGCGCAGGCAAAGCCGTGCATGCTCAAGTGCTGTGGATCCTGAGACACCACCCCGCCTTGCATGTCGCAAGGTGGCTGTCATGCCAGGCATGATGGTTGCACAGCAGCACAGCGCGCCGCACTGCCTTGGTGTGTCAACAGCAGGGGCTTGCCTGCAGGTCGATGGTGGCGCCGCCGTCGGCACCCTGCACGCCCGCAAAGCTGCCCACTACGTCGAACACCTGGGTTGCCACCCAGGATGCGAACTCCACCACGCCCATGGCGTGGCCCTTTAGTGAGCGACGCCAGGTGGCTTTGATTGCGCCCTCAGACTTGGGCTGCGTGCAGCTGACCTTTGGGACCTGCCTGATTGCGAGAGGCGCTAGAGCAATGTGCTGCGCACCGTGAGCTCCGCTATGTGCCCCTAGCCGGTGAGAGCAACCGTGCTGTGCTGTGCTGCCCGCCCAAACGTGGAGCAGCAACGCGTGGAGGCTTTGGGGGGTCCTGGGCAGGCAAGAGAGCACCATCATGGCTGCCGGAACCGCCGTGTTACTCATCAGAAGGGCCCAGGCAGCTATGCCTGCCAACCAACCCCGCCGCCTTCCCTGCCGCCACCCCTCGTCTCCCGCCGCCTTCCCCGCGTCACCCCTCGTCTCATGTGGATGTCCTGTTTCGCCAGATCTTATGCTGTCACCACCTCCTCCATGCTACGAGAAACCGGCTAACACGCACGAGACAGCTAGAAATGCACATGAGTCTTCAGCCGCTCCTCAGCCCCAGCCTCCGCCCACACCTCCGCTCAGCCCGCAGCAGGACCTCAGGCCACCCCTTCCACGCTGTCCTGGCGCACCCTTGGGCCGGTCAAGCCCCATGCAAGGGGGCCAGCTGGAAAGGCAGGGTCCCGCCCCCCGGCCCAAATACAGTGCCCCGGCTGCCCCCCGCTCCATTCCNCCTGCCCCCCCTTTGTGATGTCGGTGAAAGCCTCGTTGACGTCTGGTGACGTCCAGAACTGGGGGGCCACATCCAGCAGCAGGTGGTCGCCAGCCTGGCAGGGGAGGGAAGGGGGCAGTGGGGGAGGGGAGTGCGGTGGCATGTTCAGGGAGGGGCTAACGGACGTGTGGCGGCACAAGGCGGGGGCAGATGTGCTGGTGGCAGGCACAGAGTGCACAGCACAGGGTAAGCGAGACAGGCAGAACAGGATGCAGCATCACCCACAGAGCCCACCCCACCCATTCCCCACAGCCCCTCCCTCCTCTCCTCACATGCAGCACTTCGTCCCCAATGTGCGGCCCCGTCCAGTTGAGCGGCATGCCGTTGCGCTTGATGGCCACCACGGCGGCGTGGAAGCGGCCGCGGAAGGCCGCCGCCCGGATGCTCTTCCCCACAATGTCGGAGCCTGCACCAGGAGGGCGATCCAGGCGGGGGCAAATCAGCGAGCTTCCCAGGGAGGGCGGGAGGCCAGGCACCCAGGCATTCTGTGCAGGCGCAGGAAGGGCAGCGGGCACTTGCCACAGGCCATTGATCTGTGAACAGGCCCAGGCACACAACCACGCAAACACAACCACACACGCACCCTTCTTGATCACCGGAAGTGCACGCACGCACTCCTTGGTGCTGGCCTGCACAAGCTTGCATGCACACAGCGCGCGCACGCGCAGACGCTCAACCAAGCACCGGCACACACCCCGCATGCACCGCACGCACCCTTCTTAATGATTGCCTCCACCAGCTCGGGAGCAGAGCCCACTGCTTCAGTGGGCGAGTCGCTGCCGTTGAGGCTCTTGTCTGCCAGCGGGCCCACCTTGGGCACTGCAGGGGGGCGGGGCGGCAGGCGGCACAGCTGGCGCTCCTCAGTGCCAAAGCGTGTGCGGCTGTGACGAGCATCGTTGCTGCGTGCAACGCTGCTCTGGCCCAGGGCTTGTCCCATACTGCTCTGCGCCCATTGGCCGCCCGAGGCGGCCACCTGGCGAGTGAGACACAAGACGCGCAGCCGCCTGCCCACCAACTTGGATTATAACCCAGGCATGAAGTGCAGGCACATGGGCACATTCCCGATGCTGTCGACCGCGTGCCCCACCCACCAGAGATGGACGACAGGCCGAATGTGGCCGACAGGCCTGGCACCTGCGTCTCGTCAATCTGCTCCAGTGCGTCAGAGTAGGGCACCAGGCCCAGCTGGGCAAACTTGTCGGTGCCGTCGGGGATGCCTGCCGGGGGTGGGGGGGGAGGAGGGACGGGGAGGGAGGGATCGCATAGCAGTTGGGATGGGGCGCCTGCGGAAACCATTGCCCGGAAGGCGTACAGAGGCGGGAATTCCGATTTGCAGTGTGGGGAGGAGGGATGGGGGAGGGAGGGATGCACATGCAGCTGGGATGAGGCTGTTGCAACTGCCACTATAAGAATGCCTGCGTACTCAATCAAAACAGCATGGGCCCACAGCATGCAACTGAACAGGCACCAGACATTGCAGAGGTGATAGAAGCGGGGCTCACCCGACAGGTAGAGGACGTCGCCGGCGGCCAGCATAAACTCGTGGCCGACTGCGTGCACCAGTTGGTTGGCGCGCCGAACAGAGGTGATGTACTGGCCGCTCAAGTTGCGCAGGCCTGCGGGCGGGGCATTCAAGATGCATGTGGGCAAAAGTGCGGCTGGCGATGCCGGTGACAGACGCAAGAGCGCATGAAGACAGGGAAGCAGGAGGTGTGGGCGGCACTGGTGTGGGCAATCGCATTGCACACATTCAGCGCGCTAGACTACAGAGCTCAGCATGCGCTTTATGGGGCTTGTTGAGCAAAGCATGGCAGGTCCCTACAATCATTGTTGAGCACACCAGCGCCCGTACCAGCGGTGTCCCCACCCGCCCACCCACCTGCGTCCTCGATGCTGCGCCCCACCACGGGTGAGTTGTGGGAGACGAGGAGGCCTAGGAAGAAGTCGGCGCCTTGCTCAGACACCATGGCCCCGCCTGCCTCCGGCTTGAACCGCGTGAAGGCACGGGCCATGTTCTTGTACACCTTGCTGCCAGCTCCGCCGGTGAGCAAGAAGGGGGCGGCGAGGACGATGTACACGATTCCAAAAAAGGTGTTGGGGAGGCCTGCAAGGTCGCACAGGCAGGGGCCGGGCGGGAGGAGGGTGGAGCAGGTGAGGCCGGGCAGAGGGGGCGGGAGGGGCTTGCCAGGCACCACTGTATGCTGCACCCTTCGTTCCAGGGGGGCACGGGTCCGCTCACGCAGCCTGCGCCGCCCTGCTCACCGTAGGGTGTGATGCCAAACAGCTGGATGGACTTGAGGCCTGCCTGGTAGTACTCGCTGCAGGCAGGCGGGCAGGCAGGGGCGGCAGGAGGGTGGGTGAGGTGAGGTCGAGCATGGGCAGGGTCGGGCGCAGGGCGATCCAACTCCAGGCGAAGCAGAAAGGGTGGGCAGAGCCGCGGTTCAGCAGGGCTTGGCGTTGGGCAGCCAGCTGGCTTGCAAAGGGAGATGGACAGCAGGCCTTAGGAGTGCAGCATTTGCGGCACACTTTTGTGTTGCTGCAGTGCTGTAAACGGAAGAATGGATGAGGGGAGTACAGCATGGGAAGTATTCCCGCCAGGGCAGGGCAGGGCAGGCTCACCTTCCGGGGACCAGGATGCGTGCGTCAAAGGCGCCAGTCACCACCAGGTTGGTGGAGGTTCCTGCACGGTGTGGGAGGAGGGCGTGAGGATGGAGTGACTTTGGGTGTGGGGTGCAGGGGTCAGGTAGGTGCAGGGGCCAGGTAGGTGAAGGGGAGGGAGCGAGGGTGGAGTGGGCCGTGGTGCAGGGTACTTGCTGCTGACATCAGCACACGCGCTCTTCTAATGCATGCACCGCGCGTGCAAGCAACCAAGCTGCCAACTTTGCGGATGAAGAGCAGGGTGCGTTCCACGCACACCAGCCCCACATCTGCTGCCGCTCCCAGCATGTGCGCGCACCGATGGTTGTGTTGAGGCCGCCCAGCAGGCAGCAGTAGGAGAGGGGGATGAGGAGCTGGCGGATGGGCAGGCGCGCCTTGGAGGCCCAAGTCATGACGATGGGAAGCATGATGCAGAAGACGGGTGTGTCGTTCACAAAGGAGCTGAAGATGGCGGTGACCAGGCACATGCGGACCTGGGGAGGGCGAGGGGGGGTGGTGGGGCAAGGGAGGGCATGCCAGTGGGCAGAGGTGGGTGGGTGGGGCGGCACGAGGTGGCAAGAAGCATCAGGGGACTGTTGCAAGCCGCCGCCGGCGGCACCTCCAAAGTCAGCCCAGGATCACACAAGAGGACAGGTGCACGCGACGGCTAGGAAAACAAGCAGCTGGCAGTGCGTTGCTACCACAAGCCATTGGGCTAAGCAACGTGCAGAGCACTCGACGGTAGGTGACCGGCGTTCCGCACCTGAGCCAGCATGGTGTCGCGAGGCACGCCCAGCAGCTTTGTGATGATCCAGTCGGCACCCCCTGTGGAGGTGATGCCTTGTGCCACCATGAACAGCACTGCAGGGGGGCAGGGGCGTGGGGCAAGCGTCGGGCGTGGGTTGGGTTGTGTTGGGCTCTGTTGGGCTGAGTGAGAGGGCCCGGTCGAGGCATGGCGCCACCCTGCCCACTGCCTGCACCGCCCCTGGATTTAGCAAGCCACCCCCGATGCCCCTGGCCCCGACCCCCTGNTTGCCCTGTCGGTCAACCTCCCCTGGCCGCTGCGCCTCCCTGTCGCTGCCTGCAGGCCGGTATCCAGGTCGGTAACGCCTGCTGGGAGCTCTACTTCCTGGAGCACGGGTGAGCGCGCGGGCGGCGGGCGGGCGGGCGGCGGCGACAGGCAGGGGTGTTGTAACACCGCTCGGGTGCCTCTTCCCAGTGGCCGGCTTTCTAACGTGGCGACCACACCACGCCTCCGCACAAGCGCATTCCTGCCGCACCAACTCGTGCTTGCTTTGCTTGGTTGCGAAAGGGTGGCCTCAAGGACGTTCAAAATGAACACCAACGAAGCCTGCGCCTGCCTGCCTGGCTTGCAAAGCTGGCTGATTGTTGGTTTCCCTGCAGTGTCCTGGCCCGGCGCTGTGGGTGCATAGGCCTGTGCCACCACATGCCCTTTACGCCTGTTTTTGACTTTTCGCCCCCGGCTCCTTCCCCCCGGCTGTCCTCTCTGAAGTTGGCCCACTAAAGGCTGGCGGCGGGGCTCCTGCTTGCTGGCGGCCACCGGCTGCGCTGTGATGGGTCCTCCCATCCCTGCGCCCATGTACTCTGGCTTATGCCTTTGTCACTGACTTGCGTGTGGTTGTAAGGTCGTTTACATCGTCACATCAGCCGGGCACGGCACACAGTGCGATCAGAGCGGGGGAGAGGGCGGGAAGCGTGCGTGCGTGCGCTGCGCCGCTGGTGTGCATCACCCTCCCGCTGCACACCTGCCTCGCTCGGCGGCTAGTGCGTGGGGAGTCGCCGCCTCTGTCCAGCCTTCTCCAGATCAGTCTGCAGGATTGGAGTGGAGGAAAGGGGGGAAGTGAGATGATGTGAAAATGGTGGTGATGGTGAAGGCAGGGCTGCATCCGCATTTTTGCAAACGGGAAGAAGGAACGATACCCCACCGGGAGGAGGGGAGCGGGGAGACGTTGGCATGCATGACATGCTTTGGTGTGAGGACCCCTCCCTGCCCTTCCACCCGCCCTTCCTCCCCGCACCGCCACCCGAGCTCACATTCGTCCTCGCCATCCTCCTCGTTCTCGGCGGACTCAGCGCCCACCTCCTCGTAGTCCTTCTCCAGGGCAGCCAGGTCCTCGCGGGCCTCGCTGAACTCACCCTCCTCCATGCCCTCACCCACGTACCTGCGGGGCGGAGAGGTGGCAAAGCAAACCAGGAGGGGAGTCAGATGGAGGGGGCAGACGAGGAAGAGGGGCAAGCAGGCAGGCAGGTGGGGCGCAGGCAGGCATGCAAGCACAGCTGCAAAGCGCTGGGTGCGTCAGCTTCTAGGCTCTAAACACCCTGTCCCTATGCCCCTCTTCCCCCTGCCCTTTTCGATCACTCACCAGTGCACGAAGGCGCGCTTGGCGTACATCAGGTCGAACTTGTGGTCCAGGCGGGAGAAGACCTCGGCGATGGCGGTGGAGTTGGAGATCATGCACACGGCGCGCTGCACCTTGGCCAGGTCGCCGCCGGGCACCACGGTGGGGGGCTGGTAGTTGATGCCGCACTTGAAGCCAGTGGGGCACCAGTCCACGAACTGCAGGGGAGCAAAGCAGGAGAGGGTGAGTACAGAGCAGAGGTAGGGGTGCATGTGCGGGGCAGGAGGCAGATGCTGCCCACCTGCAGCACCAACGATTTCAGCAGGTTCCAGCACCACCTGCAGCGCACAGGTTCCGCGCCTATAAACAGCCTCTGGTTGTTGCCCTTGCCCTCACCTGGATGGTGCGCTTGGTCTTGATGGTGGCCACGGATGCGTTGACATCCTTGGGCACAACATCACCGCGGTACATCAGGCAGCAGGCCATGTACTTGCCGTGGCGGGGGTCGCACCTGCACAGGCGGGCAGAGGCAGGAGACAGCAGGGAGGTGAGCATGAAAGATGTGCACAGGTCAAAAGGGCAGCATGCCGGGACAGCAGACAGGCAGCACAGCGTGGGAGCAGCAGGCAATCGCCGAGGCAATCGCCGTCATCAAGCAAGCTGATTACCCCGCACCAATCACCACCCACGCGCTGCCCTGCTCGCTTCACACATCACAACTCACTTGGCCATCATGGAGGAGGGCTCAAAGGCGGAGTTGGTGATCTCGGCCACGGACAGCTGCTCGTGGTAAGCCTTCTCGGCAGAGATCACGGGCGCGTAGGAGGAGAGCATGAAGTGGATGCGGGGGTAGGGCACCTGCGGAATGGGGTAGGACAGAGGGGGCAGCAGTTCGCAACAGTGCATACTGTAGGCAAGCAGGCAAGATGGGCAAACAGGCGCGTAGCCCCAAGCACCTGGCTGTCCTGATCAGCTAACGAGCCCCATCGCTGCACGCCGCACTACTCCCTCATCCATGTCCTCAAGTCGTCAACAGTACCGCTCACCAGGTTGGTCTGGAACTCGGTGATGTCCACGTTCAGGGCACCGTCGAAGCGCAGGGAGGCGGTCAGGGAGGAGATGACCTGGGCGATCAGGCGGTTCAGATTGGTGTAGGTGGGGCGCTCAATGTCCAGGGAGCGGCGGCAGATGTCGTACACAGCCTCGTTGTCCAGCATCACGGACACGTCGGTGTGCTCCAGCAGGGAGTGGGTGGACAGCACCGAGTTGTAGGGCTCCACCACGGCGGTGGACACCTGCCAAGAGGGTTGGGGAGGGTAGGAGAGGGGGCCAGGAGAGGTACTGGGTGAGCCAGCTGCCGGTGTGCTTTGGGGAGAGCAGGTACCGCTGGCCAGCAGCAGAGCAGCAGGCTGCTAAGCAAGTCCTGAGCCAGTTGTCGACCCCAGATGCCCCTCACAGCCCAGCGGTTGCGCTCCTCTCCGGGCCCCTCTGCCCACCAGGCCCGTTGCGCTGCCAGAACACACCCACCTGGGGGGAGGGGTACACGGTGAAGCCCAGCTTGGACTTCTTGCCGTAGTCCACGGACAGGCGCTCCAGCAGCAGGGAGCCCAGGCCGGAGCCGGTGCCGCCGCCGACGGCGTTGAACACCAGGAAGCCCTGCAGGCCAGTGCAGTTGTCGGCCAGCTTGCGGATGCGGTCCAGGCACAGGTCCACGATCTCCTTGCCGATGGTGTAGTGGCCGCGCGCAAAGTTGTTGGCGGCGTCCTCCTTGCCGGAGATCAGCTGCTCGGGGTGGAACAGCTGGCGGTAGGTGCCGGTGCGGACCTCGTCAATCACGGTGGGCTGCGGGGAGGGGAAGAAAGGGGGAGCGGGCGGGGAGGGGTCAGGCAGAGAGGACTTGGGCAGGGAGACCTCCCTGTTGGGACAAGGTTGGGGATCCGGGGCGTGCTGCACAGTTGAGCAATGCAAGGCTGAGGCAAGAGGGCGCGCGCGCAAGCACAGGTGCGGTGACGGTCGTTGGGTGGCCCTGTAGAGCCGTCCCAGATCCTGCTCACACTCTGCTGTTGCCCCGCCGCCCTGTGGCTGGCCCCATGCCTGCCCCACTCGCTGACCTGCCCTGCTCACCTCCAGGTCGACGAACACGCAGCGGGGCACGTGCTTGCCGGCACCGGTCTCGGAGAAGAAGGTGTTGAACGCATCGTCGCCGCCACCGATGGTCTTGTCAGGGGGCATCTGGCCATCGGGCTGGATGCTGCAGGGGGCGAGGCAGCAGCAGGCATGGGCGGTGAATGAAGGCGGCCAGGGGGAAGAGGCTGGGTGTTGATTCAACAGCACCGGCGGTCCTTGCGCGAGCTCCCGCCTCGCGCCGGCCCGCACGTTGTCACAGGCGGGGGCCTGGGGAGGCCACCCCAAGGGGCAGGATTGCGTTTGGATCACAGCAAGAACAGGCACAAGGGTTCATAGCAGCAGCCGGTCACTGGGAAGAGGCACCCAAGCGGTGTCACAACACCCCCGCCTTGTCGCCGCCGCCCGCCCGCCCGCTCACCCGTGCTCCAGGCAGTAGAGCTCCCAGCAGGCGTTACCGACCTGGATACCGGCCTGCAGGCAGCGACAGGGAGGCGCAGCGGCCAGGGGAGGTTGACCGACAGGGCAATTGGCAGGTGCCTTCGTTCCGCTGGGCAAGGCCGGCCCGCCTGGGCACTGATCGCGGCACCCGTCGGTCCCACGCCGCCCGCCGTGCCGCCTGGCGCCGCCCCTGCCCCGGCAGGCAGCCCTCACGCCGGTCAATTTGAACGCGGACCCCCCCGGCAGGCGACCCGCCAACCTCCCTCCCTCCCTACTCAGTCGCTCGCCCCGATAACTCGCCTGGCCTATATGTATGGAGATGACCTCACGCATGGTGCTGGGGTGGCTTGGGTGTTGTTGGGGGCGACGAACAGGTGCAAGGACCTGAGCGCCGCTGAGGGGATGGGGAGGGGACAGGGAAGGGTGGGGAGCGGGAGCGGAATGGCGAGCGGAGCTGGGGCGAGGCCTCTTGAGCAAGAGCGCGCCTTTCCAGCTGGCCCCCTTGCATGGGGCTTGACCGGCCCAAGGGTGCGCCAGCCAGCTCCCTACAGGGCCTCACGGAGTGGCGAGGGGTCGACAATTCAATGAGCGTCGGCGCAAGGGCCATCGACCATCCAGGGCTGCGCCCGACGCCCACCCGCCGCCGCCGCCCCGCCTGCCGCTCTGAGCGCCTTCTGGGTGCGCCTGCTGGCGTGGCAGCACAAAGTGGGATGCAGGGTGCTGCGCCCTGTTGGCAGGCTCTCCAACCACATTGATCACTGAAGGCAGACATTGCCAAAGGCTTGGGGCAAGAGGCAGCTGAGCGGGCACGCGCCGCCGCAAGCATCCGCAAGTTCGCAGTTCAAACTGGCCGTCTTGGGGTTGGGAAATGTGAGATCGGGCGGTGGTTGCCGCCACTTGTGATCAAACATGATAGACAGCGGCAGGCCCTGTCTGGGGCGCTCCCGTGCCTGTGGGCAGGCGGCGCCCGCAGTTCCGCCCGCTCTTCCCCACCGGTGGAGGTTCCACCCTGTGCGCCCACCAGACGCATCAGGCCGGCGGGATGGTTGCCGGCGCCTGACTGCCTGGCTGCTTTCCCTGCAAACAGGTGCAGCTCTCCCCTTGCAGTGTGCCTGGGGCGATGGCACAGCCTGCAGTGCTGCACGTCAGGCAGGCTGGGTAGCGGCTGAACAGTCGTGCACGCCCCACGAGCACGCCCCACGAACGGCGGCAGCACCCCCGCCGCATCCACAGCAACTGCCAGCATGCCCCGGGCCCACTGTTTCTTTCGGTGGGTGTCAGCTTTTATTCACAGAGGATGCTGTGAACTCACAATAAACCGACTGTTTACGGGGTGGCCAGGCTTTGCAAGAGAGGCCAGGCGCGCCCAGCCCCTCCGCCATAACGATGGGCAGCGTTGAGCATGTTGCATTCATGTGGGCAACGGTGAAGCAGAATGTATGTTTTGAGCGGGGGCTGCGAAATACCAAACAGGCGTAGAAAAAGCAAGAGCAAGTCTCGGGCACTAAGAGGAATACTTTGGCAAGGGGACGGACAGAAGAGAAAAGGGACAGGTGGGGTTTGTGGGATGGAATGGAAGGTGACATGTGAAAGCTGCTCTACAGGGTGGGTTGAGAGTTGAATTGACGGTCGGAAGCGTGCCAGCCTGGCAGGCGCGTAGCCTGTAGGGGGCGAGTCGGTCACCGCTTGGTCCCAGCCGCCTTGTCGGCGCGCCGTGCCCGCCACCACCCCACCGTCTCCACCACCTGTGGTGCGCCCATGACCACCAGGCTGACCAGGCCGGTCACCAGCCACACCAGGCCCCAGTTGTCGTGAAAAATGAGGGAGACGATGGAGACAACGGCCTGCGGGGAGGGGCAGGAGGAAGGGGGCAGAGGGGGGTGAGGGCAAGAGTGGGAGAGAGCACGCAAGCAGGGGCATCACTTGTGGCTGCGCACAGGGTTGACGGGCGGCAGCGTGAGCAGAGCCAGCAGTGACAAGCTGTCTGCGCGCTGCGGCCGCCCTCGTGCAGACCCTGCTGCCGGGCACGCACCAGCACGAGTTGCATGGGTGTCCCAAACTTGAGGAAGTCGCGGGAGGAGTGGCCGCCGGCTGCCAGTGCCATCAGGTTGGTCTGCGGGGGGAGCACAACATGAAGTTAGAAAGGCGGGGGGAGCTGAGGAGCGAGGATGTGGGGGAGTGCG
>JTEE01000320.1:2495415-2511163 GCA_002896455.3 Chlorella sp. ArM0029B | reverse complement strand
ACCCACAACAGTCATCAGTCCAGAGCTGGCGAAGCCGACCAGCGCGTTCTTGATGGTGATGATTTTGAAGACGACAGACAAGGCTAGCACCATGTTCATAACCAAGTCGGCTGCATTGGGAGGGAGGGAGGGAGGAGGGAACGGGAGGGGCAGGCGGCAGGGTGAGGTAGGGCACGTGAAAGGCGGTGCGAGTGCGGGGTGTCGCTTGCGGGGTGTCAACAACGGCAGCACGATGTGGGCAGCATGGAGATGTGATGAGGTGGCTGGCAAGGAGGGCAAAGTATATGGTGTGAGGTGAGGCAGCAAGGGAGGAGGGAGGGGCAAACGGGCCGCTGAGGGGGCCACAGCCACCCGGATGCCTGCTCAGCGGGACACCCACCCAACCGCCCGCCTGCCGGCCCGCCCCCACCAACCCACCTCCCACAATGTCAAACACCATCAGGAGGAAGCCGCCGAGGATGAGGGCCAGGCTGATCCATCCCTGGGGCGACAGCGTGCTGAACGTGGTCTGCAAATTAAGCTCGGGTTTCTCTGGGGCGGACCAGGTGATCAGCTCGGCTGGGAGGCACATGAGCAGGACCTGCGCATGGGAGGAGGGGAAGGGAGGCGGGGAGGATGGGGGGGGGGTTGAGGGCGACCACCTCACATGCATGCTTTTGCTGGCACAGAGATGCCTTGGGAGAATGAGTTTGGATGCCGGGATTGAAGGCCGCGGCTGGCGGCGGACGCCAACCGCCGGCGCGGGAGTTGAGCAGGCGGCAGCGGCAGCGCGGGGTTGGCCCACATGCGCCCATCGGCCGGGGCTGGCCGACTACATATTTGTGAAGTTTCAATTCAACTCACTCCGAGGCCAAAGATGCCCAACACGCCTATGTTGTAGGCTGCTTTCGTGCCGAGCCAGGCCCTGACAGGGCCCTGCCCACCGCGGGCTGTGCTCGCCATACTGCGTGCGAAGCTGTTTTAAGCGCAGGCAGGTGGTGGGTAGGGCGCAGACGGAAGCTTGAACTTGATTAACGAGCGAGCGCGCGACCACTGAGCGGCCAGCTCTGGTTTAGAATGTTTGTGCTTGACAAGCTTCAAGCTTGTATCAAAGCCAAGTGAAAGGCCAAGTGCATGCTGCCGACGTGGCAGTGGCAGCAAAAATTGCTGGTACCCTCATTCCCTCCAACCACAGCTCGTAGTTCCGCAAAGTACGGGGCTCGAAGAATGCTGAAGAATCGACGAATGGGCTGGCCCAACGTTGATGGGCTGGCCCAACAACTCGTACCGGTAGCTATGAATGGCCACCAGATACCAGGTGCCGTGCCAGCCTGCAGCTACCACCCAACATAGCCAGCACTGTCAGCGCGCCTGCATCACTGGGGACACCCACACCAAGTGCTGCACAAGCTTGACTTCAGTCAGGCGGAAACGCGCATGTTTGTGAAGAAGAAGCTGACCAGATGGGGCCGCTGTGGCATTGTTGAGTGGCCACCACCGGCCCACCGCTCGCCCTGGCTCTGGCCACCTGACCTGGCGCCCTTCCCTGCAGCACTGCTTCACGACGCGCTTGTTACACTGCTTCACGGCGCGATTGTTACACTACTTCGCTGCTCCCGCAGGTGTGCACACCGCCACACAAATATGAAGGGCCGGCCCCAGGCAGGCAGGGGCAGGGCCGTGTTGATCACGAGGTAAAAAGCACCTGTCTGTCTGTTACCACTCTTCATCCCACCGCTCGTTGTTCCAGCCCCCGTTGCTGGGGCTGGCAGCAGCGCCGCCCTTGGACGCGTGGTTCCACTCGTCTGCGCTCATGGCAGGCCGCCCATCCCTGCCCGCAACCGCCTCATATCTGTGCTGGGCCGCCGACAGCTCAACTCCGCTGGCAGAGCTGCCGGCACTGCCACGCCCCGGGGACGCCTGCCGGCGCCGCCGCACGTACAAGAAGCCGCCTCCCGCAGCTGCCATGCACAGCGCTGCCATGACAAACAGAGCGCCACTGGGGCCCGAGCCGGCGCCGGGAACGGCCCTGCAGGGGCAGGGGGCAGGGCGGGGTGGCGCAGGGCCGGGCAGACGCAGCGTTGGAAAGCAGCGGGGGGGGAGCAGGGGCGGCAGTGTGGCATCGGCAGGTCAGTCTTGAGTAGGACAGCACAGGGAGGTGTGCCCAACCTGGGTCATGGCCAGCGGCAGTTCATCACCCCCTGGCAAGGGCGCCCGACAACAACAAGAGGCCTCGCCTCGCCCTCCCTTCCCTCCCTCCCTCACCTGGTGCCCTTGGGTGCTGCCGCCGCTGCGTCCACCTGAGCATCGCCCTCATCGTCATCACCGCCCTCATCATCGCCCGCATCGCCTTCCCCATCGCCCTCCTCGCCCTCATCATCGCCCTCATCCCCGCCCTCCTCATCGCCTGCATCGCCCTCTCCGTCGCCATCGCCGCCCTCGCCGCCCTCCCCATCCTGCGGCTGCCCCGGCTGCTCAGCCCGCCGCTGCTCTTGCCCCTCATCCCCGCCGCCGCCCTGCTGAGCTGGCGGGGGCGGGCTGTCATCTGCCACGTCATCCTGACGGGGCGGCGGCGACCGCCCTGTCAGCGCCCCATCGGCTGCCAGTGAGGGGGCGGCTGCCGGCGGCTGCACCTCGTCCTCCTCCTTCTCCTCCTCCCCACCCTCCTTGCGGCCCGGCGGTGGCCTGCTGCCTGCCTCCTCCCCAGTCCCCTCTTCCTTCCCGGGGGGCGGCGGGCTGGCTGCGGATTGCTCAACAACCTCCTCGCCCTCCGGGCTGGGGCGCGGGGCGCCGCCCGACTTCCCCTCCTCCTCCCCCTCCTCCTCCTGTTCTCCCTTGCCGCCTGGCGGAGGCGGGCTGGCTGCCCGCTCCTGCTTGCCCTCCCCTGCCTCACCCTCCTCACCCTCCTCATCGCTGCTGCCGCCCTTGGCAGGCCGGGGGGAGGACTGAACAGTGGCGTTCTTCCCACCAGCTGCCGGTGCATCGCCTTCCGACTCTGGCTCAGCTGGCGGCGCGGCCTTGGCCGCCGGCTGCGCTGCCTTGGGCGGCGGCAGTTTCTTCGTCTGTGCCGCTCCGCCCTCCTCCTCCTCGCCCTCCTCCTCCTCACCCTCCTCCTCCCCCTCGCCCTTGCCTCTGCGTGTGCTGTCTTCCCCCTTGACTGCCTCGTCATCGTCATCTTCTCCGCCTGCCGGCAGCGAGGGTTTTGCTGCCTTTTTCTGTGGTGCGGGCGGGGCTGCAGGGGGTTCGCAGACGGCACGGCAGGCCAGCAGAGGGGAGGGGCTCAGCTCAGCAGGCCGGGTTGGCAGGCGGTGTGGGCATGTGCCTGACTTCACCCTAGCTTCAGCAGTGTAGACACGCATGGCTCGGGCCACACAGCAAGGAGCACGGGGTGGCATGCATGCACCACCCGGGTTGATGCACACACACATGCCACACCCCAGTGTGTCAGCATGGTGTTTCAGTGTGCCAGCAGAACCTTCACCAATGGATGCATCACCCCAACGTCCTCAACGCACTGGCGCACAGGCAGGCGGGCGGCACATGCATCAAGCACTGCACTGCTGCACCCACCAGGCACGTCTACATCTTTATCATCCTCGTCGTCTGCTGGCGGCGGATCATCAGTGTCCACATCCGTCTCTGACGGTGGCCGGCGCTTGCCGGTGCCGCCCGCCGCAGTTGACGTCGAGTTGGTGCCAGCAGGCGCCGCCTTGGCTGCCGTGCCTGCCCCTGCTGCGTTCTTGGCAGCGACTGGGGTCTTTTTCCCCGTCGCTGCCGCATCCTCAGCTGCCTCGTCCTCTCCTTCTCCTGAGGCGCCCTTCAGACTGCTGGCGGGGTCGGTGGTGGGATTTTTGCCGCCGGCCAGGGCGGCACTGCCGCCGCTCAGCGCCGAGTCGGCGGCTGCCTCGCCGGGCTTGGTGCCATTGTCTGCTAGCCGGCGCGCGTGTACTGCTGTCAGTGCAACGGCAAGAATCAGCAGCAGGAGAGAGCGACTGAACAGGCAGTGTGCTGGCTGGCTCCGCATGGCTGCGACTTTGGGTGCAGCTTTCTCCACTCGTGCTCGCGGTGTTGTTGTACTGAGAGCGGCACTCTGCAAGGTGCAAGGTTTGCTCACCTCCCGAGCCAGCTCAGCGGATGATGTTGCCAAAGCAACAATGCGCGGTGTTGCTCGCCTTTGCCGCCATTGCAACATCGCGCATTGTCCAGCATCATGAGCGACACGGAGTATTCAGACGTCGAGGAGCAGGCGCCGCCCGCTGTGGCGCCCCGGGCCGCGCCTGCCGCTCCCAAGCCCGCGTCCAAGGCTTCTAGCGGCCCATCGGCGGGGATAATCATCGGTGTGCTGGCGGCGGGCGCTGCTGTGGCGGGAGGGGTGGCTTACAAGCTGCTGTCGGGCAAGCCAAAGGCGCGTGGCTCCACCCCGGCCGCCTCGCCATCCAAGAAGAAGGTATCACCCGTGAAGAAGACGATCTCCCGCCGCACCACCTCGGCAGCCTCGGCAGCAGCAGAGGCGCCGGCGGCAGAGGGTTCCGGCACGCCAGCCGCCGCCGCTCCCGCCAGGCAAGCTGCTGCAGCCTGGGTGGAGAGTTGCATGGTTTGCTGGGAGTTGCGTTGCAAGGTTTGCCGGGATGAGACATCGTTCAGCTGGAATGGGCACCGGCAGGGAGCACAAGTAAGCAGCCAGCGCACGTGCACATGTGCTTATCCCCAACGCTGCCTCCTCCTTTCCTGCAGCAGCAGCCGTGCTGCTCCAGCGGCGGCGGCAGCAGCAGCTGGGGCCGCGCCCAAGCGCTCTGCGGCCCCCGTGCTGCCAGCCCGCCCGTCCCCCAGGCGCACCGTGTCCAAGCCGGCTGCGCCGGCAGCGGCGGCAGCACCCAGCGCGGCGCCAGCAGCCCCCAGTGGCGTGGCAGAGGCAGCCGCCAAGCAGGCTGCTGCAGCAGCTGCTGCTGCTCAGCAGAAGGCAGAGGCAGAGGCAGCGGCTGCCAAGGAGACGGCGGCAGCAGCGGCCGCCGCATCCGCCAAGCAGGCGGCCGACTCGGCTGCATTCTATGCCAAGGAGAATGCGGCTGCCGAGTCTGCTGCTGCCGAGGAGGAGACAGCGGCTGCAGAGGCGGCTGCCAAGGAGACGGCGGCGGCAGCGTCTGCAGCGTCCGCCAAGCAGGCGGCCGACTCGGCGGCATTCTATTTCAAGGAGAACGCAGCCGCCGAGTCTGCTGCTGCCGAGGAGGAGGCGGCAGCTGCAGACGCTGCTGCAGAGGCGGCTGCCAAGGAGACGGCGGCGGCAGCGTCTGCAGCGTCTGCCAAGCAGGCTGCTGAATCAGCTGCGTTCTACGCCAAGGAGAATGCGGCTGCCGAGGCTGCGGCTGCTGAGGAGGAGACGGCAGCTGCAGAGGCTGCTGCGGCGGAGGAGGCGGCAGTTGCAGAGGCTGCTGCCAAGGAGAAGGCGGCTGCAGTTTCTGCGGCGTCTGCCAAGCAGGCTGCCGACTCGGCCGCATTTTACGCCAAGGAGAACGCTGAGGTGGCTGCCGCCGTCGCCGCTGACGTGGCAGCACCCACCCCTGCCCCTGCCGCTGAGGTGGCAGCGCAGCCTGCTGCGCCTGCTGAGGTCGCCGAAGCTGATGCTGCACCCGCTGTGGCCGCTGAGGCTGCGCCTGCCGCCGCAGCGGAGGCGCCGCCTGCAGAGCAGGCAGCCGATGGCGCTGCAGCAGCTGTTGAGGGCGGGGCAGAGGAGGCGGTTGTGCAGCACCATGTGCTGCCCACTGCTGCTGACCTGGCAGCGCTGGTCCTTGCCCCCGAGGCGGCCGCTGACGGTGCGGCAGTCAAGAAGGCGGAGGAGGAGGGCGCCGTGGTGCGGCTGGGCGACGTCCCTGCCCCCCAGCTCAACTTTGAGGGCGCTCCCGGCGTTGACGGTAAGTGGTACACCAACAATCTGTAGCACTGGCATGCACCAAGGGAAGGCAGCTGTGGCAGCCCGTGCGGGGTGCGCTGTGCTGGGCATTGCAGGGTGCTTTTGCACGGTTTGCGTGTTCGGTGAACAGGAGGCGTGTTCCAGAGGGTGTTCAGCGTGCAACCTTCAGCGTGCACTAGTGGGGGCAACGTTCCCCTCACTTGCCGGGCACCTCTCTGCCTCCCACTATCCCGCACTCACCCCTGCTGTGCACAACTAGTGAACGGTTGATACAACACACTCGGGGAGCAAAAGGCAAGGTGCCCGCTTGACTTCTGGTATGGCCCCCCTTGTGTCCTGTCCAGACGTTGCGGACGAGGCGGAGCAGAAGGCGCTGTGATGCTTGCTGCACTCCAAATTCTGCATTCGCCCTGTGTGCTGTGTGTGCTGTGTTCACACGACATGCCTCCCTGTGTGCTGCGTGTGCTGTGTTCAGACGAGATGAACGAGGTGGAGCAGAAGGCCAAGGACATGAGCCTGCACGCACACAAGCTGGTCAAGGAGAACAAGTGAGCGGGAGCGGTTAGGGAGCGCATCCTGACCCTGGTCATCAGCTCAGCAGTGCAGTACTTGTACAGTACTCTTGTGTGCGTGGCTGGCGTTCTGCTGTGCTCCTGCTTTGTTCGGATCACGCTGCTTGCTGGTCAAGGAGAACAAGTGAGCGGGAGCGGGGCTTAGCAGTGCAGTCAACCCAGCAGTGCAGCACATGTGTGTGAACCCGGGCAGCAGGCGTTCTGCTGTGCTGCTGCTTCGGATCACGCTGCGTGTTGGTCAGGGAGCAAGTGTGGGCAGCATAGCACACCAGGGGGCTCCCTGGATGTTGATATGGGCTTCAGGTGAGGAAAGAAATGGCTGGCAGGGCGCCGTCAGGTTGCACCAGCTGGGAAACTGTGCTGTCGGGTTCACGGGCTGGCTGGAGCGTTCCCATAAGTCATCCAACACTCACCTGCCACCGCTTTCCGCGGTCTTGGCCTTCCGAGTTCACACAGGCTGAGGCCCCCTACTCCCGCCTGCCCGCCCTCCTCCTGCCTGACCACCCTCCTCTCTCTTCCCTGTCCTCCCCCTGCAGCAACATTGTGCAGGGGTCCAAGGAGCAGAAGGCCGCCCTGGAGCTTCTGCTGCTGCCGGAGAACGCGGGCAAGGCGCGGCCGCACCTGGTGGCCGCCTGCGCCTTTGCCCTGGGGTGAGCACAGCACAGCACAGCACAGCACAGCACAGCTGCTGGAAACACGTCTGTGGCACACTTTTGTGTTGTTGCAGCGCTGAAAAATGGATGATTGAATGCATGAGGAGCGAAGCTGCTAGCGCCCGGCGGTCTCCCGCGCAGCCTGCCCTGCATGCTGAGCTGATCTGCGCACCATGGCCCTGCACTAGCACCCCGTCCCCCTGCGCCTGTGCGCACAGACTCCTCCCTCCGCTGGTTCCTGGCCCCGGCCGCGCCCATCCCATCGCTTGCCCCCACACTTCCCCCACACTTCCCCCGCTGCCCCGCGCCCGCCCTTCTCTTGCCACCTTGGGTGGCTCCAAAGTTGGGCCGCACCTACCCACCCCCCTGCCTCACCCCCTGCGTGCTGTGCTGTGCTTTGCCATGCTGTGCAGCGACATGCTGCTGGCCCAGCGCAAGGTGGATGAGACCAAGCGGGCCCTGGCCATTGCCTATCAGACCTCCAGCCACATTGAGGACAACGGGCCCAAGGTGGGGCGGGACGCATGCTTGTATGCTTGCATCGCATGGAGGGTTTGTTGTGCGGAAAACCTGGCCATGTCCCTGAAACCAACAATGTGGGGAGCGCCCGTGCTCTGGTTCAATGTATGTGTGCACATCGCTTGCGCGGCCGGCTGCCGCCACCCCCACCCTGGGGGGTCCGGAAGAAGAAGCGTCCCATCCTGGGCGTCAACTCTCGCCTCTCCGGCGCCCACGCCTGCTTCAGCATCCTCCCTCATTGCCTCCTGTGTTTCGCTTCCCCCCGTCATGCAACCCTTGCCGATGTGCTCGCCCTCACTCTACCACGCGCATCCCCAAGTGCAAACCCCGGTTTGCCTGGGCCTTCTCACCCTGCCTGTTGCATGCTGTGTTGCACGTGCTGCCCTGATGAAACACAACCCCGACACGCTCAAGTCGGAGGGAAAGGCTCCTGTTCCCTCTTGACAGACACAAGCAAGCAACCCCTGCCTCTGACACTGCTGTTGGGGTTGTGTGTGTGCCGCAGGTGCGTGCCCTCATGAACTACGCCTACATCACCAAGTCTGAGAAGAAACCTTACCTTGTGCCTTTCTTAAGCTGTGTTTGCACGCTTCCTGTGCTATAAGTGTGCACCCTCACGGATTCTGATTGCACGTCTCCTGTTCTCTTTTGGCTCCTGTTCTCTGCTGACCACACAACAACCCTCCTTGTTGGTATCTGTGTTGTGGCCGCAGGTGCGTGCCCTCGTGAACTACGCCTACATCCCCGACTCTGAAAGAAACCTTACCTTGTGCCTTTCTTAAGCTGTGTTTGCACGCTTCCTGTGCTGTAGGTGTGCACCCTCAAGGATTCTGATTGCACGTCTCCTGTGCTCTTTTGGCTCCTGTTCTCTGCTGACCACACAACAACCCTCCTTGTTGGTATCTGTGTTGTGGCCGCAGGTGCGCGCCCTCGTGAACTACGCCTACATCCCTGACTCTGAAAGAACCTTACTTGTGCCTAATCTTCTTCATCTGTGCTTGCACGCTTAGTCTTATCTTTATCTTAAGCTGTGTTTGCACGCTTCCTGTGCCGCAGGTGCGCGCCCTCATGAACTACGCCTACATCACCAAGTCTGAGAAGAGGGTGGCGGCCACGGAGGCGACGTACAGCGAGGCGCTGGACCTGGCGCGGGCGCAGCACGGCGCACGGCACGGCATGGTGGAGAAGATCAAGTACGAGTGGAGCGCATTCCTGGGCAGCAGCGGGCGCGAGGTGAGAGAGAGGGCCGGGCGGGGGAGGGGGCAAGGTGGGGGCGCCAGGGATGAGGACGGTGTGGTTGACGGAGAGCCCAACTTTCGGTAAGATGGTCGAGTGTGAGCGGAGCTTGCTCCCGGGGAGTCTGCTCTGTGGTTAAGGCTGCTCTTCTGACCTGTTTCCGTTTCTTTCCCTCTTTCCGATGAGGGCGGGCCTCGAGGGCCATCCTGGGACGGGTCGCCCATGTGCCCAACCTTGAGCCACATGTCCTCGCCCCTGCCTGCCTGGCCGGCCTAGGCCGCTACATGCCAACACCAGCGACGTGCACGCCCTGCGAGTTGACTGCCACGTCCAACGAGCTGGCCTCCAAGCTGGCCTTAAGCTGCCTTCAGGGGCGGAGGTGCCCCTCCACCCGCGCCACCCGCCTGCCTGGCCCTCACCCCTGCACATGCACTGCCCCATGTCCGGTGCAGTCCGAGGCCGCCAACATGCTCATCCAGTCTGCCTCCGAGCTGCTGGCCGAGGCTGAGCGCCTGGCAATCGAGGAGGGCAGCGGCGGCAGCGGCGAGGCTGAGGGTCAGAAGAAGGAGGAGGAGAAGGAGGCCAAGCCGGCCGCCGCTGCCAACGGGGCAGCAGCTGAGGCTGACCCGGGGACGGGGCTGGAGCATGCCGAGGGGGAGGCGGCTGCGGCGGAGGAGGGGGAGGAGGAGGAGGAGGAGGCGATGACGCCGGTGCAGAGCGCGCAGCACTACGCTATGCGCAACCTGATGAACGCGGGTGCGGGGTGGGCGGGCGGGCGGGCGTGTTTTGAGTGGTTGGGGCTGGCTTGGGTGCGTCTGCAGCTTTTGCCCACCCTTCCCTTGAACCCAGTGCATTGCCCCAGTGCACTTGGCGTGTTGGACGGTCTGCCGCCATGCCAGCCTGGCGGGAAGATGCCACATGCACACCCACACGGATGCACCCTACCTGCCTGTTTATGCTCTGCCACCCCAACACACACCTTCCACCTTGTGTGCGGCAGCCGGCGTGTTGGGACAGCCTGCAGCCATGCCAGCATGGGCAGGAGCTGCTATATTCACACTCACTTGCACTCATTCCTTCGCTGTATCCGCCCTGCTGCTTCTCAACAAACGCCCTCCCCCCTTTTATTGCCGCAGCCGGCGTGTTGGACGGCCTGCAGCAGTACCAGCATGGTCAGGAGCTGCTTCATCCACACTCACTTGCATTCATTCCATTGCTGATCCGCCCTGCTGCTTCTCAAGAAACGCCCTCCCCCCTTGTGCTGCTTGTTGCAGCCGGCGTGCTGGACGGCCTGCAGCAGTACCAGCGTGGTGAGGAGCTGCTGGCCAAGGCGCTGGACATTGCGGTGGTGGGCTGGGGGGCCGGCTCCATGCAGCACCTCAACGTCCTCTACGCACTGGCACAGCACTTCAGGTAAATGGCGGTGCTTTTGTGCAATGTATGAGATGGGGAGATGGGGGCGGTGCCGGTGCATAACGCATGTGATGGGGAGATGGGGGGGTGCCAGTGCATAATGCATGAGATGGGGAGATGGGGACGGTGCTTGTACATAGCTCATGAGATGGGTCCGGGCACAGTCGCGCGGGTTTGGACTGGCGGGGGTGTCTGGCAAGGCGAGTGGGGGGGAGTGTATCAGTAGGGGTGACGTGCGTCAGACGTGGTGTTTGCAGGTGTGGGGCTGGGAGTGCCGCACTTCGGGTGGGCTGGTGGGGGTGGTTGGTAGGGCGGGTGCGGGGGCGGGGAGCAGTAGGGTGCCGTGCGCCAGATGCGGTGCGTGCGCTGAGGTCCGGTCATGCGCCACCTCAGCATGCTCAACACCCTCGCTCCGGCGCGTCAGGCGGGGGTGAATGGGTGGGGCTGGGGATGTGCTGGCATGCTGTAGGAGTCGACCCGTGCGTGCACGCAATTCTTGCGAGCAGGTGCTGGCCTGCAATCCCACCTCAACTCTTGACCCCCATTGTCCGTGCCCTCGGCCAACCTCCTTGTTTGCTGGCTTTCCCATCACACCATCTCCCTCATTCCTTCTCTTGTGTGTGCCACGCGCGCTGCAGGCGGCGGGACATGCTGCAGGATTCCTTGAACGCTTGCCAGCACTTGCCAGGACATGCCAGCACTTGCCAGCACTTGCCAGCACTTGCCAGGACATGCCACCCCTAGTCCCCATCTGACCGTTTCCACATGCGTCCTTCCTCTTGGTTTGTGCGCCACGCTTGCTGCAGGCGGCCCTCCCTGCTTGAACGACTCAACTTGACTGGGCTCCCGCTGCCTGTTGTTGTAAGATGCTTCAGGAGAGCATTGATCTCCATCATGTCATCACATGCTGCCCTTCACTCTCCCACTCCCGTCTGACCCCTTGTCCCCGTCTGACCTCTTGTGCCGCTCCTCTTGTGTGCGCCCGGTGCGCTGCAGGCGGCGCGAGATGCTGCAGGAGAGCATCGACTTCCACGAGCAGGTGCTGGCCATCATGGACGAAAATATCCAGGTCTACTCGCCAGAGCTGCTGCAGAACCGTATCGCAATCCTCAGGTGGGTTGGGTGGTGCACTGAGGCGTCACCATTTCGTGGATGGGTGGGTTGTCCTTGTGAGTGGGGCAAAAGTCTACTCGCCCGAGCTGCTGCCAAACCGCATCGCAATCCTCAGGTGGGGCGGCGTGGTTTTTTTTGTGTGTGTGTGTCAACCCAAAGTGAGGGGGTCTTGTGTTGCTTGCTGCAGAGCCTTGCTCAGAGGGGTGGGAAAGCAGGCTGGGGCGGGAAAGCAGGCTATGTAGTATTCTGAGCTTGGAGCAATGCATTGGAACAGTGGCGGCTGGCTGGGAGCGCTGGTTTGGTGGCAGGGCAGGCCCGAAAGCGGAAAAAGCTCGGCACCCAGCAGACTGGGCGGGCGGGAACGTGCCCTTTACATCTGTATGTTCCACTCTATTGTCCACTCTTATGTCCACTCTTATGTCCATTCTAATGTCCACTCTATTGTCCACTCTATGCAAACCTTTCTGCTTGCCTGCCTGCAGGGATGTTGCTGTGCTGATGGACAAGGTTGGTCAGGGCGAGGCTGCGGTGGACTACGCCACCGGAGCGCTGGTCAACGCGCAGGTACGGGGGGGGGCGGGCTGCCGCCGCCTGCTGAGGGCAGGGGAGGGTGGTGTTTTGAGAGGCTAGGGCAAGGCGGGTCAGTCAGCGGGCGGGCGGTGTGCATGGGAGTTTGTGTGAAGAAGGGGGCGAGCGCTCCAACGCTCGGGGTGAGCAGAAGGGAGACGGTCAGAGGGCTGCGTCAGCCCCGCATCTGCAGCCGCGCCCGCAGGCAGCACGTTTTGATGTACGGCGACTGATTGTCCTCACTCACCAGGGCCAAACTTGCTGTACCGCCCGCCCC
This sequence comes from Chlorella sp. ArM0029B, assembly GCA_002896455.3. NCBI lineage: Eukaryota > Viridiplantae > Chlorophyta > Trebouxiophyceae > Chlorellales > Chlorellaceae > Chlorella > Chlorella sp. ArM0029B. The sequence continues at coordinate 2,498,926 of JTEE01000320.1, read as the reverse complement.
CTTCCTATCTCCCATCGTCACCGCCCTGCATGCGTCACCCAGCTCGCCCCTCCAGGCCGCCCTGCCCAACTGAGACTCCCCCACCCCCTGGCCACGCTGCCTCCCCCACCCCCATTCGCTACCTTCTTTGTGTGTGCAGACGCTGGCAGGCATCATGCAGGGCCAGTCGCGGGCCACCAGCCACCCCATTTTGGAGCCCTTCTACCGCCTGCTGGCAGAGCTCAAGGCAAAGGTGGGCGGGCGGGGCGGCTTGCGGTTGTTATTTTGAAGCAGCCGAGTTGTTCCGGTTCTTCGGTATCTGGCTGCTATGCTCATCAACCCGTCACCCTGCCCGCCGCCCGCCCGCCTCCCACCTGTGCTTGCCTGGCAGCGTGGCACGACGGTCCTGCCAGAGTTGTGTTTCCGGCAGCGCGCTGCTGGGTTTGGTCGCTGCCCCGCCCTCGCGCGCTCCCTCTGCTGCTCCCCCTTTCCTCACGTGCCTTTCCTCCACCCTAACTTCACCTCCCCTGCCCTGCCCTGCCCCGGCTGCCTCGGTACCGGAATGCAGATTGGCGATGAGGAGGGCGCAGCCGAGGCCAAGCGCATGCTGAATGAGAGCAAGCTGCACCAGCGACTGGCCCAGGGCGGCCGGCAGCAGCAGCAGCGCGGCGGCGGCAAGCCCAGCGGCGGCAAGCGCGGCAGCAGCAGCGGGGCGTCGACCGCTCGCGCCGGCGGACGCCGCGTGTGAGCCTAGATAGTGGGGCAGCTGCCCGGCAGCCAGCGCCCGCTGTGAGTGCTGTGCCTGCTATGACATCGCACGCACCAAAACCGTGAGGACCTCTTTCAAACCACCGTCTGCTGTGGCACACGCACTGTCGGGCTGTTGAGCACCTCGTGCCTGGGGTCCTTGCCTGGAGGGGGGTCACCCTCTGCCCTTGCCTGCCGGCCTTGTGCCGAGGACCCGCCTTTTCAGGCATGACATGCCCAGCTCAATACTCGTCTCGTTGCTAGCCTTCCTGCCTGCTTGCTAGCTAGCTAGCTGTGTTTTCTTGCTTGCTGATTCGCCCGCTTGTTGCTTGCACCGGGCCTGCCTGGTTCTTTTCATCGTCCACACGCCAAGCTCCCTGGCGCGCCTCACCAGTCCACCCTCATTCATCCACACCCAAGAGCGCTTTTGCATATCGCAGCAGCACCTGTCCTTTTCCCCCTTTGGTCTCGCTTCAAGTTGATCCTGTGTCTCCCCTCCATGCACTGTCCCCGTGGTGTAATGCACTGTTCACAGCGAGGGCAGGCAGGATGGCGGTTGGAGCATGGCAGCGGTGAGGTGTGCACACTAGGGCAAACAGGATCAGAGAGGCAGGGGCAGGGGAGAGGGGAGGGGGGGACCTAAAAAGGATATGCTGTTACATGCAGCTACATGTAAGTATTCCATTCATGTGTACACTAGGGACAAACAGGAACACAGAGAGGCAGGGGAGGGAGATGCAGTGTTGTGACATGCAGGTACATTGGGCGTCCGTTGTGTTGTTCTTCCATTCGTGTGTGGCGCAGTGTGCCGGGCAGCCACAAGACGCACTAGCAGGGCGCAGATGTTGTGTACTGAACGCTCATCTACCCTTTTTGAGAAGCTGGTCTGCAAAAGCAGGGCGCCTGCTTGGTGAAGATCGCGCGACTGTTGGTAAAGTGCCTGTCCACCTCCCTGGCCTCCTCAATCCAGCAGGAGCAGGGCGCGGACGTTGCGGGCTGAGGCGCCGTCCAGCCTCTATGGCCCCATGGGGCTGAATACAAAAGGGAACTCAAGCCCCGTCTCATTATTCCGGCAGGAGCAGGGCGTGGGTGTCCTCGACCGCCGCTATATGTGCCTAGTCCGGCAGGAGCAGTGCGCGGATGTCGCGGACAGAGCGCTGCTTGGTCTCCACCATGTGCCCCCGCATGAACAGGAAGGCCACGGCATTCAGGGCAGCGTACACCAGGTAGCTGCCTGCAGAGCGGGGGCGGTAGGGGGCGGCAGGGGCAGAGCGAGTGGCGGTACAGGCAGACGGGGCGGTGGCATGCGAAGCGGTGTTTGAGCGCTGCATGCAGTAGCTTCCCGAGGCAGGCAGGAGCCAGCAAGGGGTGGGGAGGCCAGCAAGGGAGGGCACGGGGCGGGGGTTGCGCAGCAGGGTGCGGCAGGGGCAGGGCTGGAGGGCGGGCACAGCGCAGGCGGCGAGTGCAAAGCAAAGCGCGCCCAAGGGGGGAAGGCCTGCCTGCCTGCCGGCAGAGGAGAGAAGGAGCAGAAGAAAGAGCAGCAGAGCGAGAATAGCAGCAGCAGCAGCAGCCGCAGCAGCAGCAGCAGCTTCGTGCCGCAACGCAGGAGCAGCAGCAGCAGCCACAGCAGCAGGAGCCGGAATGCAGCAGCAGCGGCACAAGCAGGTGCACCCGAACCGCACTCAAGATGAAAGGCAACGATGGCAATCTTGCGCACCCGCGATGCCCAGCAGGGCCAGCATGGAGGGGAAGGTGGAGCCCACCACCAAGTTGGACAGCCAGTTGAGGGAGGTGCAGAAAGCCTGCATGGGTACGATGAAAAAAACACTAATATCAGATACCATGGCAGGTTCCCAGGGGATGAACACAGCTCAGGCGACAGGCATGAGGAAGCACTGTCCCATGAGACCTGTGCTCGGTGCGCACTGAGCAACGAGCGCACCGTGCAGCGTGCAAGGCGTGGGCAAACGTGCGGCGCAGGCCGGCCGCACGCTCGCTCGCAGCAACCGCAGCCCTGTGCCTCACACCCCACCCAAACACAGCGACCAGCCGTTTTCCCCATTCCAATGGACGCTCAACCACCGTTGTCGCTTTCGCCTCTCCCATTCCAACGAACATGCAACCTTGCCGTCCCTGCCTGTGCCCCTGGCCCCCGCACCTGTGCCGTGCCCATGATCTCTTGGGGGAGGATTTCAGGAAGGTAGAGATATGGAATTGGGCCCGCCCCCAGTGCAAAGAACATGATGTATGCCAGGATGGAGCCCAGTGAGGCAACGCCCTCCAAAGGCTTGGGGACTGCGGAAGAGCAAGCAGGGGGGAAGGGAAGGGATCGGGAATGGGCCGCCAGGTGAAAGCGGATGCATGTTACGATCTGAGCAGATGCATGTGCGACATGTTACATGTTATGCAAAAGAGCAGCATGACGGCAAACACGCATGTCACAGCACAGCACAGTGCAACACAGCACAGCGCAGCAGGCACAGCATGCGGCACTCACTGGGCAGCAGCATGAAGGCGGACACGCATGTCACAGCACGGCACAGCGCAACACAGCACAGCAGGCACAGCATGCGGCACTCACTGGGAAGCAGCACGAAGGCGGACAGGCCCAGCCCAGCACAGCACAGCACAGCACAGCCCAGCCCAGCCCAGCCCAGCACAGCACAGCCCAGCACAGCACAGCACAGCACAGCCCAGCCCAGCCCAGCCCAGCCCAGCACAGCACAGCACAGCGCAACACAGCACAGCACAGCACAGCACAGCACAGCACAGCACAGCACAGCAC
>JTEE01000320.1:2479699-2490703 GCA_002896455.3 Chlorella sp. ArM0029B | reverse complement strand
GCTAAATAATTTGGAGGCAAGCACGCGCCAGTACTGCCTTTTGCTGTCCACCAACCTGTGTCCCTCTGTGCCTCCCCCTGCCCCTCCCTCTCCCTCTCCAGTTTGACATCCCCGCCACCTACCCCACCACTGCTCCCGAGATCCAGCTTCCTGAGCTCGAGGGCAAGACGGCCAAGATGTACCGCGGAGGCAAGATCTGCCTGACCATCCACTTCAAGCCGCTGTGGGCCAAGAACACGCCGCACTTTGGCATTGCGCATGCGCTGTGCCTGGGGCTGGCCCCATGGCTGGCAGCAGAGGTGCCTTTCCTCGTGGAGAGCGGCGCAGTCAAGTCCAAGTCGTGACACTGGTGCCAGTCAAGGCGCTGGTTTGGGCACCTTCTCAGCAGCCCGCAGCTTCGACGCAGCCGGCACGCAGCCGGCGGGCAAAGGCAGGACCTGGTACTGGCACCAGCGGCAGTTGCGGCAGGCCTTGCCAGCGCCCTGGGCCTGAGATTTGTTATGAATCGACATTACAGCAGTAGGTAGGCTGTTAGGCAGGGGGCAGCGAACATCATGTTGGGGGCACTGCTGCGTGCGCTGCGGCAATGCAGTACCCTTCAGCGCAGTGTAGGTTCTTAGGCTCTCAATGTTACTTCCTCTTCATTCCGTCGCTTCACACTGTTACATATGGAAGTTCTGTGTACATTGCTCATCAGCTTGCTGTAATGCAGCGAATTGACACTGGAGGCTGCAGCTGGGCAGCTCGCCGTCATCGCCAACATCGTCGCAGCAGCAGGATAACAAGACCCTATCCGCTGCTCTCATCACGGACCTGTATTTTCCATATCCGACTGCAAGTCGCCTGTTAGCATGGCCTATACCTGTCGTGGCTCGCGGGCGCCCGCCCCAGTTGCGAGCTGCCCGTCAGCAGGCCGCGGCCAACACGCAGCACACGCATTGCCAGCAGCATGTACAGCCCGCCTCGATGCCGAGCGGTGCCGGCAGGGTCCCGCAAGCAGCAGCAGGCAGCAGCAGCCCTGGGCGGCCGTGCCCGGCCGGCACCGCTGCCAGCCGTGCCGCGGGGTGCCGCCGCCACATGCGCTCATTACCACCAGCGCAGGCAGCACCGCCAAGCGGGTGGTCATCACTGGCGGCAGCCGTGGGCTGGGGTTTGCAATGGCTCGGGAGTTCCTTGCCCGGGGGGATTCAGTGGTCGTCTGTGGCAGGGACGAGGAGCGGCTGCAGGCAGCGGTGGCGGCGCTCCAGCGCGAGTGTGGGGACGCAGATCGGGCGCACGGCGTCCGCTGCGACTGCAGCAGCCCAGAGGACGTGCAGCGGCTGGGGGAGTTTGTGCAGAGCCAGCTGGGAGGAGTGGACATCTGGCTGAACAACTCAGGTGACTTGAAGACATCAAAAATATTGCTGCCAATCAATCTGGCTGAATAACTCTGGTGATTTGAGCATTTGAATGTTTCAGGTTGAGCTGCCCAGCAAGTGATGCTGTCTGTGGTGAAGCATGCCTGCAAGTGGGCAAGGCAGCATGCCAGAAAGCGGCATCGTGCTGCTTCCTGTGCTGCATTAACAACTGCGCCTGGCCATGCGTCGGTTGCCAGATGATGCAGCTTGGCATCGCCATTTGTGCGCAGCAGCTCTTGCCAGCCCACCCCTGGCCGCTCGGCTCCCCCTGGCTCCAATCCCCCCCACCATTCTCAGCACCGCCTGCCCCCCATTGCCTCCCCGTTCCCTCGCCTCCGTAAATCACCCTTGCAGGCGAGGTCACCGCCAAGCGGCTGCTGGATGAAGTGGAGCCCCATGAGATCGTGCGGGTGGTGGGCTCCAACGTAGTGGGCTCACTGCTGGGATGCCGCCAGGCGGTGGCACTCATGCGCCGCCAGCATGCGCCAGCTGGCGGCGGCCAGGAACCGCGGTACCACATCTTCAACTTTGGATTCAGCCCCTGGGGCGCCAAGGTGAGAAATGCTGAACGATAGTTACTTGGGGCGCTAGAGAGTGGGCACTTGTGCAGCGCCTGGCGTGCCAGGGTCAGCCGGCGCCAGCTGGCGCCAGCCTGGAGCCGCGGCACGACATCCTAACATTTGGATTCCCCCTGGGGCGCCAGATTTTGGCCTGGGGAGGCAGGGTTCTCACCCTTGGCAGGCAGACAGCAGAGCAAGGCCTGGCTGGCTGGCCAACAGTGTGTGGGCAGCAGTGTTCTTTCTTCATGTGCTGCTCCCGGCTGGCACATTCCGTTGAGCCCCACTCTGGGGCGTTGACCCTCAGACCTTCACGTGATGCATTGGCCCACGCCAACCCACCCCTCCCATCCCCTTGACATGATCAGTTCACCAAGAGTGCGGTCACACACAAGGCCAGCAAGCGTGCGCTGGCCCAGCTGAACGAGAGCCTGGCTCAAGAGCTGCGGGAGGCGGGGGTGAACAGCATCGGCGTACACAACCTGTCGCCAGGTGGGCTTGACAGCAGCAGCAGCAGCGGTAGCGGTAGCAAGGCAGCGAGGGCTGCGCGGGGGTGTGATAATCGTGGAGGTGCTAGCCCAGCTGAATAAGAGCTGCGGGAGGCAGGGGTGGCCAGCCTGAGATCCCCCAATTCAGTCCCTGTGAGTAACTTGATGCAGGAGGGGAGGGGTGGCATGGAGGGGAGGTAGAGAAGACATACGGGGCACTGGCCTACAACGGCGCACCACGCTGCCCGCCTGCTGTCGACTTCATGCCTGCCCGGCCCCCCACACTCACCCCCGCTCTTACGCGCACCCGCGCACCCAATCAACCCTCCCCCTGTCCCGACCCTCGAACCCAGGCATGCTTCTCACGGACCTCCTCCTGCGCGACTCCACCCCCGCCGCCCGCCGCTTTTTCAACGCCTTGGCCGAGGAACCAGAAACCGTGGCGGCGGCCCTGGTGCCACGCGTGCGCAGCGTGCGCGGCAGCGGCTCCAGCATCGACTATCTGACCCCCGCAGGCGCCCTGCTGCGCATCCTTTCTGGCCTGCCCCAGGTCATCAACGGCGGGCGTTTTTTTGACCGGGAGGGGCGGCGAGTGGAGCGCCCGGGCGAGGCGTATCAAGACAACGGCGTGCGGGTGCAGGTGCAGCAGCGGCGGGAGCAGCGGCGGGAGCGGCAGCCGTAGGCGCTGGGCTGCTGGCCTGTCGCTGCTTTTTTAGCAACCGTGATGGCGCTGTGTTTGTTGTCGATTGTTCAACGAACGAGTGGTTGTTGGGTGCTGGTCTCCATTCTTGTGCTAAAAAATTCCCTCTCCTTCATTATGTGTGTGAACGCATGCCTCCTCCAGAGACGATCAGCCCCCACAGTTGGCACTGGTCAGCAGCTGGTCAACAGCCGTGACAATTCGTGTGGCGTGCGTGTGCTGTGGGTGTCTGGTGTCCCCACACCCCTCGTCCCCACACCTCTCGAATTCGTATGTCTACCTCCTATCTGCTCGCTCCCTCCATCCACGGCTGGGGATGTCGAACTAGTGTCTGGTGTGCCGAGGCGGCGGCGGCATGGCAGGGGGCATCTAGAGCGCCTCAGGCCACTGCACCTGAAGTTCAGGTTGAACCGCCGCCCTGCGGTCCGCTGTTCTGGCCACTGCTACCACCCACATCAAGGCTACAGTACTCTGAGCTAAATTGAGAATTCAATAGCACTGCGAAAATTTCACTGCAACCCCGGCTGGCACCATCATGCCACCTGGGAGCAAGGTCAGGGACAGCCAAATGATAGGCCAACCCCCCTTCTTCCGACCGACTGCATCTAATTGCCAATGTCAGTGCATTGTGCAGTGCAAGCACCCTGAAACACTCACGCGGGCAGGGCCGCTCGGAGCCGTGGGCACCCAACTTGTGACGTACCGGTGGCACCGGTGTGGGGCTGCACAATCGCCTTGCACAAGGCGCACATCTTGCACGTGTAGCAGCCAGGCACAGGCAACGACCAGCTGTTCGCCAGGGTTGCCCGGCCCGTAGTAAGCTCAACATTTCTTGTCGTCACCACCGGCGCTGCGGCAGGGCCCGCCGATGCCTGATTTGTAGGGTCCCAAGCGATGCCAGCCCAAGTTGCAACCAGCGTAACGGCGCTCCTGCTGTTGGCGACTGCCGCCTCCGGCCTGCCGCACGCAGCGGCAGCGGCCGCTGCCGCCAGTTCCACAGCGGTGGTGGACGGTGAGCTACGAGAGCTTGCGTGTTTTTTGGAGCAGCGGCACCGGTGCTTGCCAGCAGCTCAGCTCCCCATTCCTTTCTCAAGTGGCGTGGCCGCACGGCTGGCCCTGGCTATCTGGCGCCAGTACAACCCGCACCCCCACTCGTCTGCGTGCCTTGGCCCATGGGAACACTCCCAACCCACATCCCTCCAACCCCCGCCCCTCCCAGCAGAAGTCGCGATCCTCTGGCGGCTGCGCCAGGCGCTGTGGCTGAGCGACCCGGACTGGGCGGGCGCCTGGCACGCTGAGTGGCGGCCCGGCGGCCGGGCACACCCATGCAGCTGGGACGGCATCGTCTGCAACAGCCAGGGTCACGTGAAGCAGATGTGAGGCGCGGAGCATGCCGTGCAGTGCCAGGCAGTGCCAGGCAGTGCCATGCCGTGCCATGCCGTGCCAGGCAGTGCCATGCCGTGCCATGCCGTGCCATGCCATGCGGAGCATGCCGTGCCATGCCATGCCGTGCCATGCCGTGCCATGCCATGCTAAGCAGTGCACCTATAGTCACGCGGCTTGATGGGGGCGAGGAGCTCCCTGTGGGCCCCACCCTGGCTGCCGGGCTGCAGCAGGGGAGCTGTGCGGGCATGCGTGCATCGACTCATTCACAAACAGCGCAGCAGCAGCACAACAGTGTGCCGGAGATGCGCCGTCGCAGCATTCGGAAATGCAGGTTTGGGGGTATTGTGGGCGGGCACCGCGCATCCCCCCGCTGACGCACGGCTCTTGCTGCCTGCCTGCCCCTGCCTGCCCCGCCATGCTCTTGCAGAAGCATCCAGGCCAGGGTGAAGGGCGCCCGGAACAGGGCCGCCCATGCTGCGCCTGCCCATGGAACCACCAGCCCGCTGCTGCCTGATCTGGGCCAGCTGCAGTGGCTGGACATGCTGGGCCTGGTGCACACGGCCGGGCATGGAGGGGGGCTCAGCATGCCCAGCATACCCGCCCAGTGGCTGGCACCAGGCGCCTTTCCGCGCCTGACGTGGTGAGTGATACGTGGTGTAGTGCGCTGTGTGCCAACTTGGGTGGCCTTGAAGGCCTAGCTGGCGCAGTCAGCCAGCGCCCGCATCGCACACTTTCTTACCCTCACTACAAACTACACACTCACACCCCACCCTGTCCCGTGAGACCATTGCTGGGCCCCGCCTGGACTTAAAAAAAATGATCCATTGATATCAAGCATCCTTGCCCGCCCGCTCCCCCACCCTGTATGCAGGCTGTCACTGGCGGGCCGCTCTCTGGCCACCCCCCTGCCCGACTTCCCCCCCGGCGTGCTCCCCCGCTTGGAACGTTTGGACCTCGAATTTCACGACCTTCAAACCACGCTGCCCCCCAGCTGGGGCACCAACCCCGCGGCACTGCCGTCGCTGCAGTACCTCACAGTATCCGTGCAGGTGGAGGGCACCCTGCCGCCGGCATGGGCCCAGGGCTTCCCCAACCTGCGAGGCCTGACCCTGCTCAACCTGCCGCCAAACATGGAAAAGGCGGCTCCTTTCCAAGGGGCAGCTGCCTACATCACCCAGTGGCGGGCCGCCGCCAGGGCTGGCGAGCGGCGCGGCATTGGGGGAAGAAGCGGCACAGTGGCAGCGGCACAGCAGCTGCCTCGTCAGCACCGCTTGCCGCCCAGTTGGGCGGCAGGCTTTGCCCAGCTGCAAATGTTGGGACTGTACAACCTTGGACTGAGCGGAACGCTGCCTGAAGGGTGGCTGCACGGCGCCTTCCCAAACCTTGTGGACATGTGAGGCCGCTCTTGCGCTGTTTTGTGGCATGCGCTCGCGGGGCGGGCGTGGGGTGGGAGGAGCTGGGGAAGGTGTGCAGTGGGGATAAAGAAGAAGAAGAAGATACAGCCCGAGGGCGTGGTGTTGAGGAAACCGACAGGAAATTAAGCCAGAGGCACCAGTCAGCTACCAAGGTGTGCACTGGGGATGGGAGAGCAGCGGGGCCCCAGTCCCAAGCTCCCGCCACATCTCGATGCGCCACAGTGTGTGTTGCAGCCTTTTCTACAAGTTTGCGGCTGTGCGCTGTGTGTCGCCCAGTCGTCTCCCCATACACACACCCCCGTGCCCATGCAGCTCCCTGCCCTTCAACGAACTCACCGGCACGCTCCCCTCATTCAGCAGCATGCCCAAGCTGAGCTCGATCACGGTAGGCCTCCTTCACTGCCTAACGTGAAGTGAACTGAATCAAGAGGCATTCAACCTAGAACCAGCCCATGAATTGAAGCTGTGTCACCCACATCACAGCACATCACAGCACAGCACAGCACAACACAGCGTGCACGTGGGCACCGACAGCAAGGCGCCGGGCCTACTCCACCCTCCGCTCTCTCTGTTTGCGCTGACGCAAGCATAGCCTCACAGCTTATAAGCGTGCACGTGCACCCACCTTAACACATGCCTTGGCCTGCACCGCAGCTTTCCGACAACCACTTCACTGGAGGCCTGCCCGATGCATGGGCCGCATCCCAGGTGAGAGCAGTAGCCCGGTGCTGCATTGCATGACTTGAGGCCTAGCAGAGCCACAATGCATTGACTCCGGCACTTCAGCCTCCACCCGCATGCGGTGCCCTTCCATGCTCCACCTCCCAGCCATCTGTGCCGACGCTGTCCCCCATGCTGCCCCCCGCTTATGTGCTGGGCTCCTCCCTCTCCTCCCCACGCGTCGTCCCTGTGCCTCCTGTGCTGGGTTCCCCCGTCCTAGGTACTGTAAGGCATCCCCACTACTTTACAGTATCCCCGCAACTGCAACATACTGCTCAACTGTACAGCATCCCCACTACTTTACAGCCTCCCCGCAACTGCAACATCATGCTTCCTCTGTTTTTCTGTTGCCAATCTGCGCCCCTTGCAGCTCATCTACCTTTCCATAGTCAACAACTCGCTGTCCGGCCCCGCCTTCCCGCCTGCCTGGCTGCGCCCTGGCTCCCTCCCAAAGCTGCGTGTCCTAGACATAGTCGGTAACCAGGGCCTCACTGGCACCCTGCCCGCTGGTCTCCCCTGGCCAAAGCTGCAGAAGCTGTGAGCCTGGCCACTGTTTGCATGCCGGTGTTCCACTGCGTTGTGTGAGCCTGTGGCGGCCATGTGACATGGCGGTCGTGCACAGCAGCTGATCACCAATTGCTGGCGACTGATCACCGATTGCTGGCGACTGTGTGGCTGTGGCCGGGAGGCTCGGTGCCTGCCCTCTGCTGGCTCTTTCTGCCAACAAGGGGTAACCGTTACTGAGTTAAAGCGCATGCACAGGCGCACATGCTGAGACATGCCCTCGCTGATCCCCGGCGCTTGGCATGGCGCATGCAGGTACTTGCGAGGCACGGGGCTGCACGGCAGCGTGCCCAGCGCTTGGTGCAAGGCTCCCTTTGCCGAAGAGATTGAAGCGCTGTGAGTGTGGGGTGTTGCCTGCTGCCTGGTCCTGCAAAGTCCTTTCACATGGTCGCATCGTTGCACAAGGAAGAGGGGTCACATGCGGCACGAAGTCCTGAGATCCTGAGAGCTGCAAGGGTAGTTGGGAGCAAGTGTAGGGTTTGAGCGCCATCTGCTGTTTTGCTTTTCCATGATGCTGGGATGACGCATCTGCGGCACACTTTTATGTTGCTGCGCTGTAAATGAATGAATGAATTAATGCACCATCTGCTGTTATACACCCAACGGAGGTAAGCCCCTCTCTGCCTGCCTTCCCTTCTGGCCCCGCCTGCTCCTTGTGGGCAGCAAAGGGCTCTTTGGGGACAGCAAAGGGGCTGCCCTGCACTGCCTCAGCTGCCAGGCGATCCGGCTTTTCACCTGACTGGCCCACACCTTGTCTGCCCCAGGCACGTCACCTGTCCTTCTTGCCCCCATCCCCCGGCTGCAGACAGCTTCACGGCACCGCGGTCGACCCCACCCTGCCACCGTGCCCTGTGCACACCATGCACGGCTTGTTCAAGCTGTCTGCCAATGCCACAGCAGGCCGCATCCCGGACCAGCGGGCCCAACCGGCTGCGGCTGGCGGCGTGATCGCGGTGCTGCCAGCGCTGGTGGCGGCTGGGGCGCTGGGCCGTGTGCTGTGGCAGCGCAGGGCGCGCCAGATCCGGGCGCAGTGGCGTGAGGAGATTGGCCAAGCTTCGGTGGGCCCAGACAAGCCCCGCCGGCACGGCGGGACCTCAGGGGTAGCGGCAGAGGCGACTGCGGCGGCATGTGCTGCAGCCGTGGTGACGCAGGCGGCATGCGCTGGCTCTGGCGGCGGCTCAAGCGGCAGCAGCGGCTGGTCGTCAGGGCGGCTGGATCGGCTGCAGTCGCTGCTGAGCCTGCACGTTGGAAGAAGACACCCTGTCGAGTGGTACCGCCTTGGGGAGGTGCCTGCTGACGTGGCGCCACGTGGCGCGGCTGCTGATGTGGACGCTCTCGGCCACTATGATTCAGTGGCAGAGCACGTCCCCTTGCTAGACCCTCCGGAAGACCTGGCAGCAGAGCTAGGCCTGGAGCCAGGCGGCACGTCTCACGGCTATGGACCCGTTGGGGCGCAGGCCGCACCCGCCGGGCCCCAGCGATGGGGCCTGCAGAGCACCTCCCTGCAGCTGTGGACGGGAGATCTCGAGGTGCGCAGCAGCTCTGGTGGCACAGGCCGCTGCCCTCTGGCGCCTCTGATGCATCTGACGCCAATGCTTGCGCCACAGCTGGCCGCACTTCGTGCCACTTAGACAAAGTGCTCTTGTTATTTGCAACGGCCCTTCTCTCATGCCAGTAACTGTTGCACCGGGGGGGTGGACTGCATCACCCTCGCACCTCCTCCCCCGCCCCTGCCCACCCTCCCTCCTGTGCCCCCGCCTGCAGTTTGTGACTGATGACCAAGGATTTGTGGTGCTGGGTGCTGGGGCCCATGCAGTCGTCTACCTGGGCAAGCTGCAGGACCACCATTTTGTGGCAGTCAAGGTGAGCGGCGGTACCAGGCGGTACCAGGTGACGAGCGCAGCCCGCGGCCATGGTAGAGGTCGGGAGTGCAGGAAAGGGGCAGGGGAGCATAGCTCCACATAGTTGTGGCATGATCCCAGCATTCTCCTCTTCCAATGGTTGGCTGGTGCCTTTGGCTTTTCTTCCTGACGGTTTCCTCATCACCACGCCCTCGGGCTGTTATCTTCTTCTTCTTCTCTCAGCACCGGCATCCTGTGAGAGGCAGCACAGGGGCGCCAAAAGTTCACATGTACTGCCCCCGGTGCGTGTGCTATGCTCGCACGCAGGTTGTGCTTTTGCAGCCCAACCGCACCCCTCCTTGTTCAGTGCCAATCCATCGCCTCGCCTCGCTCCGGGATCCCGCGGCGTGTGTTGTGGGAAGGTCACGGCCCCCCCTACCCACGCACATCCCTCCCTACTCACAACCATGCTGTGGACACCCGCTGCGTGTGCTGTGGTCCCATGCAGGTTGTGGAGCTGCCGCGCACCCACATCCACCCCTACCTACTTACAACCATCCTTTCCTCGCCTTGCCCCCGCTGCGTGTGCTGTGGTCCCATGCAGGTTGTGGAGCTGCAGCCCACCCACCCCTACCTACTTACAACCATCCTTTCCTCGCCTTGCCCCCGCTGCGTGTGCTGTGGTCCCATGCAGGTTGTGGAGCTGCTGCCTTCTCACGACTCGCAGGCGGTCTGGCGAGAGGTGGGCCTGCTGCGGCGGTGCACACACCCGCGCGTCGTGCCGCTGCTCGGAGTGGCCGCCAAGGTGGGGCGGGCAGCTGCCTGCGCTTTGGGTTTGTTTCCCGTTGGTCACCTGCGGGTACCTGCGTTGCTTGATTGCTCTGTGAGGTACAGGATGCCCTCTGTATGCAGTCGGCCCTCGTGGTTTGGTTGAAGGCGTGAGAAATTGCGTCACGCAAGCTCTAGAAAGGCACCCTCTACGCCCACCCTGCCCCGCCCCCGCCCCTTGCCCCTGCCCCCGTGCTCCCTGCAGGGCCAGCTTCTCATGCTGGCCATGGCGCTCATGCCTGGGGGGTCCCTGAAGGCCGCCCTGCAGACACCCGCCCTGCAAGAGCGCCTGCGCTGGGAGGCAGCGTGAGTGAGGCATGCACAAGCTGCAACGTGACTCTGACGCTGATTTTCGATACCGGGCAGCGCACGACGGGAGGGCAGCCCTGCTTTGTGCCGCAACTGACCCCCTTAGGCAGGGCACACTGGCAGCACTGCCTTCTGCCGCATGGGTGTCTGTTCAAACCAACGGCATGCTAATTCGCGTGCCTGCCCAAATTGCTTACCAAGCTTGGAGGAGGGGCATATGTTCTCTATTGCGTGCACTGCAGCCCACCCCGCTGCGCCTGCTGTGGTCCTTCGCCGTGCAGGGGGTGCCAGGTGGCGCTGGATGTGGCCGAGGGGCTGGCCTTCCTGCACTCGGATGCGCATGTGCGGCATGGAGACCTGAAGCCCGGGTGATAGAGGGAGAGACTTCTCGACAACGCTGGGCTGGGTAACTGCATGTGCTGTAGAAGCAGTGCGGCCCTGACAGGGACTGCACAGCCGTGGCAGCTCTGAGCTGCTGAGGCAGGCTGGTGTCGGCGCTCCCATGCATGGTCCCATTGGTACAGCTGCAGAGCAGCCAGGTGCACGCAACCTTGTGGCGGGTGCATACCTGCCCTGTGCCACGCCGCATCGTTGCCCTGCTGCCACCTTCATGCCACCACACCCCGTTCACCCTCCAGGGGATCCTTCCCTGTGCTGCAGCAACGTGCTGCTGACCAGCGGCATGCGCGCCTGCATCAGCGACTTGGGTCTGTCACAGGTGGCGGACGGAGCGGCCCGCACAGCCAAGGGGTTCACCATCTTGCACGCAGGTGTGATGCGCCGCAGTGTGTGTGTGGTG
>JTEE01000320.1:2463643-2479674 GCA_002896455.3 Chlorella sp. ArM0029B | reverse complement strand
AGGGGCACAGGCTGGTGCCTCTGCCAATCTGGCGCTGGGGCTGCACATACGGCACTGCAAGCCAGCCGCTGGCCGGTACTCTGCCTGCCTTAAGCCTGCTGCTGCGCCCGTGGCCTGCATTGCTGTTATGGCGAATGTTAGCTGCCAGCACCCAATTTGTTGAACGACACCACACCCTGCATGCGCATTTACTATGTACTGCCCCTGCCTCAACCGTGCCTTCACCGCCCCCTGCAGCGCCGGAGCAGCTTCTAGGCATGCGGTGCACCCTGGCGGCCGACATTTACAGGTTAGCGAACGCAGCATGTCCATGTCACTACATCCAGCGCTGCAAAGGCCTGTGGCGGTGAGAGCCATACATGCAGGCTGGCCTCGGCTCTCAGATCTGGTACACCCCTGCATTGTCGGTGGGTGCTCTCGTCCTCCTTGGCAGCACACAGCCGTCCTCTCCTGCCCCCTACCCCATGCAACCGCTCAGCTTTGGAGTGCTTCTGGCGGAGCTGACCACACGGACAGTGGCACGGCAGCGCGGCAAGTGGCGCCTGCCTGGCACACCAGAAGAGTGCCCCCAGGTGGGGCGGGGGCTGGGCATACCTCATGGCAGAACGCTGCGACGGTCAGGCTGCTGTGACGGCAAGAGTAGTATGGGCGTGCTGTGCATGCCTCAAGGTGCACCATTTGGAATGCTGTGACGATTAGACTAGATGTGGGTGCGTGCTGGGCATGCCTCGCTGCTGTGTGATTCAACTAGGTTGGGTGGGGCGGGTGTCAGGTGGGTGCCGCTTGTGCACGGCAGGCTGGGTCTTGGAGGACGTCATGGGCGCCTTCAAGGTTACAACGCTACAACGCTACAAGGCTACAAAGTTACAACCTCGTGGCACCTTGCACGCAGTGTCCACGTCCTGCGCCTGTCGAGCTGGCTTTGCAACTGCTGGCATTGCACTTCCTTGCGCACCCTTGTAGCACAGTGCTCCGTCTCCTTTCTTCCCGCCGCCGCAGGGCGTGCTGGACCTGCTCCTGGATTGCATCTCTCCCGAGCCGGAGCTGCGCCCGACAGCAGAGCAGGCGTGGCAGCGGCTGCAGGCAGCATGCCAGGGTGGCACATAGCGCCTGCTGCTGCATCCGGCACGCTTGCATGCAGGCAAAGAGGAAGTGGCGGGAGCAGAACTCAGCTGCGTGCTTGCGCAGCAGCGTGCATCGTCGTCAGGTTGTAACTGAGGCACGGGCGCTATGGTTCATGCAGCACTACTGCCATCATGTGCAGCTCATGGTAGGGAAGGCCAGTGGCACAGTTGGCAACATTTGACAGCGCCTCTCGATACTGACCTGGCAACCACTGGCGGCGGGTGGCCGGCGGGAGAGACGCATGAAGGGGTGGAAGGGGGCGAAGGAATTGGTACACTTTGCAGCTGTGAATCAATTGCGTCTACTTTGCTCTGCGCCCCTGGCGCCGCTTTACATCGAATACAGCAGCTGCGCTGGGGACCGTCGGGACCCTGTGCTCAGAACTGCACAGCTCTGGCCTCACTGCTGCCCTCACCTCGGCCAGCTCCTGATCACAGCAACGATGATGTGGAGGAGTGCCCCGGGCAGCGTAAAGGCCTGGCTCCGGTCCAAGCGGGCGCACCGCACCGGCGTGTTGGGCATCTTTGGCCTGGGGGTGAGCGGACAACCCGTGTTGTATGCCGCAGACTGGCTGGCTCCGCCGCGGGACTGCTGCAGAGCACGGTGCCAGCGCCGCCGCCGCCGCCGCCGCCCGCTCGGCTCCCAAGATTCAAAGCGGCACACAACAGCTGCGCGTCACACTTCTGCACGTTGGCTTGCAGAGGCAGCTTTTGCTAGCAAACATGTGCGCAGCAAGCACTGCTGGAGCACCCGCATCTGCACCCATGCCCCGGGGCCGACCGCCCGGCACCCACCCTCCTGCTTCCCCATGCCAGGTCCTGCTCATGTGCCTCCCAGCACAGCTGGTCACCTGGTCCGCCCCAGAGAGGCCGGAAGTGAATCTGGAAACCACCTTTGGAGACCTGCCGCCCCAGGGCTGGATCAGCCTGGCCCTGATCGCCTTTGGCTTTCTGCTCATGGTGTTTGACCTGGTGGGAGGTGGGTGCTAGGGGAGGGCTGCAGCTGTGGAAGGTTGTGGGTGCTGGGCTAGGGGCGGGCTGCAGCTGGAAGGCCGTGGGAGGTGGGTGCTAGGTGCAGGATGCGGCGTGACAACTTTTAAAAATGAGAGGTTGAGGATCCAGCTAGACGGATGCAGTGAAATGTGGTTGCGGGGCGGGAAGCTGCAGCACGACGTGGTAAGAGGTGGGTGCCGGCGAGGGGATCAGCCCTGCCTTTATTGCTCAACACTACACAAGCTGGGTTTTGAGGGAGGGTGGAGCTGCAGGTCGACGCTTTGAAATGTGGGTGCTGGGTGCAGACTGCATTGCGACCTTGGGGGAAGCTGGGTTGTGGGTGGGGGGCTGCACTGCACTAGCTTAGTACTAAGCTGCACAGCCTCACTGTCGCGCGAGGTGGGTGCTGGGCCAGCAGCTGCAGCGGTACTTGGCGGTACTCGGGTGCTTTGCGGGGAGCTTGTGCGATGCATATGCCGTGCCATTTGGTTGCCCCCTGGCTGGCAGCATGGTTTAGTGTAATGCACGGTCACCAGCGGCAGCTTCTGCGCACCGGCTGCTGGCCCCCTGCCGACGCCGCTCTGACAAGTTTCAGCTCCCTGCTGTGCATCCTGTGCGTGCTGTGCTGTGCAGCCGATCTGGTCATGAACATGGTGCTGGTGCTGATGATCGTGCTTAAAGTGATCAGCATCAAGAGCGCGCTCGTCGGCTACTCCAGCCCAGGACTGCTGACGGTAGTGGGTGCGTTGCGTGAAGAGTGGGGGCGGGGGCCATGTTGTGGCTTGAACTTTAGGCTGCCACACTATGTGTGACCGCCTGCTTGGGAAGTTGCTGCGCGGCTTTGCCTGAGCGGCACAGAGCCAACACGAGTTTAACCAGCCACCCACGTCCAGCGGTGCCAAGTGCTTTGCATGATATTCCTCCTTACCTGAAGCCCAGCCCACCACACCCTGTAGCCCAGCCCTCCCACTCGTCACGCGCCCGCTCCCTCCCCGCCACACCCTCACCCCCCTGCTCCCTGCAGTGCTGTTCATGGTGGCACAAGGCATCACCTCCACTGGGGGTGCAGGTGTGCTTCGCCTGGCTTATCGTGCCCTGTAAGGGTGCCGCTGCTATGGGAGGACACGCACGCTGTGCATGCTGCTGTCTATACCCCGCCTGCTGTGAGAGGCGCTGCACCACTGGCTTTTGCGGGGTCTACTGCGGCTGTGGCGTCTACGGCGGCGCTGCTGATGAAGCTGCTGATCCAAGCGCTCCTGTTTCATCATATTCTGCCATCCCAGGGGCATATACAGCCTCCCATGCACGATTGAGTACACTCAAACAAAGCATCGCCTGCTCTTGATGGCCGCAACCCTCCCACCCGCAGACCTCCTGATAACCAAACTGCTGGGAGAGCCACGCGACACCATGCTGGCTCAGGTACTACTGCTGCCTTGCCCGCAGTACCACCCCTTGTTCATACCGCCCCCTCTCCGCAGGCTGCTTGGCCCAGCGGTAGCGTCGCCAGTGCACTGCTGCTGCTTGCCCCACCCGCTGCCTGCCCTGCCCGCTGCCTGCCCCCTTCTTTTGCTGCGCCTGCGCCTCCACATCACCCATTCGATCCTGCTGCTTCTCTTCCACTGCTGCATTCTCGCTTCGGCCCCTACCTACCCTCCACCACTGCCCTTCCCCACCACCACCTCACCCTCTGCAGGTCCGCATGTGCCTGGTCGCCGCCATCTTCAGCTCCTTTGTGAATGATACGCCCGTCTTCTGCATCATGCTTCCCATCGTCATGACCTGGGCCTCCAAAGCGCGCCTGCCCATCCGCCAGCTCCTCATCCCCCTCTCGTTCGGTTGCCTGCTGGGGGGAATGAACACTGCAATCGGTGCGTGCCCGACAGTGGGTGCCGGAGAGGGAAGGGTGGCGCTGCAAGGGAGCCTCTCGGGGGTACAGCTTCCCCGTCCCGCTGCATGCCTGGCGTCCCAACCACCTCTATGGCGGGTGGGTGATGCTGTGGGGGATCTGGAGGTTGGCTGGTGCGCCGGCCGCTCTCCCTACGTCTCCTCAAGCGCCTGCCTCGAGAGCTGAGGATGCCGACCCGCCCATTAAAGCCTTTGGCCCACCACTCAGAGCTGCATGTGTGTGCATAGGATGAGAGCACACGCATGTCCTTGTGTCACCTCACACACTGTGCAGGCACATCTTCCAACCTGGTGGTAACCGGCGCCTTTGAGACGCGTATCTTGGACCCCAAGAGGTGCGCCCCTCGTTGGGAGGCATGCACTGCCTGCCTGCCTGCCTGCCTGCCTGCCTGCCAGTTTCAGCCAGCTGAGGGCATGTCATGCATGCACACCTGTGCCCTTACATTTGCACTCTTTGCCCGCATACTTCTCGCCCTCGCGTTTGCATACCCCTGCCGGCCCTGCCGGCCCGCCTGCCTGCAGCGAGTACTACCAGGCAGGCCTCAAGTCCATCCAGCTGTTTGGCATCACACCCTACGGTGAGCAGGGCGGCGCAGGCGGGGGGACGCAGTGCACACAGCAGCACGTCCGTTCAGCTCCCCACACCCAGCGGTGAATGGTTGCCACACGGGCGGGGGCGGGCAAAGGGAAGGGTGCCACTGTGCACTGCATCCCCTCTGGTCTGTTTTTGTTTTGCAAGGGGCATGGTTACGTGTGGCGCTACCTCCTCAGCTCAATCTACGCGCCCTTTTACTGCAGGCCTCCCCAACACCTTTTGGGGCATTGTGTACATCGTCCTGGCTGCCCCCTTCCTGCTAACGGGCGGGGCCGGCACAAAAGTGTACAAGCGGGTAGGTTTCCCGCCAGACAGGGCTCCTCTGCTGCCGCTCCACAGGGTCACCACGCTGCTGTGCTGCCCGCGCTGTGCACCTGCCCCTGCTTTGCACGCCACGGTTCCCTCTTGCCCCTCGCACACATCACACCGCGCTGCCCAGCCCTGCCCTGCCTGGCTCCTGCTGCAGATGGGGCGCACCTTTTTGCGCAGCAGGAGCGAGGAGGGCGGGGGCATGGTGTCTGAGCAGGGCGCCGACTTCTTTCTGGGCCTTCTCGTCTCCCACAACTCGCCCGTGGTGGGGCGCAGCATCGGGGACGCAGGTGGGTGGACGGGTGCACACCCCTTCCTTTCATGATTACAACACCCCATGGGCCCGCTCGTGTCCCGGTATTCACACATGGTGGGGTGCAGCATCAAGGGTGCTTGCATACAGATGTAAAGACTAGAGTAAACTTGGTGGGTTGCAGCATTCATGACCCGGGTGGGTTGCTGGGTGGGTGGGTGCGCGCGAACTTCAACCTGGCTCGACTCGACACGATTTGAATGGCGGTAATATGCAGGTAGGTGGGCTCGCTAAAAGGGCAGCGCAGCTAAGCGGTACGCAGACAGCATGCCCGGCACGTTGTTTTGAAACATCGTGCTCTACTGCCAATCACCGCCTGCCCAAGCCGGCCACGCCAGCAGCACTTTTCCCCACATGCATCGTGAATGCCCCGCCCGCAGGCCTGCGCAACCTGAGCGGGCAGTACATCACCTCTGTGCGTCGTGCCAACCAGCTGGTGCACGCCGTGGGGCCGGAGTTTGTGCTGGCTGCCGGCGACGTCCTCTACCTGTCGGGTGAGGCACCTGCGCACACTTGTTTGTGTCCTGCTGCAGGAAGGGCATGCAGTGGTATCTGTGGCATTGTGGGTGGCACGTGCAGGCTGTCGGGTTGCCATGTACCTGTCAGCTGCGTGCCCTTGTGCTCGCTCTTCTGTTTAGCTTATCACCTGTACGGATCCTGCCATGCGCATGAGACCCCACGCCATGCGTCTTAAAACCCAACCGCCAGCGCACGCGCACTCCCGAAGGTGGCGGTGGCAACCCGCAACGGCCCTGCCTCTCCTGCGTGTGCATCCCACATGCCTCGCTGCATCCCTCCACCCCCCACACGGCGGCAGGCATCCCCGACGGCACCGACAAGTTTGCCCAGCTGGGCCTGGTGCCCTACTCTGACGCACTGGAGCAGATTGACGAGACCCAGGTGCCAGGCCTGTCGGCCACCTTCGGCCTGTCGTCCATCTCTGGTGGGTGAGTTGCGTGCGAGTGCTTTTGATTGAGCGTGTGGGCTGCGCGAATCGTGCACAACTGTCTGCCCTCCACGACTGACGTCTCCCGACAGGATGTTGGGTGGGTGCTAGGGGTTAATTGTTGCGTGGGGTGCCTGTCTGTCTTCCAGCCTCCTGTCCAGTGTCCTCTAAGTCTGATGGGTGGGGTGCCAGGTGGTGGGTGGAGTGCCGGTGCCCGCCGGTGCTGCTCAAAACCGGCCCGTATTTCCTGCCTTGGCCTCCCCAAGGCACGCTTACAGACGCCTGCCCACTGCTCCTCCCGTTGCCCTGACTTCCCCCTGCCCCCTGCAGTGCCCAAGGTGGGACCGCTGGGCGGCAAGGTCGCCACCCGCACCGACTCCTCCGCTGAGGGCGGGGTGGGCTCTGCTCCCGAGCTGGTGGAGGCAGTCATCAAGAAGGGTGCGTGCGGTGCATGCCTGGTGTCTGCCGGTGCTTGGTTGTGTGTCTGTGTCGCATGTAGGCGGCAGTGATGTTGTGAGTGAAGGCGGGCTGGGCTGAGTGAGCTTGCTTAGCCAGCTTTGGGGCGGCCTTACCCAAGAAGGGTGCACGGTGAATAGCTAGGGTTGTGTAGGGTGTTGGTGTGCGGCAAGTAGGGGGTACTGCTTCCGAGCTGGCAGAGGCTGCCATCGAGGAGGGTGTGCCTCCCCGTCTCCCGCCCGCATCGCCTGGCTAGACCTAGTCGTCACAGCTTTTCACATCCCCTGAAAGAGGATGCAACTCCAGGTCGAACCAATCTGTGGAAATTTGAAGAGGCATGCACCACCTGCCTGGCTTTGGCAGCTCAGGCAGCTAGCCCTGCTCGCACGGCTGCTCTTTGAGTTTAACCCGCAAGGCTGAGCCCTCCGGCCTCCTACTGGCGTCCCCCTTGGCCTGCCGGGTGTCTTTTGCTTTTTGCTGCCCAGCTCTAGCACACTGGCAGCCCTGCCTGCAGCTGACCTCCTTTGCTGCCTGCCTTGCTGGCCTGCCTTCTACTAGCCCTACTTGTCAAACCTGACCCCAACTGACTTTCCACCTTGCAGGCTCCGACAGTGGTGGATCCAACATTGCTGCCGTCTGCTTACTCAATGTTTCCACTTCCACCACTGCCTGTGCTGTGGTTCAACCAACCATTTGCCTTGCCGCCCGCGCAGGCTCCGACATTGTGGGGAAGAGCATCCGGGCGGCGGCCTTCCGCGGCCGCTTCCACGCCGCCGTGGTGGCCATCAAGTGCAACGGCATGCCGCTCAACTGGACGGGGCCGCACATTGGGGACGAAGTGCTGCATGTGAGGAGGGGAGGGAGGGTGTGTGGGGAATGGGCGGGGTGGGGTGGGCTCTGTGGGTGTCGCTGCTGGCACCACCAGCTCATTCTGCACCCTGTGCTGTGCACTCTGTGCCTGCCACCAGCACATCTGCCCCCGCCTTGTGCCGCCACACGTCCGCTAGCCCCTCCCTGCCACCGCACTCTCCTATCCTCCCTCCCCTCCCCCACTCCCCTGCCAGGCTGGCGACCACCTGCTGCTGGATGTGGCCCCCCAGTTCTGGACGTTACCGGACGTCAACGAGGCTTTCACCGACATCACAAAGGGGGGGCAGGTGAGGGGGTGGGGAAGGGCGATGGTGGGGTGGGCTGGCAGCACGGTGCACCCCGCCTGCTCTGCATTGGAGCAGCCCGGGTTGAAGGAGGGTTTGACTTTCCTTCCCTTGACAAGCTCACCATCTCACCCCCGCCCCTCTGCCCCCACCTGCCCTGCACCTCCGCACTGCCGCAGGTGCGCAGCTTCAACGAGTTCCTGATTGGCATGCGGGTGGGCAAGGGGCTGGCGGGCAAGACGGTGGCCAGCGCGGGCCTGCGCCAGCTGCCCAACGCCTTCCTGGCCTCCATCGACCGCGGCGCCGGCTTCATCACCATTCACGCCGTGTCGCCCGACGAGGTGCTGGAGGACGGGGACACGCTGTGGTTTGCAGGTGAGAGGGGGAGGGGAAGGTGGGTGGGTTCCCCCACCCGCGCATCATTGCGGTGGGGGGCAGGCCGCCTGGCTGTGCCGCCTGACGAGGAGGGCTCTTGGGGGAGGCAGCGGACACCCTGTGGTGTGCAGGCGAGAGGGGGAGGGGAGGTATTTGAGAGGCTTCGGCGGATGTGTGTGCAGGTTGCACGTGTGGACTGCCAGACTGTCTTGACTATTTTGACAACCTGCCCGTCCCTGGCCCCCCGACTGCCCACACTCTCACCCTCTTTGTCTTGCCCTCTCTTCCTTATCTCCCGCCCCCTGCCCGCAGGCAACGCCGCGGCCGTGCGTTTCATCCGCAACACCCCGGGGCTGACCCCCCTGGCCGAGAAGCAGGCCTCCAAGCTGCGGGAGACGCCGGTGATTGAGCGGCGCCTGGTGCAGGCCATCGTGGCGCAGGGCTCGCCCCTGGCAGGTGGGGCGRCGGGGGGGACATGGGGTTCCCATGCCTCTGGGTGGCAGCATGGGGATACCCCTGGGGCCTGGGATGAGCACGCTGTGAGGGCAGGGGCGCGGCCACTCAACTCTTTGCTCACCCATAGTCGCTGCTTTTCTCCCCTTCCCCTCCACATCCCTCCCCTCCACTGCAGGCAAGACGATCAAGGATGTGCGCTTCCGTGAGCAGTTCAACGCGGCCGTGGTGGCTGTAGCCCGCAAGGGGGAGCGCATCCGTGCCAAGCCGGGCGACATCCGGGTGCAGGCGGGGGACATCCTGCTGCTGGACACGGGGGCGGCCTTTGCGCAGCAAAACAAGGTGGGGCGGGGGAGGGGGTGGTGATGCGAGGGAGGAACAGAGGGGGCAGTTGTGGGTGGGGTGAGGATGGGGTTGGGCATCATGCCTGCGCCCAGCACATTACTTGCTGTTCGGTGAGGATGGGGTTGGGCATCATGCAACGACCATTTCATCATCTGCTGTTCTCTAATGTTGACCTTCTCCCCTCTCCCCCCCCTCTCCCCCCAGGACTCCAAGCACTTTTCTGTGATCATCGAGATGCCCGACACCAACCCTCCCCGCTACCTGCACACCGGCATTGCCATCGCCTCCATCGCCACCGCCTTCATCCTGTACGCACTCGAAATCCTGGACATCCTGCCGGGGGCCGCCATCGTGGTGGCAATCATGCTGCTCACCGGTGAGGGGGCGGGGTGGCGGGATGCTTGGGTGTGCTGCGGGGTGTGCTGCGGTGTGGGACAGCATGCCATGGGCGTGCGCAGCCCTGACCCTGCCATCCGGGCTGTAAGACTTGCCCCGCTGAGCACACCCMYCCCCCCCCCACCSCCCMACAGGCTGCATGAGCCCCGAGCAGGCGCGCAAGGCCATTCGCTGGGATGTGTACCTCATGATTGCCGGCTCCTTTGGCGTCTCTGCCGCATTGGAGCAGTCGGGAGGTGCCGCTGCCATCGCAAACGTGATTGTCGACATCGGGCAATCTGCCGGCGGCGGTGAGTGTGCTTGAGACAGCGCCAGCTGGCACTGGCGTCACCAGGTTACTGTTGTGGTGGGCACACACGCCACTGCATGCGCTGCACATCCCAGCTGCCCGCATCCCCCGCCTGCCAGCAGCTTCGTGGCTGCTGATGCCCCCTCCGCCTGCCTCTCTCTTTCCCCCTGGCTGCCGCAGGCAACTTCACCATTGCCGCCGTGTACGTTGCCACCACCCTGCTGAGCCAGATCATTGCCAACAACTCTGCCGCCGCCCTCATGTTCCCCATTGCCGCCACCATCTCCAAAAACGACAACGTGGATGTGAGTAGTCATGTGCCATGTGCTTCCACTCGTGGTTTTACTTGCTTGTCAGGGCGGGTGGCACTCCTGCGCAAGAGGAGCACATGCACAGCTCACAACCCAGTCTTGCTCTTCCGAACGTGCGGCTGCCTGCTGCGATCCAGTCTTGCTCCCTCCCTCTCCTGATCCCCCCTCTCTCCCTCCCCCCACTTTCCCCCCCGCTGCCCCTACCACAGATCTACCTGCTGTCGTACTCCATCATGCTGGGAGCATCCAGCGTGTTCATGAGCAGCTTCGGGTACCAGGTGCGTGCTGTGCACTGTGCTGCGCTGTGCTTGGCCAAAATGACAAACAGGGGCCATGCTGCGCCGTTGTGCCCGCTGCTCGCTGGTCTTCTCCGCTCCAGCTAAGCCCACAGTTTACCCCCTGTCCCCCCCGCTCCCCCTCGCACTCCCCCACATCCTCGCTCCTCAGCTCCCCCCGCCTTTCTAGCTCCATGTTGTGCTCCCCCCGCAGACCAACCTGATGGCGCTGGCAGCCGGCGGCCACTCCTCCCGCGACTTCCTCAAGTTTGGGACACCCATGCAAATCGTGCTGGTGCGTGCCGGGCAGCAGGGGGTGCACGAGAGCGGGCTGACCGTGCACAGCGGCCGCATCTTGCAGACAGCATGTCACTGCTGGCTCCGCTCACGCCGCCGCCCGTCAACCCTGTGCGCAGCCACAAGTGATGCCCCTGCTTGCGTGCTCTCTCCCACTGTTGCCCTCAAACCCCTGTGCTTTCTTTCCCGCTCCTGCCCCTCCCCGCCCGCAGGCCGTCGTCTCCATCGTCTCCCTCATCTGGCACGACAACTGGGGCCTGTTGTGGCTGGTGACCGGCCTGGTCAGCCTGGTGGTCATGAGCGCACCGCAGGTGGTGGAGACAGTGGGGTGGTGGCAGGCACGGCGCGCCAACAAGGCGGCTGGCGGCGCCGGCAAGGCGTGAGGGCAACAGCCTGGGCTTGCCTGCCTGCCACAGGCGGTGGCGCCAAGTATTCTGACGTTTTGGATGACAACACAGATCAACAATTTGCATGAACGTGTCAAACTGTAGTGCCCATTTGGGGGCCTTGCTTTGACAAGTTCTTGGGCAACGTACAACCGCGCACCACATCCGTCCTCCTGCAAGCATAACCTCCCTTTAAATTCATCTTTCTCACATCTTTCATCCACCTTCTCAACATGACCTGCTGCCTCATATTCTGGCAGCAGGGCCCGGCGCATTTCACTCCTGACCTCGCTTTTTGTCAGAAGACACGAATGTTTAAACTCTTCCATGATTGGATGCTGACCGCAAACAAATGAAGAAGCGGCACATCCACGCTGCTCTGTTCAGCCCCGTGCCCCAGACTGTGCTTAGGAACCCTTCTTCTCCACATGCACGTTCCACCCCCGGCAGTGGGAATCAGCGTACCCGCCAACCACTTTGCAAACAGCAGTAGCATGTATTCGGCACTGGTTATGAGGAGTTCAGATGGGAGAGGCACACACAGGTCTTGAGCAGCACAGGATGTCAAAGAGCGCCCTGCCACCCGCTGCCGCCCGCTGGGCGCCCCACCCGCTCCCAACTGGGAGCAAGATGCGGGCACGTTGGTCGACCCACGTCTCGTGCATTCAGTAATTCCAGCTTCTGCTTCCCTCCCCACGCTTCCGAGCGCCCGTGCGCCCTCCACGCCAAGCCCCGCGTTCCTGTCGTCGTCAGCAGGCGGGCCGAGACGTCTCGGAACGTACCTCGGGTTGCCGAGGCTTTCTCGATGGCGTGGGGCGGCGCAATGACCACCCCCCAATGACCACCCGCCTCGCACTGGACTCTGACAGTCACCAGCCCTCCAAGCGCCCCCGCCTCCTGGACACAACCAACATGACCAACGCGGATCCTCCGACCGCGCCGCGCAGCCCAGGGCTGAAGCCGGCAAGCAACGGCGAAGGGCCGGCGGCGGCAGCGGCGGCGGCGGCACGAGCTGCCGCCGCTTTGGGGCGTAGCGGCCTGGTTGACCGCACTCAGTACATTCGGCTGCTGGAGCAGGCACTGAGCTCTCTGGGGTTTGTTGATGTGGCGACGCAGCTTGAGCGCGCCTCTGGCATCGCCAGCCAGCCGGCTCAGGTGGGAAAGCAAATTTTGCGTCTCTAGGAGCAGCTGTGTGCTATGTGTTGCCCGCGTGGCACCTGCCTGATGCACTGCATGCGCTTGCTGTTTCACAGGCGCAACAGCGCGCCACGCCTGCACCGCGACGCGCTGCTGCGTTCAAACGCTGCCGCGACGTGCTGCCCGCTACGCAGGTGAACCAGCTGCAGCGGGCGGTGCTGGCGGGGGACTGGCCTGCGGCCACACAATACGTGAGGCAGCTGGACCTAGAAGGCACACAGGCCCTGCAGGTCAGAGATGCTCTGGGTGGGGCGAGGGTGGGGTGGGAGGGTTGGAGGGCTGCTGCTTGGGAAGGAGCGGTTGGGCGTTGGAAGAGGCCCCGTTCTTCCTGTCATATCCACCGGTTCGGTTGCCTGCGTGCTCTAAATGCCTGCCCGAATCGAGTCATGATGTGAGGCAGCTGGGGCTTAGGCATGCATGATCTGCAGGTGGCAGCCGCCTGTCGGGGGAGCGCTCAATGCCCAGCAGCAGGCCAGCCAGCCAGCCTGATTCAACAACTCATTCGCCTGCTTACAATAGCTGAATGGCTGACTTGTATTGTGCCCAAGCTGCCTGAACCACCAGTTGCGCCTGCGCCCACGCACTAGTTGCCATGTCTCTCTTCTGCACGCACACTGTCTCAGCCAACAGCTGCCTTGTGGCAGGCTTCGCTTCTGGTCTCCCGGCCCCTGTAGCAGGTTCGTTCACTTCCCGCTGGCGACCATGCCTCCTCATCTTCCTGCCACCACGACTGCCCGCTTTCCTCTTCTCCGAAGTTTCTCCTCTCCTCTCTTCCAATCTTATCTCCCTCCCGCCCCTCCTCATACTGCCTCCTCCTCTCAACCCTGCAGGAGGCCCAGTTCCTGATTCTGGAGCAAGCCTTCCTAGAGGCACTCCAGGCCGGCGACTCTTCTGCAGCACTGGCCTGCCTGCGCGACCAGCTGACGCCGTTGGGGGTCCACCCGAACCGGCTGCACCGGCTGGCAGCCTGCCTGATGAGCGGGCGCCAGGCGGCCGCTGAGCTGGCAGCGGATGCAGAGCGGCAGGCGGACGCGCTTCCTGGCGACGCGCGGCAGCGTGTGCTGCGACGCCTACAGGCAAGCTGCTGTTGTGGTCGGCTGGATGGCTGGGGCTGAGGATAGGCAGGTTGGGGAGGAAGATAGTGAGGGGGTGTGATTGGCCCTGCTGCTGCCTGTCTATGCTAGCTTAGCAGAATTCCTGCCTCACACTTCGACTGCTGTCCAGCGCCGGTGCACCGGCAGCGGCGGCGGCATTCTTCCCTGCCCTCTGCTGCATGCGCCTGTGCCTGGCACACACACCGATCCCGCCTGCCTGCCTGGCTGTCCCTCGCCTCGCCTTGTCTTCCCTTCCCTGCCTGTACATCCCCTCCCCTCTCCCCGTGCCTTTGTCTGCCCTCACATCCCCTGCCCCCGCCCCGCCCCGCCTCCTCCCTTGCAGGCCTTCATCCCTCCCGAGATTATGCTGCCTGAACGAAGGCTAGAGGAATTAGTGGAGCAAGCTCTGGAGGCCCAGATGCAGGCCTGCCGCTACCACAACTCCCCGGGAGCCCGCCCCTCCCTGCTGTCGGACTACAGCTGCGGCACGGAACAGATCCCCACATGCACCACGCAGGTGGGTGCTGCTTGTGGGAGTGCAAGTTGGGTAGGTGGGTGGTGCTTGTTAGAGAAGAGATTGGCTGGATGGATGCGGGTTTGAGACAGGAAGTGCTACAGTGCAGATCACATGGGGACCACACAGGCGAGTGTGGGTTCGACAGCCTTCATGTTGCTTGCTTTTGCTGGCTTTTGCTTGTTTCTTGGCCGCTGGGGTGGTAGGGTGTACGATGCAGGGAGTGCTGCGGAGCAGACCCCCATGATTATAACCTTACAGGCGGGGGGCGGTCCATCCGCTGCGCCTGCCGGTGCTACCGTCCGCGCCATTTCGGTCGGGTGCCTGGGCGGGCCAGCAGAGCGGCAGCGAGAGTGGCAGTGCCGATCTCTGAAACAGCAGGGCAAGGCTGCTTATGTGCTCCACCTGCCACCCTGCCACCCTGCCACCCTGCCATGCGGCCACCTCCCCGCTGTTCCCCTCACAACAACCTCCCTGCCCCCACCCCCTGCCCACTGCTGCCGCTGCAGGTTCTTTTGGACCATTCCGATGAGGTGTGGCACCTGCAGTTCTCTCACGATGGCCACATGCTGGCCTCCTGTGGAAAGGACCAGACCGCGATCATTTGGGAAGTGCAGCGCAGCAGGCACAGCAGCGGCAGCGGCGGCGGCGGCAGCGGCAGCAGCGGCAGCAGTCCAGCCGGCAGCAGCGGCGGCAGCCCGGCTGGCGGCGGCAGCATTGTGAGCAAGCGGTTTGTGCTGCGGGGGCACAGCGGGCCCATCGCCTTCCTTTGCTGGAGCCCGGATGACAAGAAGCTGGCCACATGCGGTGAGGGAGGGGGGCGGCGGGGTACAGGGCAGAGGGCAGGCCCGTTGGAAGCTTGCGTTGCGTGCACGGCTCTCTCACAGGCGCTGGAAGTGTGCAACCCTCTCCTCGAACCTTCGCCAGGCACACACACACACAGCAGTTCTGTGCTCGCGCCGGACATGCCTTTGGTGCCTGCATTGTCTTCCGTAGGGGGTCGGGCGCACGTACTGTCCCAGGTTTGTCTGCGGTTGACCCGTGGCGCACATGCTGTCCCTTGTGCCAGCATGCTTGGGCAGCCAGCATCGTCCGGCTGCGTCAACCTGCCTGAAACCTGCCCCCTCGCCTCGGTGCTCTGCTTGTACCACACTTGTGCCGGCCCTGTCAGCTGTGCTGCTTCTACTTCTGGTGCAGGTCAGACGCACGCTGTCAGCAAGGTTGACATCAGGACTGTCACATTATTGATAAGCTGCCATCGGCTCATGCTGCAGGCCAGGATGCACTTTGCTAAGAGAGCGATGATGATGTGATGTCCCAATCGATGCTGATGCCAGTCTGCCATCTGGTCATGCTGCAGGCCAGGATGCTTTGCGCCTGTGGGACACCGCCTCGGGCAAGTGCCTGTCCGTCTTCCTGCACCACAAGGAGCCAGTCACCTGTGCCGCCTGGTTCCCAGACGGGCAGCGCCTGGTCACTGGCAGCCACGACAAGCAGGTGTGGGCAGGGGGCGGGGCGCGCACGTGGCGGTCCGGGGGCAGGTATCGGGCAGGCTTGTGCAGTGCATACGACCGCGTCCCGTCATGTCCCATGCTGCGCCTAGATAACCGCCTGCTGCTCTGCCGCATGCCCCGCCTGCCGCGCACTCCTGTGCCGTGCTCCCCCTTTGCTCACCCTCCTGCCCTGCTGCCCCCTGCCTGCCTGCCCGCAGCTGTGCATCGTGGGCCTGGATGGCACTGTGGAGCGGCAGTGGCGCATCCAGCGCATCCAGGAGGTGCTGGTGGCCAAGGGAGGGCGCTACATCCTGGTAAGTCGGGCAGGCAGGCAGGCAGGCAGGCAGGAGGGAGGGCCGGCTGTAACGTGTGTGGGCTGTGACGTGTGTGGAGAGTCGGGCAGGCAGGAGTGAGGGCCGGCCGGTTGTCTGTAGAGTTTGTGGTGAGCAGGCAGCGCGAGTTTGCTTGTGTATCTAGACAGCAAAGAAAGACGTCATCATCATCATTGATTCGAATTCGAAGTCCACTGAGCCACCAGCGTGTGAGGCAGGCAGGCAGGAGGGAGGGCCGGCTGTGGCGTGTGTGCTGACTAGGCGTGTTGTGGTTGGGCTGAGTGCGCAGCACCCACCCACTTGAACCGGCCGTGGATTAAAGACAACGCCCGGAATGGGGCGTGCGTGCCCACGCTCGCTGCTGCTCACCGCTCCCCTCTCACCCCTCGGCCCCCCTCGCAACCTTTCCCCCCTCCCTCCTCCTGGGACCCCCTCCCACTGCACGCGTTGCCCTGCTCACAACCACCCTCCCTCTC
>JTEE01000320.1:2440262-2454512 GCA_002896455.3 Chlorella sp. ArM0029B | reverse complement strand
GGCGGGGCACGGCTGGTCGCATGCTCACTCATTCAATCACTCAATCAGTCGGTTACATTTCAACTCCACGGGGAGCCAGCAACGGTCTCATGGGACAGGGTCGGGGGAGGGTGTATCAGATGATGCACTGCTGTATGCTTTCTGTGGGCTTGGAGCAGCCAGGAGCGCTGCAAAGGAGATGTGCTGGCGCTGTGCCGAGCTGTGCGCTGCCTCATGTTGCCGTCTGGCCACGCCTTTGTGCCTTGCAGGTTGTCAAACATCGCTCGGTAGCGGCGTGCAAGCGGACCGGACTGAGACTCAAAATGCGGGTTGCAAGGCCTGGGGTGCCAGCCAATCTAGCCTGCATCTGACTTCCCGTGATTCAATAAGTGACACTTGTAACATTTCATTCATCCCGGCTTGAGTCTCAAAAGGGGCGATGGCAACTCGAATCAACAAGGTAGGGGCTCCAGGCATGCCCTCAGGCTGACTGTGCGGCATACGCTGCTGAGGGCCGCTTGGGTCGTCGCCTGTCGGCACCGTCAATGCATTCAAGTCCAGGGAATCCAAACCGAAAGTGACTAGATTCTTCGGGTTTGGATTCCCTGAAGACACACAGAACTTGAGAATAACAGACAAACGAAACAACAACAACTGGTGAAGCTTGTACACATGCAAACCTCCACAGCTGCCAGTGCTAGCGCCAGGGGGATGGTGCCCGCCAGGGTGGGCGTACCGGAAGGCAGGCTGGCATAGCCCAAACACCCCCTGTCCAGGTCTCTTAGAGGCCAATGAAGCAGGGCGATTGTAACACACACACAGTGCAGCGCCACGCCTATCAGGCCTGCTCCTGCCGGGTTGCAGCCACAGCCTTGTGGGGCGGCGGCTGTGGGCTGCCACGCCCCGTACATGCATGCACACAAGTACACGCGCCTGTAGCCCATCCCCACACACACCATTGGTGCCCCTGCAAGAGCGGTGAAAATAGTGAAGCAAGCGGCGCAGCCTGGGACTGACCTGAACCTGCCGCCACGTGTGCACAGCAATGAATTGACTTTAATACTAGGTGCAGCTGCAACCGTTGTTGCAGAGTTGTACCGCGAGGTCCACGACTTTCTCACGATGCTTCGCCCCCGCATGGGCCTCCTCCCCTTGCACCAAGGGTGGCCCTGCGGGACAGCGCCAGCGCGTCACACGTGATATGGCCGGGCAAGCCAACCTGCCGCCGTCTGCCGCTGCCCCCGCTCTGTGCCACCGTCCTTGCTGGCTCCCGTGTCTGGTGTGGCGTGCATCGGCCTACGACAGGCGCATGCAAGGTGAGGGAGCTGCAGGTGTGCATGCTGCTCCTACAGGCACCAGTGCCGGCGGTGGCCGTGCTGCCATGCGGGGACAAGCGTAGCGTGACGTGGGCGGGGTGCGTGGGGGGGTGGCAACGTCACGGTGAGGAGCAGTGCTTGCAAGTTGCGTTGCTGTGCAGCCCCAGATGTGCAGGCAAGTGGGGTGTGTGCGCCAAGGGGTTGGTAGGGCGGCACGGCAGCAGCTAACTACAGGATGCCGGCATCTCGACAAAGGTTGGGGAGGCATGTACAAGGCATGCATTCTGACGTACCCTGGGCGTGCACCCGCCTTGGCGTGCAACCGCCTCTTTCCGACTCAAACTTCATGTTGCATCAGGAACACGATGTCGACATTGAAGCAGGCCGAGCAGGCAAGACGGGCATCAGCAAAGGTCTTGTGCCGCTGCACCCGCAGCACTCAGGTTGCCGCTGACGCCCGGAGCATCCAGCACCCACCAGCTGGCTCCCCTGTGCCCCTCTGCTGTCGCTGTTGCCAGCTGTGCCGCTGTGCTCTACCCGCATTGGTCCAGCCCACCGATGGCTCCGCCGCTGGAGCCATTGGTCCCAAACGAGTCGTTGCAAAACCAGCCCCAGACACAACCGACCAGTCCGCTGCCAGGTGCCGGCCCACACTTGTGCTGGGTTGCGGGCCAGGCTCAGAAGAGCTTCTGTGGGGCGGCCCACAGGCGCACGCGGCCATCCAGTCCGGCGGTGGCCAGAACGCTGCTGATGCCGCGCGGGCCCCGCAGCTTGCTGGATGACCACTCCAGGCAGGTGATCTGCAAGAGCACGAGTTGATGGAGGCAGACAAGAGGGTGGGTAAGGTCAGGCAGGGAGAACAGTCACTGGAGGGTGCCAGGGGTGCGGGGGTGGGTTCGCGTCGGACAGGTGGTGGAACATCCAGTCCAGGCAGGTCGTGCGCATGCATGCACCCTCTTGCCCATGTCACCACCTCTTAGTCCCCCTCTGCTTCTACCTATCGCCCCCCCCACAGACCAGCGTCGCAGTGCATCCTCCAGCCGCTTCCCCATCCAACTCTCCCCTCACCACAGCACCTCTCGTGTCCCCCTCCCCCCACCCCCACACAAACACGCACCTCCTCCCCCAGCCCTCCCCTTCCTCACCGCTGCATCGTGCGCATCCTCTACCCGCTCCACCACCTCCCCGGTGCGGCTGTCCAAGAAGTGCACCATGGTACCGCAGGCAGCTGCGATGAAGCCGTCGGGCCCCCAGGCCAGCCGGCTGTAGCACTTGCCGGGGAGCAGGGACAGGCCCGTGCTCAGCAGCAGCTGCTCAGGCAGGCAGGGAGGCGGGGGGGCACAGGCAGGAGAGCCGGGAGGGGAGGCAGGAGGGGTGTCATGTTAGGATTGGCCGGGGCAGGGGCGTGGGGCAGGATGTCATGGTGATGGATGGTGAGGGGAGGCCCTTCCCGTGCAGCAAGACCACTAGAGCCTTGCACTGGAAATCCCGCTCCGGCGCCCCCACGCTGCCACTGTAGGACACCACCCCACCCGTAGACACTGCCCAAATCCTGTCACATTGCTGCGGTACTATGCCGGCGCTCTGCTGGCACTGCCCCATGATGCCACCCTGGCACATGCCACCCTCATACAGGCCACCCCATCGCACTCCCAGCTCACCTTTGGGTCCTCATCCATGTGATACCGCACATTGATGTTCCAGATCTGCATGTGTCAATGGGGTGGGGTAGCAGAGGGGAGGGCCAGTGTGAGTGGTCTGCCTGCCACTCCAGAGGCCCACACCCACTTTGCTGGCGGCCAAAGCTGCGCCCTGGCTGCCCGCAGTAGCGAGCTCCAGCGGCGCAGGCACCACATCATAGAGAGGGCGACCATGCAAGCAATGCTTGTTGTGTTCGGGGACACTAATGCCAATCGGCACCGCAGCCGTCGGCTGGTTCCTCCTTTCCCGCTCAACAACCTTTGTGCATCTAGGCAGATGTGTTGCATTCTAAGGTTTCCCCGGCGCACCTTGAGCAGCCCGTCCCCGCTGGCAGTGACCATCTTTGTGAGATCCGGCGAGAAATCAAGGCAGTACACCTGCAGAGGAGGCAGGGCATTGGGGGGGAGGGAGCTCAGCGGGCAGCTGTGAGGGTTTGGTGCCATGGAAGTTTGCGGCTCAGCCTAGCGTCACAAAACCTCCGTCAGCCCTTTGCCCGTCGCCAATCCAAGGACTTTGCCTTCCCAACTCATCAATGCCCCCCCCCCATCTGAACTAGGCTGTGACCATCAGGCACACAACCACCCGCCTATCACCTGCTCAACAAACTGATGGCCCCATCAACTGGGTTTCTCTTACCCTAACCGCAGCAACAGTTGCATGGTGCATCGGCACTTGCAATCAAAGGACCCACCTTGGACTTGTGGCCCTTGAGGCTCATGGCCATCTTGATGCCTGTAAAGCTGCCCAGCCGGTCAAAACCGACCTCGTACACCTGGCACAGCAGGCAGGGCAAGGCAGGGCAGGGCAGGGAAGAACGGTGTGAGCACATAATGCAGAGCTGGACAGGGCAGGGCAGGGCTGGCGAGCACAGCAAGCAGGGCAGGCCAGGGCAGGGCGAGGACAGCAGGCAGGGCAGGCCAGGGCGTGGTGAGCGCAACAGGCGCAGCAGCGCAGGCAGGGAAGGGAGTAGCGAGCACGGCGCAGAGCAGGGAGGGGTGGGGAAGGGTGTGGTGAGCACAGCAGGCGCAGAATAGCAGGGAGGAAAGGGCGCAGTGAGCATACGAGGCTGGGCAGGGTGGGGCAGGGCAGGGCAGGCGATTAAGCGGCAGGCGCAGCAGCGCAGGCAGGGAAGGGCGTGGCGAGCAAAGAAGGCGCAGTAAGCAAGTAAAGACGTAGAGCTCTGCAAGGATTTGTGTTCTGATGCCGGGTGCGCTTCCGGAAACTTTGGGGAAGGTGGGGGGGCACAGCACAGCACAGCACAGCACAGCACAGGTCGATCCTAATCAGGGTCGAACGCACGCATGAGCAGGCCGGCTTGGCCTTGCATCCCAGCACGGTTGCCAGCCATCGGTGCATCCCGACCCAGTACACTGGCCCTGCCCCTTTGGCACCACACCGTGACATCCCAGTCTAGCGCCCTGGCCCCGCCCTCTGGCTCCCCACCTTGACGTCGCTTGTGAAGGTGCCTGCCGCCACCCAGCGCCCGTCCCGGCTGATGGTTGCCATGTAATTGTTCAGGCCTCCCGTGTCCATGCTGCCCAGTTGCCTGCACAGCGACAGAACACGATAGATGGGGGACATGCTAATGAGGGCCACGGGCGGTTAAGGTAGCTTGCAGGAGCAGGGGCGAGAGCACGCATGGAAACCAGTATTTAGGTGGGCAGCAGCGCAGCACCTGTGCTGCGGTCCGCTGCACGGCCCTCCCGCACCTCCGCCCCCGCCAAGCATGGCAACAAAACCGTAGCTAGGGGTGCAGCAGTAACGGTGGTCCTTGCTGGTGCGGCAGCCGTGCACACCGCCCACCGCCACACTCCGCAACCACCACAACAGAACAGCAGCACCAGAACGCCTGCCTGAAGTGCTGAACGCCCCAGCTGCCTTTGTGTGCTGCCGGCACAGCCCACAATCCCCAGCCCGCATTCCCCGCCACAACATGGCCCACATGAAAGCATCCACATGACACCACACCCACGCAGATACGCAGAGGGGCACCTGCTGGAACACCCGCTCCCAACCGCCATGCCTTGAAATGAACACACACACACACACGCGCACAAGCAAATCAACATGCGACAGCCCCCACCCACCTGCCGGCAGTGGTGAACACCCGGATGTCTGTTTTGGTGCTGCAGCTGGCCAGGATGCCTTGCCCGCACTTGCTGGTGGAGGCAGAGGTCAGGCAGAGGCCTGCCAGCTTGTTGTGCACGCCCTCATGGGCCCATTCCTCGCTGGCCTCCTTGCCCGAGAAATCGAGCATGAGCAGGCCGGCGGCGTTCACCATGCCCTTGGTCTGCAAGGCAAGGCGGGCAGAGGGAGGAGGGTGGGGGTGGGGCGGACATTGATGCTGTGGATGACTTGCATGCCCCTTCTTGGCATCGTCCCTGAGGGAAGGCAAGCATGAGCAGGCCGGCGGCGTTCACCATGCCCTTGGTCTGCAAGGGAAGGCGGGCAGAGGGAGGAGGGTGGGCGGGGCGGGCGGGCGATGCTTCATACAGCCCGCTGCATTGGTCCAGCCTGCTGTGCTCCCCCTGCTCCTTCTCCTGCTTGCTTGCAATCCTGGCGGTCCCCCAGTAGCCCAGGGGTCTGTATCGCACTCCGATTGCGGAAATCGGACTGTAACTCCCCAAAAGCAAGCGGGGCGGTCAGCAATGCCGCGGTGGGGTGCTGCGCATGCGGCACTTTCGACCCCATCATGCCGCAGGGGCCATGCAGAGCGCCACGTCGTGGCACACCCACCACACTTGCAGTGCACAATGCAGCATTGAGTCATGCTAGCCACCCACCCAGCCACCCACCTGCACCGCGACGTGAGAGTTGTCATCACACAGCCACATCCTGGCACACCCACCACACTTGCAACCACCTGCCTTGCAACCACCCACCCACCTGCACGGCGACGTGGGAGTTGTCGTCGCCAAACGCCACGTCCTGCACGCCCACTCGCAGCAGCTCCTTCTTTTTGAAGGGGATGTTCTTGGCGGTTGGGTCACTCAAGTTGAACACCCGCACCGTGCGGTCGTCACAGGCTGCAAGAGAGGGGCAGGGGAGGAGGGGGTCGTGGTTTGAGCACTAAAGAAGTGGAAAGCCTCTGCCTTCGCAAGCTGTGTGCCACCCGGCCGTCATGTCACCCACGTCTTGTCACCCATTTTTTGACGATCTGGCCATCCACAGGCTTCCCCTTGAGTCCACCTCCACCTCCCTAACCACTAACCCCCACCCATCGCCAGCTGCGGGCCATGGGCGGCTAACCTCATCTTCCCCCAACCTAGCCTACCGGAGCAGACCAGAAGGCTACCTCCCGCCTCCGCCTCCCTCACCCCTCACTACCTCGCACCCACCTGTGGCCAGCTGCGTGCTGTCTGCCGGCAAGCCCCTTGTCTCCCAAGTTCCCTGCCCACCTTGCCTCAGCAAAAGGCTACCTCCCGCCTCCACCTCAGCCACTCACTACCCCGCACACACCTGTGGCCAGCTGCGTGCCGTCGGGCGACCACGAGATGCCCGTCACCTCGGCGGTGTGCCCCTTGAGCCCCGTCATGAACAGGGAGCTGCCCGTGTGCTTGTTGTCCATGTGCTGACTGCTGGTGGGGATGGGGGCGGGCGGGACATCAAGGCGGGGGGCGGCTCAAGCAGGGGGGAGCTCGAGAGGAGGGGCAGGGGTGACGGCTCAGGACAAGGC
Source organism: Chlorella sp. ArM0029B (assembly GCA_002896455.3). Lineage (NCBI taxonomy): Eukaryota > Viridiplantae > Chlorophyta > Trebouxiophyceae > Chlorellales > Chlorellaceae > Chlorella > Chlorella sp. ArM0029B. Next base: position 2,447,840 of record JTEE01000320.1, on the reverse strand, counting down.
AAGGCGCCGCCGCAAATGCGCAGCAGCGGAATGCAGAGGGCAGGCCTCGATGCCAGCCCCAATTAGAACACATGCAGGAACAGCGGCCTTTTAGCTGCCAACAATCGGTTGGCAGGTTTGGCAGCGCCCAGCACCCGGCAGCGCCCGCCCCGCCTTGCTCACTCACCCCGGCTTGTTCTTGCTGGCATCCTTCATGAGCTGCTTGATCGAAACGCCCTTGGGCTGTGGCTCGCCCTTGCGGGTGGGTGCCGTGCCAGCGCTGCAGTGGCAGGCGTGGGGGAGGCGGGCACGCAGTCAGTGAGCGGCGGGGCGGGTGGCGGGTGGGGCCGACTGTTCGTCCGCTTGCACCGCGTGCCGCGGCGCACCTGATCTCGTCGTCATCGCTCCCCCTGGCGACGGGCGAGTCCTTCTTCGGCAGAAGCGCCCGCAGAACTGCTGCTGCCAAGTTGAGCGCCCGCAACACTAGCCGCAGCACGATCCACGCCGCGCTGCCAATCACCAGAACGACCGCAGCCTGCGACGCTGGCGATAGGAGCACAAAGTCTCCGAGAATGCCCATCTTGATCTTTTGCAGGAAACTCTTGTAGAACGTCTTGCAGCACTTCTTGCTGATGTACAGACGGGCAATGCAGGCGGGTAGTGCGATCGGCAGATTGTGCAGGCGGGGCGGGGCGGACACATGGGCACCGCCAGCGGAGCACCAGGATGGCGCCGGTTGACGCAGCCTCAGCTATGGCTGGCAGCCACCATTCACCCCTCCGACAACCGCGTTGGCAGGTTTGAGGGAGACCCGATGCCCAGGCATGGTGTGCCTTTGCACCGACGGTCGGTGCCCCTCTTGCTTGGACAAATGTGTGCCTGTGGCCGGAGGCACACCGTAGACACCTGCAGGCACCGCTAAGGCACAACCAGGCATTTTCCAAGTACCTTGGCAACCTACGCCTACACTCCATTGATACTTCTAGTGCCATACACACCAAAACCTACAATGTGCTGTTAGGGAAGTTGTGCCAGCAACCAAATTTACACCTGGCTGGACAAGGAAGGCCCATGGCACACCCTGCATGGTCGTTTGAGCTGCTGCGGCTGCTGTGTGCCAGCGTGAATCGTATAAGTGCTACGTAAATGGAGGAATGATTGCAGCGGAATTAACAGTGGACATGAGAGGATGTGTGATACAATTGAGGCGTTAAAATGATATTTCGCTGTGCGTGTGGGTAGGTACACTATGTGCTGCAGAAGTGTCCACAACTGTGTCCTGCCAGGGCGTTCAATACGTGGGCTGCACCCGTGTGGTCGTTAGTTGGCACTAGCTCAGTTTTTAAGGCCCCAAGGCAGCCGTGCCAGCTCAGCCAGCCATTGGAGCTGCTGCACCGCAACAGCCTGCTGCGCTGCAACCGGCTGCAAAGATGCTACCGCCGGCTGCTGTCTTCCTGCCGGCTGCGCTGCCACGTGCACTGCCGCTGGCGGACTGCATGCTCATTTGGGCAGGGAGACAGAGGACGTGGGCGTCAGCTTGTGTCAACAGTGGTGTGCATAGAGTGGTGGGCCACGGCGTAACAAGACCCCCAACCTTACCAGTGAGCTCAGTCACAGAGCTTAGGCGCTGGCTGTGTGCATGCTCTGCGCTATCCCTCAACTCTTCCGCCAAAGAGCAGCCGAGCTTGCACATCCCCAGCCCTTCCCTTGCATGTCAGCATCAGGCAATGTGCCACGCAGCACCCACCTAACAGGCGGTGCACGGTACACCCGGGGCTTGATCACTGCCGCCTGGTCCCACGCCGCTGCCAGCGGTGGCGGCTGCTGGCGGTGCTGCTGGGTGGGCTGCGGGGTGGGCTGCGGGGTCGCGGACACAACTTGGCTCCAGAAGGCCGCAAAAGGGCGGAAGCCCCCGTGCAGAGGCTGCGCCTCCTGCTGCTGCTGAGCCTGCTGCAGCTCCAGGCCCTGCTGGGCCTGCTGGGCATGCTGTGGCTGCTGCTGCCAAGCATGCTGTGGCTGCTGTTGGGCGTGCTGCGGCTTGCCCTCACTGATGCCTGCTCCAGAGCTGCCGGTGGGGACACACACCTGCGTCTGCGCCTGCGCCTGCCCAACTTCCTGCACACATGATGGCCGCCGCATGGAGTGGCACCAGCTTGTCAGCGGCAGCAAGGTGGAAGCTGCCTTTGATGCCGGCAGCGGCACAAAGGGCGCGGCACGGGGCAGGGGTGCGCAACGCAGCAGCCCGCAAGCGCAGTCAAGGCCACTGCGGCAGCGGCGGCAGCGGATCCTCAGCCCTTGGGACGCAGACAACCTCTTGCTCACCGCTCTGGTGCTGTACCCCCCAAGTGCCTCAGCCTGCTGCAGACTGTGCAGTAGCCCTAGCAGCTGCTGCGTCAAGTGGCTAGGCAGCTGCTCAATCAACACCTCCCCTGCCTGCTGCTGCTGTGGCGCTGCCTCGGGGGCTGCCGCGTGCATGGCGGCAGCCGCGGGCAGAGGCTCGGAGGTTGTTGCTTGTGTGGTTCTGGGGGGCGAAGAGGCCGCGCGGAGGAGGTGGGTGAGCGTGATGGCTGGGCCGCCGTGTGTGCTGGCTTCCGGGGTGGCGGGCGACGCCAGCAGCGCGGCAGAGAGCTGGCGTGTGATGGAAGCCTGCCATGTAGTGCCCCTCTGAGCATCATGATGCGCCTGCTGCGCCTGCTGCTGCTGGTACTGCTGCAGGGATGGTGCGTGCTGCAGCTGGTGCCGGTGGTGCTGCAGGGATACTGTCCGCTGCTGCTGCTGCTGCTGCTGCTGTTGTTGCCACTGCTGCAAGAATGGCACATTCACCGCTGGGCCCATATTCTGCTGCTGCCCCTCCTCCCCATCCTCCTCTCCTTGGTAGCCCTCCTCCCCCCGCCGCTGCTGCTGCTTCGTGCAACCTGGTGAAGTGTCTGCCACAGTCCGCGGCCTGAGCCGCTCCCCCCCATCCGCCCAGCACTCGTCCTCGCTCAACGTGCGCTGCCGCTTCCGGCGCTGATTCTGCCGCTGCAGGCTGCTTTGGCACGACCGCCGGCCTTCAGAAAAAGCACTCAGGGGGTGCAGCCGGCCGCACTGCAGGCAGCAAGAGGGTGAAGGGGCGTGTCATGAGGAGGAGCGGGAGGGGCAGCAGCAGCACCAGTTGGGGTCATGGTGCGGGCCCTGGCTGTGGGTTGGCTTAAACTGTGGTGGAAGGGAGCTGAAGGCTTGGCGAGGCGTGCCTTTGGCTTGAGCGGGCATGGGGCTGGGAAGACGGTTGAAGGAGCACTCGCAGCACCAGAAGGCACTTTTGCCGGCCAGCTTTGGTTGACAGTGGGGCCCCAGCAGGCACATGCGTCCCAGCCAGCTGGCACATTGATGGCACACCACGCTGCCTGCTCTCTTCAGGCAGCCCGATGCTGCCCAGCATCCTGGCGACGTGTTTGGGCGGCGCACAGAGCAGGGCAGGCGCACCTGCACGGTACCATCCCCCCGGCGCTCAATCACTTGCCTGCTGGCAGAACCTGCAAAGAGCCTTCTCCACTCCCATGCTCACTTCATGTGCAGCGTAGTGCGTGGCGCAGATCCTGCAGGCAGATGTGTCGGGGCATGATTGTTGTGCTGGGTGGGGCTGCACACACAGGGCTGATGCAGAGCGGGGGGTGCAACGTCAACGGCGGCACCAACAGGCATCACGGCAACACACCCGCACGCCCGCACCTGTGCTTCTTTCCATACTTGTTTTCAGGATGTACCAGGCATCCTGGAACGCGACAAGGGGACACAGCACCGTGCTTGCCAGCACCCCTGTGCTCTGACGCCAGCACTCGGTCACGGCCGCCGGCGCGTGAGCGCGTCCTGGCGGCAGGGGCGGCAGGGGTGCCGCCGGAGCCCCCACTGCTGGCAGAGCCGCAATCGCGTGCGCGCATGTCCGGCTGCCTGCACGGTGAACAACATGGACGAGGGGCTCAGTTTCGGCCTCACTGGATGCAGTGCAGGAGAGGGGACGCTCTTCAAGAGCGGGCGGGGACGTTGTGCGACCAACTGGCGGACCTGTGCTTTCTCGTCTTCCTGATTGAAGCCGGGAGCCGTAAACAATGCTGAAAGGGACCGAGGCCCGCGATTCAGGGCAAGCCTGAGAGCCAGGCGGGGTGCCTGCCCACGCTGTCCACACTGGAAGGCAACTCCAATCAGACTCAGATACCTCCACAGCTTGACAAAGCATCACGGGGCAGTGGGCACGTTTATATCTGTGCCCAGGAGCCTATCACGCCTGGTTGCAATGGGGACGTGGCACGGTTCTTTCATGGGGTTCTTTCGTAGGAGTTTGCTGACAGTGTGCCACAATCACCACGAACCTTCTTTGAGCAACACCCGGGGCACCGCTGCCATAAGTGAAAATGAGTTTTCAGGGGACGTTCGGAGTGCTGAGCCACCCCTTAATGACTGGTACGACCGGGTCCATTGGGGATTCCGTGTGAAGAGGGCACGCGCAGTGTCAGGATGCGGCAGGGAGACGTCACAGGTGGTGCCGCCCACCGAAAAGCAGGCACAGGGCACTTGTGGCAGCGCCGCCAGCGCTGCGCCGCCAGCGCCTGCACCGCCTGACTTCCGCCAGCTTCAAAGACTTGCCGGCTGCTTGCCGGCTTGCCAGGTGCCCAATATCAGCCAGGCAGCCAAGCGTGTCAGTCCAAGGCAAGGTCCCGTGTTGGTGGCTGTTCGAAGCGCTCCGCTGTCAGCAGCAGCCACTCCTCCTTGACGCACAGCGCACTGGCGGGAAGGGACGACGGGCGTGAGCCGCCGCCAACCACCACGCACAGAGTGCATGACTTGGGCGGCGCCATCTGCACGGGCATTGCACATTGGAGGCATGCAGTGGTCGATTCGGATGCAAGGAAGGCCGCAGACAGCACGGTGCAGACCAAGAGACGGGCAGGCTGTCTTTGATGACGTCCCTACCTTGACGCCTGCTGCTGGCACCACGACAGCCCACAAAGCATGTGCCTGCCTGCCCCCACTCTTGAGCCGCTGCCAAGGCAGCAGCCTGCCTTTTGCCTGCACCCAGGCTTGAGCCGCTGCCACAGCAGCAACCTGCCTGCCCGTCACCAACACCCACCTTTGCTCCCAGCGCCAGAGCCACACGTTTCAGCGCGGCTGCATTGGCCCCCATGAGCTTGCGTGCCCTGTCAGGCAGGTGGATGTAAACAGAGTGCTCCCCCAGCAGGGGCGCCGCATCTGGCTCCTCGAGAAGGCTGCGCGCCCGCTCCGCTGCACCCTCGAATCGCACCTGGTGCAAAGGCAGTGGGTGGGCGGGTGGGGTGGTGGATGGGTGGTGTGTGCCACAGAAACAGGGCAGCTGATGGCGTGGCATTGTGGCGGCACAGCTGCAGGGGTTACCGGCCTGTTGCTGCGGAGCTCGCATATGTGACAAGCATCCCGGTGGCCTGCAGGTGCCTGCCACTCAAGGCCTGCAGTGCAGGTGCACCGCCTCCTCCCGACAGGCGGCCCACACCACACCACACGTCAGTCACCCGTGCACACCATTGAAACCAGCAGTGTTGCACCCGGCACCGCACCACCCAGAACAGCTTTGCAGCGCACCACATAATTGCACCACAAAGTTGCACCTCACTGCCCCGCCGCCCATCCCCTGTCCCCTAGCTTGCCCACCTTGGCCGGGAAGCGGCTCTCTGGCAGCCACCTGCCCGCCTCCAACGACGCGGTCACCCACTGCGGGCTGACCAGCCAGGCGCCGTTGGCCACAGCCAGCATCAGCTTGAGCGTGCGTCGTTCGTCTCCCATCACTAGGTGTGTCAGCTGCCCCTCCTCCTTGCCCTCGGGGCACAGCCGCAGCCCACGCAGGCGGCGCGTGGCGGAGCGTGCCAGGTCCATCACCGCATCACCCACCGAGGTGAGGCCGATGCAGCCGTGGGTGGGCCCCGCCCCGGGGGCAGCCTCAGCAGCGGGCGCTGCGCCAGCGGCAGCTGCCTGGGCATGCCGCTGCCGGCGGCCGCTGCCACCACCGCTGCCGCCGGCTGCAGCGGGCCCCTCAGCCTGCTGCTCTGCCTGCTGCTCTGCCTGCTGGGGCAGGCCTGCCATGTTCTCATCCTGCCCAGCGGCAGCTGCAGCCTCCCCCGCTGCCCCTGCCGCTGCCGCTGCCGCACCTTGCTGCTGCGCTGCTGCCTTGCCATCCCACGGCCGCAGCGTGGACCACGGCGTGGGCAGCTTGCCTGCCCCTGTGCTAGCCTCGGACTGAGGGGCACGCACGGCGCTGACAGGGGTGGCTTCTCCGGCCCTTGCACCCACGCCGCCAGCAGGGCTGGCCCGCCGGATGTTGCTCACGCCCAGCAGGCTTCGCCGCCCGCCAGCCTTGGCAGGTGGCTGTCCAAGGCTGGGCCGCCCAGAGGGATCGCCACGGCCGCCCGCAGCTGGCTGGCTCTGAGAGGGCAGCTCTTCTGCCAGCGCCCATGGGCTGATGACCCGCTCCACAGCAGGGATAGGAACAGGGTCCCCAGGCCTGCGGGAAGGCAAGGCAGGAGCAACAGCAGGCGCAGGTGGGCAGGCATGTATGCATGGCCGCATCAGCACCTGATCTTTGGCTGGCTGCAGCTAGACACATGGGAAAGCAAGCACCATCTCGGGCAGGCATGCACGTCCAGATGGCAAGTCGGCACGTCAGGCAGCCAACAAGGGTGCATGCAAATTTGGCCTCACTTTTCCTCTGCCAGCGAGGTGGGCAGGCTACCCGGCAGCGGCGTGCCCTTGTGCACCACCACAGGGCGCTCCGGATGGCGCACCAGCTGGCGGACACTGAAGCGCTCGGCCACGCCCTTGGCTGCTGCCGCCTTGCTGGAGGGCTCGCGCTGCGGCTGCTGTGGCCCCTGCTGCTCCTCGTCCACCTCCATCGCCTCTGCGTCCTGCATGCCACCATCTGCCACGGCCTCCTCCCCAGCCTCCTGCTCTGCTGCAGCTGCGTGGGGACCGGATGCCAGCGCCAGCCTGCTGCGCCGGTCGGCGGCCCCCATGCCGCCGCCTGCGCCGCCGCCTGGGTGGGGGGCGCGCTCTTCACTGCTCTTGCCGCTGCCACCTGAGGCCCAAGCTGCCCGCCGCTCAGCACTGCCCCTGGCAAAGCGCAGTGCCAGCGGGGTGTCCAGCTCATCCTCATCCTGCCCGCTGCCACCGCCTGCACCTCCCGGGGTGTGCCCATGCTCCTCGTCAGGCAGGTCGATGGTGAGGATGTTGGCCACCTGCAGAGAGGGGGAGCAGGGACAGGGCGGTTGGCAGTGCATTCGGGGCCTGGCAAGCTGGGAGGTCTGGCTGTGCTGCAGACCTGGGCGGCCCGTGGAGATGCATGTGCCAGCGCTCTGTGGATGCAGCCCCCACTGCCTGTGTGGCAAAGCTCATGTGTTTGCTGGTGCAGGAGCATCTTGTCCCCAGCCAAGTGCACCCACTGGGCAGCACTCACCGCCTGTGTCTCCATGCCAAAAGCATCCGGCTTCTGCTGCTGCTGCTGCTGCCCACTGCCGTCTTCCTCCTCCCCACACGCATCCTCCTCATCCTGCTCTGCCAGCGTAGGCAATGCCGCCGCTGCGCCGCCGCGCCCGCCCC
>JTEE01000320.1:2428687-2440197 GCA_002896455.3 Chlorella sp. ArM0029B | reverse complement strand
GCTTGCTACCGCCTGCGCCGCCGTGGCGCGGGTGCTTGGCAAGGCCAGGCCCTGCAGCCGCGGCGGCACCGCTGGTGTGCATCTGCTGGGTGCTGCTGAATGCGCCGTCATCCAGCTCATACGCCTCCACCGGCTTGGGCAGCACCGCAGCAGCTGGGCGCTTGCGCTTCTTGGCGGCCGCAGCTGCTGCACTGTTGGACCCGGGGGTGCGCCCCAGCAGCGACTCTGTTGGCTTCTTCACCTGCGCACAGAAGGGCGGGAGGGGCACGCATGGGAGGGGAAGAGGAGCAGCAGTGAAGTTCCGAGGCACACAGCGGGATCACCCCAAGCCCTGCTCTTGAAGGCATGCTGCACCGCCACACCTACCAAATCCGCCACCAGTGATGCCCTCCACTCCCACCCACACACCCACACGCTCCCACCCACCAGATACTTGCGCTCCACCAAGCGCCGCCCCGCCTTGATGCTGTCCTCCACCCACAGCGGAGACACCACCACTGGCGGGTAGTCAACCTGCAGTGCAACAAAGTCAGGCATCGGGAACATGTTTATGATGCCACCAACACTGCTGAACAGGGGATGCGGTGATGAGTGTGCCCTTTCGAATGCTCAAACAGCTGGCACGGGACCAGGCCGCAGTGCAATGCCCCTGCGGAGAGTTCCATGAAGAGCCAAGCAAACGTGTGCACACGCGCGAAAGCCCGCATGACTCACCTTTTCCAGCTTGTGAAACAGCTCCAGCAGCTGCGCCTCGTCTGCTGCCTTGTCGCTGGGCCGCCGGCTGCGTGTGCGCTCCCACACAATGTGGCTCACTTCCTTGCCGAGGCGCGCCACTGCACGGCCGCCGTGCCCCTCAATGCGCGCTGTCACCGCCGCCTTGGCATTGGCCACTGGATCCAGGCACATCACTAGCGCCACGACATCCTCCAGCACCCGCGGCTGAGCAGCGGCTCCGCCGCCGCCGGGACCGCCGCCAGCCGAGGCGGAGCCCCCCATTGGTGTGTGACGCCGGCCTGCGACTGTTGATGCACCTCTAAATGTGTAGCGAAGGCTCTGTGGGTTGCAGGTGCATGACAGCCAGAGCGTCAGGACTTGGGCTGCTTGACCAGCAGGCGAGCAACAACAGCCCGCCCCGCCGGCAGCGGCAACAGCAGCTGGCGGCGCCTGTCGCCTGAAAGCGGCCGGGCACCCGCGCTCCGCGTTGCGTTCAGCCACCACATGCGACCGTTGGATGGGAATAGGCGGTGCTGCGCGCACTTCTCTGATTTCGAGCGTGCCCACCTGCTCTTCTCTATTTTGAATCAGGCGGATCGTGGTTGCCCGGTTTCCGTAATTGCTGCGAATGCGCTGTGCTGACGAAGACGCAAAGTGAGGCTCGCAAAAAAAAGGAAGGCTGAGCTGGCCTTCCGAATCGAAGCCGCTCCCCCCGCAACCCCGGGCATTCCTTCGCTGGCACATCTCTTCCCCAAGGGGGGTGCACCCTCTTCACTTTCACTGCCCTGCCGCGATGATGCCTCAGTTCGCCGCCCGTCTGGGCCCTGGCGGGCGTCTGGCGTCCCGCGTCGCATCGCCTTCGGCATCGCTTGCACACCACACGCGCCTCGCGCCTGCCCAGGCCCGCCAGCGGCAGGTGCACCTTGCTGCGCCCCGGGCGACGGCAGCCAGCCGGCCGTGCCGGCACGGCCGGCTGGCGCCGGTGCGGGCAGCGCCGCCGGATGACCCACGGGCGATGGATGCCGACATGCACGAGGAGGACGACGACCCCTGGGACACGGTGGAGGAGTTTGACACGGTGGTGGGGGCGGTGGAAGAGGTTGATGAGAGCGAGGCCGAGGTGAGGCGCTGACCACCCGTTTGGCGGGTGGGCGGGTGAGCGTCCTCACAGCCTTCATTCAGGGGCAGTGCGTGCTTAGGGGGGCGCACCCCGTTTGACCTCATATAAACTCCGCCTTACGAGCTTAGTCAAGCCCGCCAATGGCTTGCTTCTGTGCCACTGCTTAAAGAATGGCAGTCAGTCTCACAGCTTCCTGACCGCCCCACAACGCGCAACCGCCCCCTCCTTGTCCCTCCCCACTGGTTGCTGGCAGATTGATTTGTTTGGCGAGTCAACGCGTGGCAACCTGCACTTTGCAGAAAGGTACGTGGGTGCGGCACCGTGCTGATGCACCGCTTTTGCATGCACCTGCTGCCTTCTCTCCGGCATCTACCCACTTCCAGCATAACAAGCAGGGCCAGCGAAGAACAAGGGCCCACCTTTTTGCAAGCCCTGCACTTCCTGCATCTGCTCGCCGCGCACCCTGCCTGCTACCCCCCCAGCGCCGATGCCCTGCTTTGCATGCTTCAAACGATTGCACCCCACGTGCCCCATTCCTGCCGCGCAGCTCGGACGACGAGGAGGAGGGGCAGGGGCTGCCGCCGCCGCGCATCCGGCGCCGCATCGACGATGTGCTGGGCCTGAGGAACGCCGAGGACATTCTGGACATGCCCTGGGGCGAGCTGCGTGGCCGCACGCAGACGCTGCTGACCGATTTGGGGTAGGCAGCCGGGCTGGGGACGCAGGCCTGGTGAAGCCAGGGCTGTGGGGCGACAGCAAAGAGCTACTCTGCTGCGCATGCACGACTCGTCATACCAGATGGGACTAGAAGAACAGGGTTCCATGTCCCGTAGCCCTACCCCCACCCGGCCCCGCAGGTGTGTTCCATACTATGCCGTGCCATGACGCACAGCACGCCTTGCACCCGCCCCTGCCCGCCCTGCAGCGTGCCGCCCAGCACCTACCCCGCCTCCCAGCCGCAGCGCGCGCTCTTCACCAACCGCACGCTCAACCTGCGCAGCATCCAGGCCATCGGTGAGGCGCTGGCGGTACGGAACATGGCGGGAACATGGTTCAGCTGCAGGCCTCATGAGGCAGCCACGCAAGGGTGCGGTGGTGCAGCGGTGCATTGATGGTGCTGCTGCAGACAGCACTGCTGAAGGTGCCACCCGCCCCTTTGCCAGCACCGCCACCCACCTGTGCCTCCCTCGTCACCCATGACACCAATGCAGGCTATGATATGGCAAGTGCAAGTAGAAGCTTGCGAAGGGCTGCAATTGTTGAGGGACCTGTTGTGTTGCCAAGGCTGCTGTGGGCGGAGCGGGCCTGCTTAGCTGCCTGCTTTGTCAGCACAGCTTGGCCATGTGCAAGGCTGCCTACCAGCTGGTTGGTGTTGAGCCAGGGGCCCATTCAGGGTTGCAATTGCCGACTCATATGGGTGGGCATGCTTCCGTGGCTTAAGAATGGGGAGGATGACTGGGTTCCTTCTCGGTCTCTTTGGCCGCACCTCTGCTCCCTGCCTGCTTGTGTCTGCCCCCCCGCAAGTGCCGCCCCCAACTGCCGCCGCCACCTGCCCCTCCCACGCCATCTGCCCATCTGCCCACAGGATTATACGCTGATACATTATGACGTGGAGGCGTGGGAGGTGAGGCAACAATAACAGTCAACGGACACAAAATTCTTGCAGGTCACGGGTTGTGGGATTGGCCAGTGGCGAGAGCGAGTCCAGCCATGCTGCCAGCGCCAGTGGCAGCCCACAGCGCAGCGCAGCCGTAGCCGCAGCCAGCACTGTTGCAGCTTCTGCGCAGCAGCAAAGAACTTGTGCAGAGAGTGACAGCTGCTGAGATGCATCGCCTGGCGCATGGCAGCTCAGGGCGCAGTGCTACACTTGGAAAAAGGGCCAGTTGGCGCGCCAGGACGGCGCAGTGTGAGACATGACCAAGCAGGAAGCCTGCGATCGCTGCTTGCTTGCCCTCGCACCTGCGCACCCCATCCCACCTCCCCACCCCCACCAACGCCATCTCTCCCTGCCCCACCCGCTCACTCCGCCCAATCGCCCCACTGCCCCTGCCCAACCCGCTCACTCTTGCCCAACCCGTTCACCCTGCCTCTCACACGCAGGGCAAGGCCTACGCCTATGGGCGGGAGTCGCTGCGCGAGCTGGGGTGCCCGGTGCAGGGCCTGAGGTTTGATCGATCCCTGGTCATTCGGGGCCTCATCATGGACACGGAGCTGGGCAACCTGGTCAAGGCAGACCGCTTCGGGTGAGTCCAGCTGTGCACCGCAGGCGTGCCTTCTTCATGGCATGCACAGAGGTTGTGCCTTCTTAACTGACAACATGCCTGCGCCCTGCCGCTGCCACTGCCGCACGTGCACCTGTGCCTGTGCTGCCTCTGGCCCAGTGGGCATTGCCTGCCTGCCCAGGCGGGCCTGCCAGGGTGGCGCGGCCAGGTCAGCGAGTGCCTCTGCGTCTTCTGCTCACCTCCACCAACACCCCCTCGCTGCTCACCTCCTTCTCCGCCAATCTCTCCCGCCGTCGCTGCTCACCTCCTTCTCCGCCAACATCCTCCTCTCCTGCTGCGCACCGCACCTCCTGCAGCTTTGTCAAGCGTGCGATGCACGGCACGCGCATGATGACACCTGGCGAGGTGGGTGGACGGTTTGCGTGCCTGTCTATAGCATGGGGGGAACACAGCCGCTGCCTGCCCGCCCGCCCAGCTGCTTGTGCACCAACTAGGCAACCTCACACCTGCCTGCGTACCGCCCCAGCTGTCACACCCTCATGCCTGACCCGCCCTGCCCGCCGCCTCCCGCCCGTGGCCGCGTGCAAGCAGGTGCGGGAGAGCTACGGTCGCGAGCTGGTCAACCTGCGCAACGAGTCCCGCTTTGTCTTCCTCAACACGCTCTTCTCGGTGTCCGAGGCGGTGCTGTACATGCAGGTGGGCGTGCAGGTGTTTTTGCTTAGAATGAGACAAGGGGGTGGGGGCTGTTGTAACATCAGGGGGTGGGGGGCCGTGCAGGGATGAGGTACAAGTGCCATTGCACCACCCTCGTGGGTGAGTCGGCCTGCTGGCAGGTGTGAGCATGAGTGGGGAGGGAGGGTGAGTGAGCACCTGCCTGCCCTCCGCGGTCACCCCTCTGCTCCCTGCTTGCCTGCCTGCCTGCTGCTTCCAACACCCAGTCACCCTCCGCGCACCTGCCTGTCCCCACCCGCCCGCCCATACCCCACTCCCACGCTCGCCCTACCCCACCCTACAGATGGGGGACCCTCACCTTGACCCTACCCCCGCTAAGCTTAACCCTAACCCCACCCCTTCTCACCCTACCCCCTCTCACCCTAACCCCCCACACACAGATGGTGGACCGTTTGGATGCAGATGCCATCCCGCGGCAGGTGTGCACCAACTCCTACGCCGCCCTGCACAAAATGGTCGCCCGCGCGCTGTTCAGGTGGGCAGGGGAGGGGCCAGGCCAGCAGCTGGGTGTTCTGGGGTGGGGTGGCCTTCTGGCCTGCGGTTGCAAGTGGAGGGTGGATGGGCCAGCAGCCTGGTGTTCTGGGGTGGGGTGGCCTTCTGGCCTTGGGTTGCAAGTGGGAGGGTGGATGGGCCGGCAGCTTGGTGTTCTGGGGTAGGGTGGAGTTCTGGGGTGGTGTTCTGGCAGGCCAAAGGGAGAGCCACTGGCCCAGCGTTGGCCAGTATTCCTGCTCTTGCTTGCCTGTCTGCTCCAAGACCTGGCGGCAGCAGAGGGCCTGAGCGGGGGCTGAGTGGGTGTGGGCCCCACGGGGTGTGCATGCCGGCCGGCTCGTCCTTCAGCTCATTCTTCGGCTCCGCTGCTGTTCTCATGTCGCTTTCCCTGCCCCCGGTTTACGCCCCCTGGCCTCATGCAGGGCGCACGTGGAGGGCAAGCTGAAGGCAGAAATCATCCAGGTATGGCGGGATGAGGTGGGCTGGCTTGGCTGGCGTAGCCGGTGGACTCTCACAGGTTGTGGGCAGGGCTGAGCACCTGTTCTACTGGCTCCTAGGTGGGGGGCAGGACAAGCGGGTGGACTGGCTCACAGGTTGCGAGGACGGATGAACACCTGCTCCTTGGGTTCTCAGCACGTGTCGGATTGCGCACCCGAGGCCTTTGGCCTGCCCTGGCCTCTAGCGCTGTTCTGCCAGCACCACGCCCACACAGCGACAAAGCAGCAACCCCAACCACTTCTGCTCCAGCCCGTCCGTGCGTGCATGTCGTGCACAAACGCAGGTCCCGGCCCGCAATGTCACACCGTGCCCACCCACCCTGACTGTATCATAGCACGTTCGCTGTGGCCTTGCAGCACCTGGCCCGCAACGTCACACCGAGCCCACCCACTCTCGACTGGTTTTTTTCCCGCTTCCGCTGTGGCCTCTGTTGCAGGACCCGGCCCAGTATGTGTCTCGTGACCCAGAGATGGCGCAGACGCTGCTGGACCAGCGGCAGAGCGGTGAGCCAGCCAGACCCCGGGCTGCCAGCATCTTTCCACGGCCCGGACCGTAGTGTGCCCGCGTGCGCCGTCGCTTCACCACCGCTGCTGCTGCCCTGCTAGCGCCTCATTCTGTGCAGCAGCAGCAGCTGGTTGCGGGCACACGCTCTGGTGGCTGTATCCATGCAGGCAGCTTATGCGAGCCGGTGCCGTTTGTCACGTGCCTGAAAGGCCCTCGCACCTGCCCCACTGCATCCATGTCCTTGCCGGCCCTGTTCCATCTGGCGCCCTGCCCATGGTGCCCTCTGCAGGCAAGCAACGGCGGCTGATTGCCACCCCCACGCATCCATTTTCCCACCACCTGTGTCCTATCGTGCACCCCTGCCTCCTCCCCCCTGCAGGCAAACAGCTGCTGCTGATCACCAACACCACCACTCCCACCCCACAACGTCCATGCCTCACCACCTGTGTCCTATCGTGCACCCCTGCCTCCTCCCCCCTGCAGGCAAGCAGCTGCTGCTGATCACCAACAGCGACTACAACTACACCAACCGCATGATGAGCTTCGCCTACGACTGCTTCCTCCCACAGGGGCAGACCTGGCGCGACCTGTTTGACATGGTGGGGCGGGGCGGGGGGTGCCATATTGTGCCTGACTGGTACTTCTTACGGGTTCGTGCTATTCTTCGTAGTATGGTGGGGTGGGATGTGCGTGCCAAGGAGGTGGGAGCCAGGGCCTCCTTATAGGTTTATGCTATTCTTCGTAGTATGGTGGGGTGGGATGTGCGTGCCAAGGAGGTGGGAGCCAGGGGCTGGTCACAGGCGGGGCCGGCTGCCTCCTGCCACAGGTGAGGTGCAGGCCTGGTGTGTGACTTGTTCGGCATAATGAAGCGGGCATGGGCTGCGTGGCGGGAGAGCCCCTGCTTCGGGGACACTACCAGTAACTTCACACATCGCTGCCCCCACCCCAGCCGTCGTCTGTCGCGCTTTGTTCCCCTGGTCCTCAACCCGCACCGTTGCCTCCCCCCATGCCCCCCTCCCTCCCCCTCCTGGCCGCCCCCTTCACCGCCAGGTCATCGTCAACGCCCGCAAACCCGACTTCTTTGTGAACAGCATGTCGCTGTACGAGGTTGTGACAGAGGACGGCCTCATGCGCCCCTCCTTCTCGCTCAAGCGGGGCGGCGTCTACTGCGGCGGCTCGGGTGAGGGTGGGGAAGGCATGGGGAGAGGGAGGCAGGGGCTGCGGGCGGCCAGGGTGCATGGCATGGCTTGCAGCAGGGATGGCAGAGGGAGAAGGCGCTGTATATGCCCGCTTGCCTGCCTGCCTGCCTGCCGTATCGCCTTACCGGCCTGCATTCTGCCACCCTCGCGCTCTTCCCGACCTTCCTGACTTGCGTGGCCTAATCTCTTCTCCGACCCTGCAGCTGCGCTGGTTGAGAAGGCCCTGGGTGTGACAGGGGACTCCATCCTGTATGTGGGAGACCACATCTGTGAGTGGGGCTGTTGTGGGCGGGCCTGGCGGGAGGAGAAGGAGCTGAGATGCTGCCGCGCTGCGCCGGGGGGGGAGGGAGCGTTTGTGGCCCTTGGCATATCACTGGGCCTGTGCCCCGCGACCTGTGTTGTTTTGCTGCCCCGACATTCACCCGGTGCCACACTCATGGCGGGGCTGGACGGCCTTTTCCGCAGCTGATCCTGGCTTCCATCCTCCTTTCTTTCTTCCTCTTACCCGCAGACACGGATGCCGCCCTGGCCAAGATGAAGGTGTGTGCTTTCAGGGTGTTCAGGGTAGGGTTTAGGGTTTAGGGTGTTGTGCCTGCAGGGACGGCTGCGAACCCCATGATGAGTAGCACACAGACTGGACTGGCAAGGCCTTGATTGCACACTTGCTGGGATGACGCATCTGCGGCACACTTTCGCGTTGCTGCGGCGCTCTACATGAACGATTGAATGAGTGCACACTTGCCTGTGTTTGCTGTTGGTTCAACATCCAATCTCCCTTTTGTGTGTTTGAGTAGCTATTGACAAATTGTGGTTGCAATTCCTTTTCAAACAGCTCAACTGGAGGACCGCCCTGGTGGTTGCTGAGCTGGAGCTCGAGATTGAAGCACTGGCGCAGGGGAGGCAGCACCGCACGCAGCTCAAGGTGGGAGGGTGGACAGCGCATGTGGCAAGTTTGGGGCCGTGTGGGTGGGCCCAAGTGCGAGGTTTGCACCGCGCAAGTGACGGCGCAGGCGAGGCGGCACCGCACGCAGCAGCAGCCCAAGGCCAGGCTGGCGGGTTGTGGGTGGGGATGTGGGGTGCATGCGTGCTGTTTTGTTGTGGTACGGTGTGTGTGCGATGCCAGCACTGGCGCAGGCCAGGATGCTGCAGCGGTGCCAGCAGCATCACATGCAGCCACACCACTGCCCTGTCCTGGGACGGTGGCAATGACGATGCAGAATTGGTGTGAATGTGATTCAAACTGGGTGCAAACTCACCACCACCTGCTGCTCCTCCCCGCTCCTGCAGGAGCTGCTGAACAAGAAGGACATGGTGGGCGACTGCTTCAACCAGCTGCGCCTGGCACGCCAGCGCTCACTCTCCCAGGACGTCGGCGTGGTGAGCACGCTCTCATTCATTCATTCATGCATTCATTTACAGCGCCGCAGCAACACAAAAGTGTGCCGCAGATGCGTCAAACAGGGCAGGCAGATGCGTCATCCCAGCATTATGGAAAAGCAAAACTCAGCCCGCGCTCTCCAGAACAGAAAGGAGTGGCGGCCTGCGTGGGCCAGCGTGCCGGCCTGCCCCATGCGTTGGGCCAGCCTGGGGCTTGCCCTTGGCCCTGCCGCCCCCCGAATTGCCGGTGCATCTGATTGGGTGGGAGGCCGCTGACTCCCCGCCTCCCCGCTGACCCCCCGCTCCGCTTTCCGACCACGGACCCCGCTTTGCCTTGGTTGCTCACCGGTCCATCTGCCTGCCCTCCAAATGCAATTCCTCTCCTGCTACCTGCACTGTCCGCGTGTCTGCTTGGAGTCTATTTCCCCTGCTCCCCCCTTGTTCCCTGCCCGCATGCCTGCTTGCCCGCCCTGCTTCCCGCCGACCTGCTACCTCCCCTGGCCCCCGTGCCCGCTCGCCTCCCAGGTGCGCCCCGACATGCTGGGCGGCCTGCAGATGGGGCCGCTGGCCTCCACAGACGACGAGCAGGACTACAACGACAACCTGGGACAGCTGCTCATGGTCATGCAGATTCTGGATGACGAGATTGGTGGGTGGGGCGGGTGGCTGGGAAGGGTGGAAATGGTGGGTTGGGCGTGGGGATGGGAAGGGGGAATGGTGGGCTGAGTGGGTGGCTGGGTAGGGGAGATGGTGGGTTGGGGCAGCACACGGCAGTGGGGCAGGTGGGTGGATGGCGGGCAGCCTGGTCCAGCTGCTGTTGCCGCGCTGCATGTTCCTGGGCAGGGCAATGAGAGGGCGAGTCGCACAGAGCAGCAGGGGTGCTGTGCCGCGGTGGAAGATGGGGATCGTGACCCCTCCCTGTGTAGCATAGAAGTGGTAGGTTGCCCCATGCCCTGCTTATTGCCACCACGTAACAGGTGCGGCCAGCGACTGGGGGCCCGGGCAGGGTGGGTGCTGCTGCTGAAGCTCGCTGGGCGCCACGGGAGTAGGAGTGGAGGGCTGGGCTGTGGGGTGGGCTGGGAAAGAGGGCTGAGCGTCTGTGGCTGCGGTGGGCATGGTGCTCTGCCCGCATGTGATGCTCACATGCATGGGCTCTTACTCATGCTGCTGCTCTCTTACGTATGCCTGCCCGTTGCTGCAGGCCCGATGATCGAGGCAGATGGCATGCACTTCAACCGTCGGTACGCTGCGCCCGCCGCCCGCCCGTCTGCCTGCCCGCCTGCCTGCCTTGCTCAATGCGCTGCTCGTCTTTTGTTTGTGTTTTTTTCCTGCTTGGCTACCTGGGTTTGGTTGCAGCTGCACCAAATCACACGTACCACCTTGCATTTGCCACCTGTTCCCCCCCGCAGGTGGGGCTACCTGTCCCGGGCGGGCGTGAACGACAAGAGCCAGCTGATGCGGCAGATCGAGAAGTATGCAGGTGAACACCACTCCCCCGCTTGTGTGGCCTGGCGACATTGAGCCTGTTTGTGCTGTGCTGTGCTGTGACACGGGACGCCTGTGTATGGGAGCAGTACAGAGTTGCAAAGTGACCCTGGCCGTGCACACCTCCGCTGCTGGTGCCCGCTTTTGAACGCTGCAAAGGCTCCCTGCTACTCCGAGAGTCTCCCTGAGGGGGCGTATGTCCTCAGCCACTCGTGCTCACTGCATATGGCAGCGGCCCCCTCCCCCGCGGCGCATTCTCACCTCCCCGCTTGCCATTTCGCAGCCGGGTGGATGCAGCGACTGACATTTTGAGTACGGTTTCACACGCTGTTTGCCACCTCCTCCTGCCCGCCTGCCTGCCTGCCTGCAGACATCTTCACGAGCAGAGTCAGCAACCTTTTGCGCTACACACCCTTCGAGGTGGGGCACAGCCTGGGACGTAGGCAGAGCGGCATCATGGGAGTGTTGTGTTGGGTGTACTCCAGTGTGTGGGGTGATGCCCTTGTGGGGGGTGGCACACGGTACACCTCACCTCCACTGTCAACACCTTGGCAGCCCACAGCCGTTGGCCTGCCCCGCTTCTGTTGCCTGCCTGCCTGCCTGCCTGCCTGCCTACTGCGTGCCGACAACTGTTGCCCATCCGCCGTTGCTTCACCTCACCTCACCTGCCGCCCGCGCCCTCCCTCCCTCCTCTAGCCTCCCCCCTCACCCCCTCCCGCACTGCACCACGAGACATCGGCGGCCCGATTGGTGACCAGTTGCCACCTCCTGTCAGTCCCATCAACCTTCCCCTCCCACCCCTTCCTCCCGCCCCGCCCCCTCCCACTCCGCAGGTTGCCACCTCCTGTCAGTCCCCTTCACCTCCCCTATCAACCTCACCCCTTCCTCTTACCCCCGCCCCCTCCCGTCTCGCAGTACTTCCGATCCCCGGCCCAGCTGCTGGTGCACGACCGCCCCACCGCCGACCCACTGGTGCTCGCCTCTTCAGTCACCGTCTCTTCTGAAAGCGAAGCCCCCGCCCCCAACACCGCCCGTGGCTTTGGGTACGGCAGCAGCTACGGCGCCGGCGGCGCTGGCTCCGGGAGCGCAGGCAGCCTCGACGAGCACGACAGCGGCGACGGCAGCAGCAGCACTGCTGGTGCGGGCGCGAGCAACGGCAGCGCTGCCGCC
>JTEE01000320.1:2402754-2428662 GCA_002896455.3 Chlorella sp. ArM0029B | reverse complement strand
GGCAGCACCGCCACCGCAGCGGCGGCGCCCGCCAACGCAGGGCGGCCCTTCTCCCGCTCCTCCGCACGGCGCAGGGCTGGCCAGTGAGCCGCTCAAACACACCCCTGGGCCGGCCTAGCCTAGCTGCACCAACCTGCCTGCCTGCCTGGGCCAGGCAGGCTACATGCCTGCGCCACCTAGGCTTAGCCTGCCTGACGGCCTGGGCCAGCCTGCATGCGTCAGTCTGCCTGGGCCAATCAGACCAGCCAGCCGACCTGGGCCAAAACCACCTAGCCAGCCTGCGTCTCTGCGTGCCCTGCCTGCAGGCGGCTTGCCTTTGTATCACCAGTGGACTCACTCCCCCCCACACACCCTCCTCTGTTCTAACCCCCTCTCGACGCTCCCCCCCCCCACGCCCTCTCACTCCCCTTTTGCACAACCAATTCTTCTTGGACACCCACTCTTCGATTCGACATGACTCCCGCCTCCTGTATTCTCTATGAAGGAAAGACAGCACTGTGACGGATGTCTGCGTGACACAGCTTGCCTTGCCCTTTTTTTGCCCCCCGCGTGCCACCACGCACCCCCCTTTTGTCCCACCCCTTTCGTTCCCCTATTCACCCGTCCCCCCCCTCTTTCGTGCCCTCCCCTTGATCTCTGCCTAGCCATTCTCCCCACCTCACCTAAGCCCACGTCTCTGCCAGGCCCGCCCCAAGTGCTGCCCCGATGGCCCCCCTGTGGGCTGATCTGGCCCCCCGACCCAACATTCTCAACACTGCCCCCGCTTCGCGCTCAAGCAACTTTTGATTGTAACAGCCGCCGAGGTAGCCGTCTCCATTACAACATTTGATGCTGCCAGTTGAGAGTCGCATGGACAATGGCACGGTGGTTGCCCTGTTTGCTAGATGTTGTCGGCTACTGCTGTACTGGGCGGCCCTGTGCACAGCGATGCTGCGCCCGCGGCCATCTCTCCCCCTTCCGCATAAGCCTTCAACCAAGCTGCACACATGTGTCAGCCCAGCCGCTCAAACCGGCCGGCTACTGTGCTTCGCCCATCCACAGCTGAGCTCCAGGTATTACTCGGGCGGGTGCAGGCCCAGGACAACTCCACCCACCTGCAGGCGGAAGCAACAACAACCCAAGGAAGCATTAGGAAGATGGGATAGGTACAGACCGCCAGGCAGCATGCGACGCATGAGCAGGGCAGGCGCTCAAGCAGAACTAGCGCAGCCGCCAAGCCACGAGGGACCTCGGATCTCTGCATTCCCACCTGTCCACCTCCAGCGCCCCATCACGGTGTGGTGCACATGTGGTTCTCAGTGCCGCCCCCCTGCTGGCCGTGTGGGAACTCCCTCCAGAAAGCACGGCTGTACTTCAGGCACAGCTGGCTGTTGACCTGGGCAAATTGGGAGCAGTGGTTGCTGACAAAGTTGTGGGCCAGCTCGTGGCAAGCAACCAGGTACCAGTGCTGCGCCCACAGGGGCGCCGGCGCATCCTGCATGTCGTAGGCCGCATTGTACCAGCACTCCCGCCCGCAGTTGAATGCAATGCAGCGGTCTGCGACAAGGCGAGGGGAGGTCAGGGGGAGGTGGTGAGGGTGTGCCAGACCTGGGCATGGCATCCGCCATTGAGCACGTGGCAAGGCGGCGGCCCCGAGGTTGATGCAAGGTGGCGTGGGGTGGAAGTGCGGGGAGCTTGAGTGGAGGGGCATGATAAGCAGGTGTCCAAGCTTGCCTTAAGGGGAGGTGTGTTGCGCGGTCAAGGGTGGTGCATGGCAGGCAGCAGGCGGTTGGGCCATGACATTGCCTCTCCCATTCTCCGCTGTTTTTTTCTGAGGCACGCCGAGTGGGCATGAGGGCAGCGGCCTTTGCAGGAAGCTCACCATTTTTGTCGTAGAACACGTAGAAGCGTGGCGCCTCTGCAGCACGTGCGGCCCCCAGGAAAACCTGGGCGTGGATGCGGCTCAGCAGGCAGTGCAGCCCCCGCAGGCAGGCCAGCTGCTCCCTGTGGAGCAGCGTTACCTCCTGCACATGGCGCGGCGCACAAAGTGTGGATCACTGGAGCCCGGTGTCAGCATCCCGTGAGCAGCCTGACAGCAGCCTCAAGCTCAAGGGTCGCAGTCCTCAGGCTGACTTGTAATCCCCACAGCAGAGGAGCGCTTACCTGGGAGGCGTCTATGCTGCCATCAGGCAGGGTGCGCAGGAACAGCATGCGGCCCCCCTCCCACGTGTCCGCAGCCCCGATGCAGATTCTGCTTCTGGCCAGCTGCTCGCTGCTGCTGCGGCAGTCCTCAGCGGGCCCCGGCTGCTCTGCAGGCGCAGGGAGGTCCTGCACCTGCCCAACTGCACGCCCCCGCTGCCCGCTGCCTGACATGAGAGAGGCAAGCACCCCGCCCTCAAGGGTGCTGTCATCCACAGGGCTGCCACCCGGCGCTGGCTCGCCCCTGCTGCCGGATCCACCACCATCGCCTCCGCTGCTGCCACTGCCGCTGTCCTGGCCTTGGCCGCTGCCGCTGTCCTGCTGATCCCAGTTGCCTGCACCCGTGCTAGTTGATGCATGCGAGGTATCCGGGGTAGGCTGGCCTGCGGCTGAGCCTGACCGAGAGGCCCGGCCTGGCTGGGCAGGCGTGGAAGGCGGCTGCTGGGCGGCATCTGGCACAGCTGCCACACCGGCGCCAGGGGCTGGCTGCTGCGGTGGGGGCATGTTGCTGCCGCCTGCCCAGCGTGGCCCGTGCTGCCTGAACATGGCATGGTCCAGCTCACGCCGAAGGCGGGACTCGGGCACTCCATGTGCCTTGGCAATGGCAGCCAGCGCTGCGTCCTGTGGGAAAGAAGGCGGCGGGGAGGGGTGCGCTTGGCTCCACTGCACGCACGCATTGGAACTTGCAACCATGCTGCCAGCACCAACAAGTCAGCTCCCGCACCAAACCCTGACAGTGCTGCAAGGGCTCGCAGGCACGTCCCCTCACCTTGAGCGCAATGGAGAGGCACACACACTCCCCAGTGCACTGGAACAGGGAGTCCTCCTTCAGCTGTGCCGCATGCACCGCCCGCAGATCCAGGGCAGTGAGATCCACCACAAAGCGGGCATCTACCACGGACTTGCCCCCGCTGGTGCTGCTGGGAATCGCCAATGCCAGCACAATGTGCGTGTTGCCTGGGGGCAGCGCCTTGAAGAGCACGTTGGATTGGAGCAGGTACTTTGGGAAGTGCTTGAACAGGTCGTTGATGAGCGCCCAGCGGTAGCAGTCGACCTGGTCTGCAGGAGGGGGGTAGGAAACGTGCAGTGTGGGTGGTCAGGGTTTGCTGCAACCGTTGGGAGCACGCGGGTGGCACGTGAGGCGGGGTGCGCTGAGGTGGGGAGGGGGGGTGCGAGGGGAGGAGACACTCCAGCAGCGGCAGTTTTGTTGTGGGGCGGAGGCCGCACCTGCTTTGTTGAACACGTATGCTGGGTGGTTCAGCAGAGCAGCGTTGTGCCGCTCCCAGAGCTGGTCTGAGCTGAGGTGGTGCCTGCTGTCCTTCAGCACATCATACAGCTCATCACTCAGCTGCACGTGCAAGAGATGCGGAGGCAGACAAGGATGGGTGTGCACATGAGTGCGGCGGCACAGGGATGGGAGCCGGGCGCATCATCAGACGGCGTTCTCTTTGCAGGCACGTTCCAGTGCCAAATGCATGTATGTGGGGCAACATACAAGTGTGTTTATGGTGATGGTGGGGGCTTAAGAGGCACGGGGCGGCCCAGCGGCCTCACCATGACACAGCGCAGACCCAGGTATGCTGCATCTGGGTTAGGGTTTGATGCGGACGTTGGCACCGAACCTGGCGCCGTCAGCCGCCGAAACTCCTCGTACATGCGATCTGCCATGACCCGGTAGGCATCATCTGACAGATATGTCAAGCACCGCCAGGCCGACCGCGGGTGATTCTCCAGCGCTGCGCACAGGACGGAGACAAGCGCCTGCTGGCCAGGCTTGCCCTCCAGCCCTTCCACCAGCTGCACCGCACAGTGGGACATCCGTCTCAAGGCAGGCATGTGGCAGGACGCAACCGGAGCAATGCATAGGGCTGCGCACGTCCCTATGTAGCAGCAGCAGCAGCAGCAGCAGCGCCCATACGGGGTGCCGCTGCCCGCGCCCCGTGCACGCAATCTTCCCATAGAACCTGTCCTAAAACCCACCTCTGGGATCAAGTAGACCAGCTGGCGGATTTGCACGCTGTTGCGGTCCCTCCCAATGCCCACTGACTCCAGCGTGTCCCCAGCGCCAACATAGTTCAGGCCCACCAGCGGCAGAGTGCGTTCTTCGGCCACAAAGAAGCCGTGCACATACACCCGCCCCACATGCTCCGCGCCGGGCAGCACCTCCAAGGGCGAGCTACTGTCAGCCCTGCAAACATGCACAGAAGCCAGCGCTCACAAGCACCTCCAACTTGCAAGGACGGAAGCAGGCAGAAGCAGGGCGGAAGGGCGCAAGCAGGCGCTGTGTGCATGGGTTAGCAGCAGTTCGCGTGGCCTGCACCGCGCGATGTGACACAGCAGCGCAGGCTGTAATGAGCGGGCATCATGCCTCTGTGCGTAGGGCCCACACCGACTCACCTCCAGCATGTGTATCCCAGTGGATCCAGGAACAGGTAGTTCTCCCGCTTGAACCACTCCTTCTTTGCCCCCCGCACAATGGCGACAGAGCTGTCGCTGGTGCTTGGCAGGCGGGCCGAGTGCAGGTGCAGCACCTGCAGCAGGATGAGGCAGTGCCCAGCAGGAGGTTTGTAGTCAGCAGGCAGGGCTGAGAGTCTGCCTCTGGAGCTGGGTGGATGGACGGGCGCATGGGCAGCGCGCTGTCTACACCCACAGGCACACCCAACCCTCACGTGATCAGCTGTGCACGGCTGCCAGCTGCCAACGTACACACTGTACATGAGTGCCACTACGCACCTTGGTGCCATGCTCCTCCTCATATGCAAATCGCCACTCGCAGTTGCTGGTGAGGTAGGTGACGTTGGCCCCGCTGCTTACGATCCGGTTGATTTCCACTTTGACGCCCTGAGGTTTGGCAGGGGCCCAGCACGGGGTGTGGGGCTTGAGTGTGGGGAAAGCAGGCAGGCCGAAGGCATGCGCACATGCCATGCACGGTGCAGACACGCAGGCTGCTAAGCAGGCGGGCGTTTGAGCCGGCAATCGAGCAGGTTGAGCAGGCATGCAAGCGGTCAGGCGGGTTGGCGGTGCTGGCGCAGCCGGCGGGGCATGCATGCAGGCTAGCAGGCACGCAGGTGGTGGGCAGTTCAACATCCTACAAGCTGCTTGGAGGTCAGACTAGGGTATCGACGGCACGGCACGAGGTGCACCCGTGTGCCATACAGGGTGGGAGTTTACCAACCAACACAACCCAGCACAACCAACACAACACGAGGCAGACCTCGCCAAAGAAGCCAGCCAGCGACTGATCCCGCTTGGAGCTCAGGCCCATCGTCATTGTTGCCAGGCCGATGCTGGTGGCAAAGTTGTGGAGGTAGACGTCGTACAGGCCCTCTCCTGACTGGCACAGAGCCAGGTAGCCGCAGCAGGTGTGCTGCGGGGCAGGCGGGGGCACGCCGCTGGGCAGCACGCATGCCAGCAGGACCTCGCCGCGGGCTGCCGCTGCCGCTGAGGTGTAGTCCAGCGTCTGCACAGCACCCTCAGCCACCACTTTGCATTGATCATGCCAGTTCTGAATGAGCTCCCGGATGCCGCTATTGAAGTGGGAGGCGTAGGAGGGGCTGAGATTTAGCGACTTGGATAACCGAGACGTGGCCTGCTCATGCCGGGCGCCGCCGCTGCTGTATTTGGGCGGGCACTCAGATAGAAGCTTTCGGACGCTCCAATGATTTTCAGAGCCAGAAGGGAGCGCCATGACTTGCAAGCAGCGGTCACAGCCCAAGCGTCTGCCCTGAGCGCCGGGCGAGCTTGCGCTAACGTTTACACAAATTGGATATCGGCGATATGCCTGACACCACGCACCAGCGCGGTATAAACTCACGTCACCAAGCGTCATGCGACTGTGAGGAGCATGCTGAGCACCGCGTTCAACAAGTTGTAGTGAGCACACAGTCGCCCCCCTTCCCCTCCATCTGTCCTTTGGTCCCACACTTGGATGTTTCGTCACACACACTGTTTCGAGTGGGAGGGTGAGCTGCGCAGAGAAACATAGGCCATGTGCACAGGGCGACAGATGCACGAGGCGGGTGGTGCCAAGCCTTCAAGACGAGGTGCTGGACGAAACAGGGATGTCAAGTGCTGTTTGCATGTGTGCATGCATGTAGGTGCCTGTGCAGCGGCTGGGAGCATGGCAGGGTGGAAGCGTACCCAACGAGCCAAAGAGCAACCGTTTGTCCACAACGTGGGCCTCGCTGCGTCGCCAGTGAACCGACGCTGAGCTGGCGGTCGACGCTGAGCTGGGGTTGCATGGCAGCCAGCCTAGTCGGCAGGCATTGTGCCGAGCAAACCTCTGCCTGCTCGCATTCTTTCATCGAACAGTTGTGTAGGGCTGGACAGTTGTGAGCCCAAGGCTTGAAAAGTTGCAGTTCTGCCCGCTGCCGCCCTGGTTCGACACAAACCCAAGACGCAAAGTCATTTCCGAGCCTCAATTGGCCCGCTCCCTCCGCTTGCTGCGGGGCTGTCACCCAACGGCTGTCGCCGCCGCCGCTGCTGCCGCCGGTGCCTGATGGTGGTGCTGTATTCAAAGGCGTTTGGTGGCTTCCATCTGCTGTTCCGTCTCTACGGCAGCGCCGTCCCAAGGACCTTGCTGCCCACGGTCCTGTCCACGGGCCTCACGGCGCTGCTGTGGTTTGAGCCCGGCAACAACTATTTCACCCAGTGAGGAGTTCGGACGCTTTGAGGGCTCAGGGCTTGGGAAGTTTGGGGACTCTGCGGCACTGCCTTGGATCAGCTAGCTGCCTTGGACGAGCATGGTGCCCTGCTGCCGGCTGTGTCGGCACCGCTGCTGAAGGCTTACAACTAGCTAGCTGCCCTTCACACCCTCCGCCACGTCGTGCGCTGCAGGCTGTGGAGGCACCCCTACCCCTTCCAATTGTTTGCTTTCGTTGTCGGTTTCATTCTAGTCTTCCGCTCCAACTTGGGGTGCGCTGCTGGTGCTGGGCGCTGCTATTGCTACTGAGCAGCGCCGCACCACCTGTTCCCATGCATGCATGCCGCTTGTGGTGGGTTGGCAGCCTGCGGGCATGCGCATGAGCAGGGGAAGTCAGGCTGGCTTGGCAAGGTGGAGCTCCATGCTGTGCTCAGCTGCTGCCCTCCCTGAAGGCCATCACACATTAAGCTCCTGGCAAGGTGTTCCCCTTTGGTTCGCCATGCTGCAGGTACAGCCGGTACTGGGAGGGGAGGAGCCAGCTTCAGGTGACTTAGCCGCCAGCTGTCGCAGGCTGAGAGGCAGAGATCATATGTGCCTGCCTGGCAACCATGTCCTTGTAAAGAGCATGAGCTGAGCGTGGGCAGAGGATGAGCTGACTGTTGCAGGCACTCGGCTCACCTGCTGCCACCTGTGCAATGCGCTGCCTGCAGCTGCTCTCGGCGCACTGGTCTGATGCCGTCATGCGGGCGATCGTCTTTGAAGCCTCAAGCACTAGCAGCAGCAGCGGCGGCAGCAGCGGCAGCAGCGGGAGCAGACAGGTGCCCCTGTCCCCCAGCCCGGCACCTGCTGGCCCCGCTGGTGCAGCAAGTGGAGCTTCTGTAAGCGGCGCAGCAAACAGATCGGCAGCACCACAGCTGTGCCCCGAGTTCTGTCGCAAGCTGCTACACCGTGCCAGCCTGGCGCACGGTCTGTGCCTACAGCACCTGCGTCGCGACTGGCTGCTGTCCAACTTGAGCCTCCACACCCAGGGCTGTCCGGCTCCGCCGGTAGACGCCCGCGGCCTGCCTGGCTACCCCGTCAGCTGGCTGTCACTGCTCACCCTGCGGTCCCACTCTGCCACTCGCATGCGGTACCACAGGCGCGCTGCACACGCTGCATGCGCTGTGCGCTGTGCGCGCTGAGCCCCGCCTGCACTGGCTGTGCGGCCTGCCGCCCGGTGCACCGCTGTCCGATGCTGCAGCATGCCATTGTGCCACGAGTGTCCCGCTCGCTGCTGGCCGGCTGCTGCATGGAAGCTGAGGTGCAGCTGCCCTTCCGCTGCAGAGCTATGCCGCTGCCGGTGCTTGGCGAAGTGAGCGCCTCGGAGCGAGAGGGGCTTGGAGAGCGGCTTGAGGAGGACGGGGCCGTGGAGACAGAGACGCTCTTCACAGGTGAAGGGCCAGGCGGGGCGGGGCCGGCTTTGCGAGCGTGCGCAACGCCTTGCATGCACACTTGGTGTATGATTTTGCGCAGCATAAATGCACCGGTTATGGAATGGCAAGCGCGCACTGCCATTCTGGTGCAGTCCGGGTGTCACCCGTTTGCACCGGCCCTCAAAGCCATGCCATGCGGTACCTCTGCTAGCACACTGCTTGCCTCTCCGAGATTCTGCCTGCGCCACCCGACAGCCTTACCATGTGTTCCGGCCTGCCACGCCAACAGGGTTGAACCAGCAGCGCTCCACGGTCGAACCACAGAGTGCTCGCCCGGTGCGGCAATTTGGGTGCTGGCTGAGCCAGCGCTTGGAGGTCAACACAGGTGCGCTGATGTGGCATTCTGCCGTTACTGACGTTTGACCTAGTACTGACACATAGTCAGTACAAGTACTGACTGCTTAGTGACAACAAAGTTGCTACCGCTTGGCTGGGGCATGCACCAGCTGCCACAGGCTCTTCACAAGTGGCAGCTGCGGCCTTGGCCTGCCAGCGTGGCATTGCCTGCTGAGCTGAAGGCTCACGGAAGACGAGTGGGCACTCGCACTGCGCGCACATCTGCACATGTCTGCACCCA
The DNA here is from genome assembly GCA_002896455.3 of Chlorella sp. ArM0029B. Classification (NCBI taxonomy): domain Eukaryota; kingdom Viridiplantae; phylum Chlorophyta; class Trebouxiophyceae; order Chlorellales; family Chlorellaceae; genus Chlorella; species Chlorella sp. ArM0029B. The sequence continues at coordinate 2,419,793 of JTEE01000320.1, read as the reverse complement.
CCCAAGTGTGGTCTAGTCTGCCTGAGTTCACACGAGCTGCCAGCTGCAGCCAGGGGAGCCGGCTAGCAAATCACACCCCCACACCAGTGTCCCCACTGTCTGCCTTTGCTGCTCAAAATTAAGATCAGGGCACATCCCCACGCTGGCTTTGCAGGCACGGTTGTGGAGGGCGCAGCAGAGCGCGCCGCCATTGCCTACACCTGGATTCAGCTGCTGCTGGCGCAGCGTGCACATGCAGGGCGGGGCGGCGGCAGCTGGGACATTGCAGCCCCCACGGCTGCGGCTGTGTGGGCGCAGCTGAGCCAGGGGTGGGCCAGCTTTGAGGCGTGCAGGTACGGGCTGTTTTTCACAGCGCTGCGGCGGCACACGCTGCAGATGCGTCGAGGAGAACCTCACATTGTCAGGGAGGCTTTACTTTTAAGTCGTACCACCTTCTGCTCGACTTACTGCACACAACCCATGCATGTGCTCTGTGAAGCATGCAGCGATGCACACCATGGGTCTGCTGCTCAACACCGCTGCACTGGCTCCCAGTCATCCTGGTCCACCTGCCAGCTGGCCAGCTGGCCAGCCTGCTTGCTAGGTGCATGCAGCCAAGTGCTTCTCCTGTGGCCCGCTTGCCAGGTTTTTGGAAGCCTTCTTGCTGAGCTGAGCTGAGCTGAGCTGAGCTGAGCTGAGCTGAGCTGAGCTGAGCTGTGCTGAGCTGAGCTGTGCTGAGCTTGTAGCGACCCCTTTGCCTCTGTCTGTAGGAAGCTGTCGCAGACTCCCTTCCCCTTCCCCTGGGCTCAAAACATGGTGCTGCTGCTCGTGCTGTGTGAGCCATGATTGCTAGAGGTGTTGGAAAGGCTGGGGGAACTCAATGATTAGGGAAATCCACGATCAGGGCCAGCTGTCACATTGCACCCGGGGCATCCGCTTTCTTCTATGTTAGCACGAGTGATTGGTGACAGGAGCCGCCCCAAACAGGTGTGGTGCATTATTCTCCGACTGATCTCCGACTGCCAGATCCCTGGTGCAGATTCGATCACAGTTCCGTGCATGATGGTGGGATGGCTGGACGAGCTGTGGGCAGCGCTGGTACTCAACTTCATCTCAGGTGCCGCCGCTGCTTGCCGCTGCTGCTGGCATGAGATTACCGCTGGTGCTGCCTGCCGCTTCTGCTAGCATGGCATTCCACCTCGTCCTGCGTACTGATGCTGCCTTCTCGTGCAGAGCAATCATGGGTTGAGTCACCTTCGATGATGACTCAGCGTGCGCGTGCAAATGCCCTACTGAAATGCGACAGCCCTCTCCCTGTATGCCTTTCTTGACTGCAGTGCTGACGTACTGGACGGTGAACGAGGTGGCACGAGACATCGAGGACGTGTTCTTCTACGGTCAGAGATGCCAGCGCCAGGACTTGCAATCCGCTGCCCCTGCCTGCTTGTGTGGCAGTGCTCGCTGCAGCTCACACTGCAGTGCACTGCTTGGCAGTGTGTGTGGCACACGAACAGGCAGCGGCAGCCTGAGCGCTGCCCTCACGCCCACATCCTGCCACATCGTCACACCCATTCTGCAGATCCAAATGATGCACCACTGGCCAGGATGCAGGTCAGTGCTTTTAATCTTTTTTATAATGCTCGCTGCCGCTTGCCGCCTGGGCTGCACGTTTCTCTCTCACCTCCACGGTTGCACTGGCTACACTGTTGAGACGAGCGTGCATGGTGCACCAGGAGGGAGGGAAGCACTGGTGCCTGGGCTTTGGTTGACGTGCTCCGCTACCCAATCGATTGGTGATGTGTGAACCGGCCGCATGGCTTCGCGCACATGTGGGTTGGGCCCTCATGTCCTCATCACCCCTCTCGTGCCGCAGTGGGACTTCAACCGGCGCCTGCTGGCAGCGGTGCAGGCGGTGCAGGTGGATGACCTGCGCCCAGCGTAGCTGCCGCGCCTGCTAGCGGCGGCTGACTCGTGCCTTTGGCTTGATGTTCCAGTTGGCTTCCACACAATCAAGCCCTCGCGCTGGCATCTTCTTGTTAATCTCCCTCCGCAACTTCTTCCATTAAAGGAATGGGAAGAGCCATTCAAGGGGTGGGAAGAGGATTTGAACTCTGCCATCAAGCCAGCAAACCTGGAAGCCTGCCTTTCTTGTCTTGCTTAGCTCCGCAATTCCCTAGTTGGACCTTCAATCAATCAATTACATTTCAAGTCCAGGGGGAGCCAGCAAGGTCTCATGGGACAGGGTGGGGGGTGAGTGTATCAGAATGTAGTTTGTAGCAAAGAAAAAGGAAATGTGCGATGCGGGCACTGGCGGGCTGTGCCAGCCAGGCCGTGGGCGTGGAGATGGCGGGTGGGAAGAGGTCTGTGAACTGTGTACGAAGGGTGGTGTAGAGGGGGCAGTAGACTGCATTGTCAGGCGGGCGCTCTCCGCGGAGCGGGTCTCCTTGCCTGCCCACTCGGCAGCACTGCCCCCCGCTTCCCACTTTTGCAGATTCTGTTTACAAATGTGCTTCCGGCAGCCGGGCTGGGTAAGGGAGGAGTGGGGCGCTGGGCAGCGGAACACAGGCAGTGCGCACTACTTGGTCATTGCCAAGAGGTGCTGTGCGTGTGCGCCGCAAGAGGTACACAAGACAGGGGTGTCGAGTGCTGTCACAGGTGTGCATGTGTGCATGCATGTGTCTGGGAGGCTGTGATGATGCTGGGAGCACGAGTTGAAAGAGGGGGAAGGAAAGAGGGACAAGAAAGATACAAGGTGCAAGCAGGCAGAATGGCCCGGCGCGGGCAGGCAAGATCGTCATCGTGGGTGCCCAAAGAGTGCAGGCAGGCGCCAGCGGGGCAGGCAGCGCTTTAGACAACGCATACCGGTTGTGCGCGTGCTGGTTGCGTGTCGAAACATACCTCGTCAAGTGCCCACGCTGTGCATTTGACACAGCATGCGTGAGCATGCCAGCTGGCGCCAGCCCAGCCTACTGGTCATTGCAGAGAGTTGCCCATCATGCTGCGTCGGCGCTGGTGGCTGTGAGGCTCTTGCAGGTCCTCCGGCCAGCAGTCCTCCCCCTCGCCTGCAAGCACAGGGCCAGAGCAGTGCAGAGGATCTGGTAGAGGTGCCATGCAGGGGACAGACAGGCAAACAGAGCAGGCAAGGGCCCGAGCGGCAGGCAGGCCCAGATGAGATGCGCAATTGCAAGGCAAGTGGGCAGTTGAGTGCGCCAGATTGGGGGGCTGAAAACACATAACATGCAGATGTTGCAGGCCCACGGCAGTGCAGGCAGTGGCATGGTGAGCTGCCCAACGCCATGGGCCCATGCCGGCAATCCGCTTGCCGGGCAAGCGGATAAGCCGGGCAAGCGGATAAGCCGGCGCAAGCGAGAGCAGACTGGGCTGCAGGCTGGACCACCGCAGCACAACAGGACGCGACGTTACCCCTGCTGCCCCGCACAACCTGAGTGGCGTGGCGAGGCAGGGGGCGAGCACGCACAAGCGAGAGCAGGCATGACCACTACCAGAAAGAGCAGGGCACTACACAGCTACTGCTGCCCAGCATACAGCAGCACACCTGAGTAGCGTGGCGAGGCAGGGGGCGAGCCGCGTGGGGACCCCATGCGACCCTGCCCGCGTGGCGCCCCCACCCGCGGCGACCGCCCACCCTCCAACCCATTTGCTGCGTGCAGGTGCTGCGGGCTGCGGCAGCAGGGGCAGGCAGGGTAGGGGTGTCAATGGAAACAGGCTCAAGCAGCAGAGGCAGCGGCGGGAGACAGGGGGGCAAACTTCAGCTGCCTGCTGGCCGCGTGCCGCCACCTGCTGCTGCTCAGCTCAATGCGCAGCAGCAGCAGCGGAGTTGTGAGCCTCCACCTGCCACAGTGTGCAGCGCCCTCGGTTGCTAGTCCCAGCCACAGCTCAACCCTGCTCCCCCCGCTTCCCCCGCCCCCCCCTCGCCCCGCCTTGCCTGAGCCTCAAGTGCCCCGTCTGTATCCGCAGCCCACACTCCGGCTTGTGCGCATACTCGTCGCTCGCCAGCTGGCCCTCCAAGTTCAGCTGCAGAGAGGAAACAAACAAAGGGGAAGAAGGAAGGTCGATAAGAAAGGGTGTCAGCCCAGCGCAGCTTGTGTGAACATTCAACGCTCGTCAGCTGGCCCTCCAGGTTCAGCTACAGAGAGGGATGCAAGTGGAAGTAGAAACAAAGGATACCCTAGTCAGCCCAATGCAGCTTGTGTGAGTAATCATTGCTGGACAGCTGGCCCCCCAGGGACTCTCCAGGGTTCACATGCCGGCAGCAAAGTTCGGGGCAGGGAGGTCCCTTGATTGTGCACATGGGTTGGGTCGGTCCGTATACACACTGCAAAAGAGGCGGTGTGTGCTAACGCATGTCTTCTGTTCCGGCACTGCGCCCACACAACTACTATTCCAACCGGCCCTCTCCCGCAGCACCAGCTACTACTGGTACTACTAGTAGTACTGAATCCACCCACCTGCACGTATATTCCATCCGGCCGCTGCTCCACCTTGTGCGTGCGCTGCCGCTTGCCCACACTGCATGCCAAGAGGGGTGGGCAGGCAAGCAGGGGCAGGCAGGCAGGTGAGGCTGCTGCAGCGTGCCTGGCATGCAGGGGAAGGCAGGCAGGCGAGGCTGCTGCAACCCGCCTGCCTTGGCAAGAACACTGGTGCACATGGAAGCTTGCTGCTGCCCTTCTAGTTCCGTAACAACTGCTGCCGCCCCCAGGGACAGCAGAGAGCGCCCAGCCGGCACAGTCTCGCCACCTTCAACAGCTGCCATCCAACCCCGCCCTGCCAGTTGCCCCCAGCCCCATGCCTGCCCCATATATCCCCGCACCTCTTCCACGGCCCCGGCAGCAGCTTCCCATCTGGTCCCGCCACCGTCCCCTGATACCACTTCTCTCCGGTGTCGATACTGACCACATAGTAGTGCCAGGGGCACTTGAGGCAGGCCTGACCGGACGGCAGCTGCATGCGGCCAAGGCGAAGGCAGGCAGTGCAGTGCAGATATTCAATCGGCCGCAGCACCTCAAGCAACAGCCACCGGTGGCAGGAGCTAGCAGCGGCAGCAGCGACTGAGGCAGGCAGAAGGTGGCGCAAGCAGCCTGCAAGCGTTTTTTTTCTTCTTCTGTCACCCCAGATAATCTGACACAACAGTTGGGATCTGAACATCTGGTCTGTGTACCTCTTCTACGTCCCCCAGCGCCAGCGGGCCGCCCGCGTGAAAGCACACGCTGTCGAGGCAGTGCAGCTTGCCGTGATGCTGCAGCACAGTCACATAACGACCCTGCAGGTGAAGGGACCATAGCACAGCAAGGTGAGGTGGAGGGTGGGCTGTTGCATGGCTGTGCAGCGTGACGGGCTGGTGACGGCGGCCGCTGCTGGGCCTCTTCGGAGGGCGCAGGCGGTGCCCGCCGCCCACCGCCGCCGGCACCCCAGGTCGCAAGGCCGGCCCCTGCCGTGCCGTGCCGACACCTACTCGCCACCTGTGAAGCTGCTTTGGGCGCGGGAGCAGTGCCAACCCCTGCCCACCTCGACGTTTGCGTGAAGGCGCCCTCCGCTGGGCGCGTCCTCAAGGCGACCCACAAAGTGCCAAGGCCGCTCCTCTTCATCTGTTTCTACCATGGTGATCGGATTGCGGGCAGCGGGTAGCGGGCAGTGTCGGGCGTTGCAGCGGGCTTGCGGAGCTCTCAGCAGAAATGACCAAAAGCGCTTGGCCCGTGGGTTGGACGCCCTATGTCGAAGGATGAGCTTGGATACCGAAGTGCGCGGAAGAACAGACGAAGGTTGATGAATGAAGGGTGCAGCGGCCGGCGAGGGTTCTGGGCGGTGCCGGTGCCGCGGGCAATGTGGCACGTGGCACGTGCCCTCGACTTACACATCTCCCAGCACATGTTTCCAGTCACATGAGTTGGTATGCCATATCATGGAGCAGGTACAAGGATGCCTAGCAGGGCTCATGACGAGCAGGGCATGGGCATGGGTGCGCAGTGCACAGTGACGTGCTCGGTCAAGAGAGCAGGCCCGCATTGCCACATTACTGATGCTGGCTATCAGTGCTTGTTGCTTCCGCCATGACCACACTTTGCGACGGCATTGGTGCTGTCCCTCTACAAGGTCTGCTCAGGCACGCATGAATTAAAAGCTACTTACTGGCCACCACAAGACAAGGCCACCGTAAAACAAGGTGAAAGCGTTTGCGTAATGGTACTGCTTGAAATGGCACACGGATTTCGAGTCTCTAGGCACAGCCAGTGCAGGGTATTGCATAACCACGTTAAAGTGCACGCTCGAGGCAGTGTTTATCACTGAAGCTGAGGTTCAAAATGCATCGCACCCTCCGTGACAAATCGGAACGGGAGCAGGCTTGCAGTGCTTGCGCAAGGATCTCAGTATTGCCTGCACCGCCCTATTTGACAAGTGTAGTATAACCTTGTGCTAGATAAAGAGTGCATCGGCAGGGGTAAGGCGTTGGGCGTGGTGCGGCAGACGGTGGGCGCGAGCGCAGGGAGGGCTGGGCTGCTGCGGCGCCCCGCAAACGCAGCTCTGCACCATAACAGGCAGTGATAACACGAGTTTGCAATGAACTCAAAGTGCTTGTGCGGCTCTGACAACTGTGTCCCAGTGCCGGCGGCGCATGTAAGGTTCTCAGGTCTGGCCCTTGCTACCGCCGCTGCCGCTGCCGCCGCCGCTGGCGGCACCGCCCGCCAACGTGCGGCCACCCACCCCACGGGCGCCTGCTACATCTGCGGGCCTCCGTTGTCAACCCGTAACCACGGGCCCCGCCCCTGATCGCGCTGAAATGCTCCCATCGGTCCAGCCTGGCCGGCTGCATGCGGCACAGCAGGCTGACCAGGGAGGATTGAGCGCGGATAGAGCAAAATACACAGTGCATGCCGAGCGCTGTGCACTTGCCAATTCGCTCCTCCATCACCATGGCGTCTGTCGTTGCTGCTGCAAGTGCCGTGGGCGCCACCGCCCGGGTGTCCTCCAGGCAGGTGGCCCCCTCTGCCTTTGTGGGCGCCCCTGTGCAGCGCCGTCAGGCCCTGACAGTCCGCCCCACGTCCCAGAAGGCAGTGCAGCAGTCCCGCTCCACCGCGGTGAAGGTGTTTGCGGTGCGCGATGGCGCCACCCTCGACCGCCCCCTCCGCGTGGCCGTCATTGGCGGTGGCCCCGCTGGTGCCTGCGCCGCCGAGTCCCTGGCCAAGGGCGGGTGCGAGGCGTTCCTGATCGAGCGCAAGATGGACAACTGCAAGGTGCGCCCAGGCGGGCGGCGCCGGCAGGGGGCAGGTCCTTTGGCGCGCTCCAGTGTGTGGGCAGGCAGCACAGAGGGCAGCAGCTCCCCACTGGAAACGCGGGCTGTGCAGGCCGGGAGAAGACATGTGGCTGGCGAGCCCCTGAGCAGCATTCTGTCTGCGCCGCCGCACTCAAAACCCTCGCCGCACCTCGCCGCCCCGCCGCCGCCCCCGCAAAGCCTCGCACGTTTCCCGCCCGCCGTCTCGCTACGCCTTCTCCTCTCTTTCCCACCTGCACTCGCCTGCATGCCCAGCACACTTGCCAGGAGGATCCACTTGTCATTGGGTTCACATGGCGTGGGCCAAGCCACACCCACCCCGGCCAGCACCCACGTCGCTGACCTGGCACCGTGCCGCTCTCCCCCCCGCTTGCAGCCCTGCGGTGGTGCCATCCCCATCTGCATGGTGGAGGAGTTTGACCTGCCCATGGAGATCATTGACCGTCGCGTGACCAAGATGAAGATGATATCACCCTCCAACCGTGAGGTGGACGTCGGCAAGACGCTCAACGACAAGGAGTGGATTGGCATGTGCCGCCGCGAGGTGCGGCGGCGCGCGAGGGAGGCAGCCAGGGGTCGGGAAGCGGCAGGCAGCTTCTGCAGCAGCAGCAGCAGCGGGCAAGCATGTGGCACAGAGCAGATGCAGCTTCCCGGACGCACCAGCTGGACAGGAAGACAGGAACAGTGGCAGCGTTGGCTTGTACGGGGGGAGGCCGGCGTGCCCCTCGCGCTCGCGGCCCTCGGCACCGCTCCTGCTCCACCTGCCTTTTTTATATATATATATAAATAAGACAAACAACCGCCCGTCTCCCTCACGCCTCCCCTCCTGACCCCCCTCTGCTTCCCACCCACCCCTTCCTGCCCCACCCACCGCCCGCCTGCCCCAGGTGTTTGACGACTACCTGCGCAAGCGTGCCGCCAACCTGGGCGCCAACCTGATCAACGGCCTGTACATGGGCATGGAGCAGACCGGCGACGGCCCCATCACCATCCGCTACAACAAGTACAACGAGGGTGAGCTTGCTGGCTTGGCTGCCTGGCAGGCTGGCGCCCGGGGTGCCTGATGCAGGGGCACCGGCGCAGCTGGCATTTGGCAGGGCAGCGGGGCGGCGGCGCCCCAAAGACATGGCATGGCGGCAGCTCGACCTCTTTCAGTGTAGTGTGTGAGGGCAGCGTGGAGCTCCCATCTGGCAGCACGGCAGCACATCGCTCCTCGGACGCACTCCTGCACAGCGGGCTGTGCCGGGCCGAGCCTTCTGGCTGGCACCCACCATGCATCTCCACCCCTCCCCCTGTTCAGCGCCCTTCTGGCACGCCGCCTTCCTCCGCTCATGTTGCATCCTCTTGTCCCTCCCCCTGCCCCCTCCCCCAGGCGAGAAGGTGGGCGTCCCCACCACCATGGAGGTCGACCTTGTGCTGGGCGGCGACGGCGCCAACTCGCGCGTGGCCAAGGACATTGACGCCGGCGAGTACGACTACGCGATCGCCTTCCAGGTGGGTGCACCCCACCACATCTCATTTCACCACCACCACATTTCGTGTCATGGTGGAGAGGGGGAGGAGGCAGCGCACCTGCTTTGCGAGGCTTGCCAACCTGACCGGGGCTGAGAGGCCTGGGATGTGCCAAAACACTGCGGCACATTTGATGTCGGTGTTAAATGCCCGGTGCACCTGCCAGCTGGTGTGGGCTCTTCTTGTTTGGCTGGACGTGGCGCGGGAGGTGGTGGTGGGCGGTAGGCTACTCGGGTGGTCAGCAGCTGTGCAGCTGGTTACAGCTAGCTTGGGAGCGGGGCGTGGGGGGGAAGACGGTGCCCGCCCGCAGAGATGGCGTGTGGCTGGGTACATGTCGACGTCAACTGCATCTACTGGGGCGCGCCCTTGCAGCACTTCAACAGAGGAGCAGGGGCGGGCTGAGCTGCTCCTGCCCGTGAGTTGTGGCACGTTACGACCCTTGAGCAGCCCAATTCAACGCTGCCCTCGCTGCTCTTCTGCCCCTCTTTTCTTTCTTGTGCAGGAGCGCATCCGCATCCCCGAGGACAAGATGGAGTACTACAAGGACCTGGCAGAGATGTGAGGCTGGCACTGCTGCTGAGCTGGCACGCTGAGCTGGCACTGCGGATGTGTTGGCGCTGATATAAACATTGGCAGCTCAGCAGCGGGCCGGGGGTCAGCACCGCACCATGCATCCCCACATGCGCCCTCTTGTGTAGAGGGCAGCGCGGCTGCCCTGCCAAGCCAAGCCACCCATGTGCAGATGGCATGCACCGACTGCTTCCTTTCTTCCCCATCACCTACCCCCCTCCTCCGTACGTTGCGCAGGTACGTGGGCGACGACGTGTCCCCCGACTTCTACGGCTGGGTGTTCCCCAAGTACGACCACGTGGCTGTGGGCACCGGCACGGTGGTGAACAAGACTGCCATCAAGCAGTACCAGCAGGCCACCCGGGACCGCGCCAAGGTGAAGACCGAGGGCGGCCAGATCATCCGCGTGGAGGCACACCCCATTCCCGGTGAGGCGGGGGAAGGGGTCACAAAAGTTTGCAGATTTTCTAGTTTTGGAGAGCGGCGTGCTGAGATGGCGGGCAAGTTGTGGGCGTGCAGGCGCAGCCCACCCCATCCCTGGTGGGCGGGCGGTTGCCAAGCACTGGGAAGCTGTGTTTTGTGCAGTGCATCGTGCTGTGCTGTGCGGGCGCGCGTGTCTTGTGCGTGCAGGCGCTCACCAGGGAATCACGAGTGTGCCATGCCCCCCCGCCTTGCTGCCGCCCAGCAAGCGCCCTGCACAGCCCACCCCTGGCCCCTGGTCTAGCCTCTCATGCAACCGCCCGTCATGGGACCCCAAACCTTACGCATCCCCCCTCGCCACCCACCTCCCGCCCCTGCCTGCAGAGCACCCCCGCCCCCGCCGCGTCAAGGGCCGCGTCACCCTGATTGGCGACGCCGCCGGCTATGTCACCAAGTGCTCTGGCGAGGGCATCTACTTTGCCGCCAAGTCTGGCCGCATGGCAGGGGAGGCAATCGTGAAGGCCTCCGAGGGCGGCAAGAAGATGGCCGGTGAGTGCGCTGTGTGGGTCAGGGCGGCAAGGAGATGGCCAGTGGGTGGGCGGCCTTGGTGGAGGAGGCACGCATTTGACGGCTGGATGCTGTGTGATGCTTCCCGGCAGCCTCTGGCTGCGCGGCAGGCCTCTCAAAGGCCGTCTGGAGGGTGGCAGCTGAGTGTGCAGGGTGCTGCCGGGAAGTTACACAAACGCCTGATGCCCCCATCCTGCCTGCCTCTGCTGATCCCCTGCTTATCAATCTGTGGCCCTTCACCTCCCGCAGGCGAGCGTGCGCTGCGCAACTACCTTGACGAGTTTGACCGCAAGTACTGGGCCACCTACAAGGTGCTGGACATCCTGCAGAAGGTGAGGGGGCACACTGCGCCGTGGGCAGGGGAAGCGGGCGTGTGCGTTGGAGGAGGGAGGGAGGAGGCACTGGGCCGTCCCAGATGTTGCTGGGTGTCCTGCACCGGGGCGAGGCTGGAGGGGAGGAGAAAAGACGCCTTTCGTGGGTGAAAGGACTGGCCAGACATGGCTGCGGCCAATGGTCATACATCCCTGCCGCATGCAAAACCATGCAGCTAGCTCACTCCTGCTTCTAGCCCATCCTGTGCCCGCCTCTCAACTGCGCCCCTCTGCCCTCCCTTCCCCGGCCACCCTCCTCAGGTGTTCTACCGCTCCAACCCCGCCCGCGAGGCGTTTGTGGAGATGTGCGAGAGCAGCTACGTGCAGAAGATGACCTTTGACTCGTACCTGTACAAGACCGGTGAGTGACACCTTCATAGCATTGTGGATGCATGCCCACCTGCCAAGCTACCCGCCGGGCGTCTCCAGCAGATGGCCCTCGCCTGCTCATCTGCCCCACCCGGTCGGGGACGGGCGCATACACATGGAGCTCCCCTGCACCTCCGCTGCACCGCTGCGGCTGTCGCCGGATACTTCCCCATTCCAACCACTACTTCACGCCTTGGCAGGGCTTCTTTCCATTCAACCACTCCTGCCACACCTCTGCGCCCACAGCTCACCCCCTTCCCTGGCTGCTGTTTGTTCCAACCACTGCTGCACCGCCCACCGCCCACAGCTCACCCCTCTCCCACGCTTTCTACCCATGCATTCCGCTGCCTGCAGTCGTGCCCGGCAACCCCCTGGACGACGTGAAGCTGCTGGTCGACACTGTGGGCTCCCTGCTGCGCGCCAACGCCCTGCGCTCTTCCGACTCCAAGTCCGTCAACGTCTCCTTTGGCAGCAAGACCAACGAGGAGAAGGTGACGGCGGCGGCATAAGGTACCAGCGGTACCGCTGCGGCAGATGAGGGGTGCTGGGTGTCGATGCCCGCGTGGGGTGGTGAGCTAGGGTAAAATTGATCCCTGGCCCCGCCCACGTGGCGCACCCAAAGACACCCATCCCGCCCTGCCCTGCCCTGCCCCACCCCTTTCCCCTCTGTGTTTTGCTCTTACGCTTTTTCTGTAGTAGCCTGCCGGCCCGCCCGCTCCCCCCAACTCTCTCTTTTCCCGCACCCGCCCCACACCTCACCCACACCCCTCAGACCACCGAGCTGCGCCTGGCAAGGATTTAATTTGCTACGCTCCACCCTTTGTCCCCGCTAGCTTCCGTTTCTGTTGCTCCCCTCCCGCCCTCCTGCTGCTGCTCCCCCCCGGCGACTCTGCCCGCAGCGCGCCACCCCGTCCCACCCCACCCAGACCCGACCTCGTCCCATAACGTATGTCTGGCGCGCTGCCGGGCACAACACATCCTCACCCCGCCCGCCGGCCCCTCCCCCCCGGTGACACCTGTCAAACCAGGCACTTGCCACACTGTCCCTGTGCCACTACGCCGCACTGCCAAGCACATGCCAAACAGTGACGCTCTGCAACACACCCTGTCACAACGCACAGCAGCAACAGCAGGGCAGGACAGGACTATGTATACAAAATAGAAACGGAGGGTTTGTGGGGCACACGTAACACATGCACCGGTTCAGCTGCTGTGCCCAATTCGGAGCGCTAGTGGGTATTGAAGCATGCTAGCAACGCTGTCGTTTTGGGTCATGCGTAGCCGGTTTGCCGCCTTGGGCATGCAACAGCCGCTGGGATGCTGCGCCATGCTCTCCCCAATGCAAACCAGAGGGGTCGTGGGGCACCCAGAGTCAATACCACACACATGCACCTGTTATGATGCTACAGCCGTACATGCCTTTGTCACCAATTCTCGCACGGAAACCCATTGCGCCCACCCGGGTAGGGACTCCACAGCTGGCAGCGCCCTGCACAGCGCTGCCACGGCTGACTCGGTGACGGCACCCAGTGCTGCTGCCAGCCAGCCCAAGGTGCCACCCGACCCCAGCCCCAACACACCCCCAGCCTCTTCATCTCGTGTGGCAGTGACTGCCTGTGTACAGTGCATGTTCACAGTGTGAGAAGTTTGGTGGCAAAGCCAGTCAGCAGAGGGTGGGATGACAGGTGTGGTTGTGAGATATGTTGGGGCAGAGGGCAGAGGCAGACCAGTTTGGATGAAAGAGGAAGGAGCAACGCGGTCGAGAGGCGCGATCAGGGAGAGGAGGAGACAGGGGGATCAGCAAAGCAGGTCAGAGTGGAACAAGGCCGCTTGGCATCGAACTGCCCCTGCGGCAGTACACACAGCTTGCCGCTGATGGCACCTGCAGGCGCAAGCAGTGGTGGGGGTACAATCCAGAGAAGCCCACTTGGTTGGGAGTCGCTGCAGCTGCCACGCATTTCCATCGCCACAATTGTGCAAGCTCCCCCTAGGGAAGGCGGCAGAGAGGGCCGTGGGCCGGGGCGAGGTGCGTGAGCTGCATTGTTGCTTTCGGTGGCGCTGGGAGGCAGGGCACGGGTTGCGGAGGCTTTTGCGAGACTTGCAAGGCCGGAGGTCGGCAGCGCAAGATGGAGGAATGCGGTGCCGGATGCTGGTGGGCCGGCTTGTCTGCTGCCGCCGCCACGCTGTGCTTCCTCAGCGCAGCATGTCGCAGCACGACCGGTGCAAACTTCCAGCAATACGTGCTTTGTATTGCGGGAAGCAGAGCTCCCAAAACGCTGCCTGACCGTCTAAGCTTCAATGGCAGCCTGCCTTTGAAAGGCAGGCAGACCTACCTGTTGGGCTGTACAGGTTACAGTGCGGGATCGTTTCCAAAGTGCCAGTCCCGTGAGCCTGGCGGTGGAAGCCATGGAGCACGCAAGCTCAGAGCAACAGCGGGGGTGAATGCAGGGGTGGGGGAGCAGCGCCTGTGCAGGAGTACACAACGTGGAATGCCAGGGCCCCCGGTGGTGGGTGGTGTGGCGACAAGGCATAACACCTTATGGTGTGTTGGTGTATGCAGGTTGGGACAATGGAGGTTGGGAGGCGTCATGGTGCGGTGAGCGTGTTCGGTGACGGTGGGTTGCGCGCAAACAGGGGCCCGCTAGGGCTTGATAGTTGGTGCCAGCGTGCCGGCGCTTCCAGGCTGAACCGGCGCATGTGTGCATGTCCACTGCTTAGCAGAGGGCTTGGTGGTTGGTGCCAGCATGCCCGTGCACCCTGGATGGCATTCCAGGGCGTGTGTGTGTGTTCCCACTGCTTAGCAGATGCACACGGTGCCTGCCAGCGACTGGCCGCCCGCACCACGCACGCCGTAAGCCAGGGGGTTGCTTGAGGCTTTGACCCTGCACGCCAGCGGAGTGTTCGGGAGGGTTCAGGGTTTGGTGGCGGCAAACAACACCCACGCAAAGCAATCAAATTAATCGAGCATGGTCGACAACGACAACAAGCATCCAAGGGCCTCCAGAAAGCGGGCCTCCACAATGCAGCCCCTCTCCCCAGCCCGAAAGCTCCCCCCAGGGCTCTCCCCAGACACAACTGGTGGCAGGCAGGCCACGGTGCCCACCCGACCCTCCGCCCCGCCCCCCTCAACTTCCCCCCAGCTTCCTGCCAACCCTCAAGTGCGGTGCCAGCTCACCATGCGCAGAAGCCGGCGCCGCAGACGCACTGCGCCGGGGCGCTGCTGGTGCAGCACTGGTCCCGCACAAATCCGAAGCAGGAGGAGGCGCCTGCCAGGTCAGCAGAGGCTGGGCCGGCAGGGGCCTGGCCGCCGGCAGGGGCCGGAGCAGCTGGGGTGGCCGGGGCGGTGGCGACGGGCACTGTGGGGGCACGCGGGGCACCGGCGGCCTGGCAGGCTTGCAGGTTTGCGAAGACCTGGGCGTAGGTGAAAGTGGCTGCCTCTGCCTGCACACACACAGGCACACACAAGAGGTGGGGAGGGAGGGGCACAGGGTGAGGGGGGCAGCGTGATGGATGGGAGGGAGGGGCAGAGGGTGAGAGGGGCGGTGTGCCAGGTGAGGGAGGGCGGGGGCTGATGGTCGGGAGCTGGATAGCGACAAGTGTGGCCTACTGTGAAGGTGCAGGGGGCGGGCAGGCGGGGATGTGCAGGGCACCCAGCCAGTGGGAGCGCAGTTGCCGGCAAGGGCTGGCAGGCTGGCAGGCGGTCTACGGAGGCAGCCACGAATGGGCAGGCTGGGCAGGCTGGGCAGGCTGGGCGGTTGTCCAGCCCCTGCTGCCTCGCTCCCAAACAACAACCTACACTAAGTTACTCCTGCAAATCTAGTGCCTCGTACAGAAGCGGCCTGAGCTCACCACTGCGGTGTTCTGAGCGGTGGCGGTGGCGGAGGCCTCCGCGGTGGCGCCTCCCGATGCGCACGCCGTGGCACTCACTGCCAAAGCAAGCAGGGGAAGCAAGGCGGGGCGCTTGGATAAGAAGGAAGGAGAGGCGTGTGCAGGGCTGCGCAGAGGCAAGAGGTGGCAGACGGCCGCGGGCGGGCGTCGGCACCACAAGGGGAGGGAGGCTGGGGGCTTCCGGCATGCGGCCAGTGGGGGCACACCAAGTGTATCTGAGGCCCTTCAAACCAAGGGCGCTGACGTAAAGCTGTCAGCACTCGACTATACCAGACTCATTTGCCTACCCCACCTGTCACCGACGCCACCGCAATGTTGGAAGCAATGGCCTCAGCGCTGGCCTCGGCCACAGCGGCCTGGCAGGCGCACTCCACGCTGGCAATGGCGGTGGAGGCGGCAGAGGCAACGGCAGTGGCCACAGCCGTGGCTGCGGGGCGCAGGGAGGAGGGCACAGGGCAGAGGGCAGAGGGTGGGAACGTGGCAGGGCAGGGTGTAAGGTGAGGTGAGGTGGGGGAGCGGGCATGACATGCCACGGCAAGGCTTCCTCGGCAATCAGCAGGCAGTGACACTGTTGAGTTCTGCGGAACCACGGCCAGGAGGTCCCACACAAGAGCCTTTCCTGCTGGGGGCTGTGTGGCGACACACATTCACACACCCACACACATACGGTGCACCTGAGGAGCACGCAAGACTGCGGGCCCGCAAAAGTGTGCGCTGCAAGTCACCCGCTCAAGCTCATCCAAGCAAAGAAGTGTGCGCTGAACATCAAACGCACGCACGCCCCTCTTTCCCCCGCACGCCCCACCTGAGGAGGTGGCGGTGCCGCAGCCGCTGCCCCTGCCCTCGGTGATGACCTTGACGATTGCAGAGGCAACAGCTGTGGCTGCACGGCAGGAGTGGAGGGGGGTGGGCGCACACAAGTGGGCGGTGTTGATGTGACGGGGGAAGTGGGGAGCTGTGACGGCTAGTCAAGACAGTGGGGGTTCTTGCCGCTCATGCACAGGCAGCTCAATCACAGGCTGATGGCAGGCTGTCGACACGGCAGCATGAGCCCGTGGGAGGAGGCAAGTGCAAGGCACGTGCCAAATTATTCAGGCAGGCACGTGTCAAATTATTCAGGCCTGCACGTGCCAGGCAAGCATCCATGGCCAGTCAGTGTGGCCCCCACCTGTGGCAGAAGCGGTGGCCGTGGCGGCTGCCTGGGCGGCGGCGTTGACGTCGCCGCCGCTGCACACGCTGGCAGCCGCGGAGGCCACGGCTTCGGCTGTGGCGCTGCTGGCGGCGTTGATTGCGGTGGCAGAGGTTTGCACGATGACGGTGACAGAGTCTGGAGCGGGAGCAAGGCGGGCCAGGGGAGGATGTGTGAGGGGAGGGAGGGGCAGGGGCAAAAGGCAGGATGGAGCGGGAGTGGGCGGGAAGCTGATGGAAGCTGATGGAGGCTGATGGAAGCTGATGGAAGCTGATGGAGCCAGGTCTGGGCAGAGGGGAGCTGATCAGGCATGTGAGCAGACAAGACAGCCGGTGCAGGCATTTTACTTGCTGCTGGCCGGGCACTCCCGGCCTAGATGGGGCCTCTCGGCAGGCAGCGGCTGACGCTCACCCCTCACTCCCTGCTCCACAGCGCTGGCAGCGGCCTGCGCGTTGCCGGCGGACAGGGTGGCAGGGTCCACGGTGCCCCCAGAGCCCTGCATAGATGGAAGAGTGAAAGGGCAGGTTCGTGTGGACAGAGGTGCCAAGTTGTGCCCGCAGTTGCAAGGGGGAGGCAAGCTGCTTGCCCCCCTCACCACGCTCCCGAGCGTCTACCGTAGCGTCTGCCCCGCCTCGAGCGTTCAAGCCAGAGTCACCTCCCTCCCTCCACCTGGCCCTCCTGCCAGCCCCACGGCTGCAAGCCTTCCGGCCACCGCACCTCCCTCTCTTCTTGCTCCGCCCCCTCCCACCCGCCACCGCAACAATTCCCTCTACTTGCTCCACCGCCCTCCCACCAGCCCACCCCAACAAATCCCTCTACTTGCCCCACCGCCCTCCCACCGGCCCACCCCAACAATTCCCTCTACTTGCCCCACCGCCCTCCCACC
>JTEE01000320.1:2385092-2399816 GCA_002896455.3 Chlorella sp. ArM0029B | reverse complement strand
CAGGGGCGGGGGGAGGAGCCGGCGGACCCGGCGACTGCGGCGCCTGCCTCAGGCGGCGCCCCGCCGGCGCATGCTCCCCTGCCGCGCCTGCAGTTGGATCGGGATGGGGTGTTAGGCTCGTCCCACGACGCGTTACAAGGTTCGGTTTAGGACCTCAGTCGGACAGAGCAAAGCGAGCACCGGCAGCTGCTGGTCCGCACGGTGCTGCTAATGCATTCGATCAGCATCCCCACGAGCAGCTCTTCAAGTTGGCGAGGTGAACAAGCGACAGGGTTTCCGCACTTCCACAGTGCTCACCTGCGGCGGCGGCGCAGCAGACCAGCAGGCCTAGGACTGCCAGTCTCATGCTCCTCATGATGCTCTGTTCCCGGGAAGTCAACAGGCAGCCTCGTTGCGCTCAGCAAGAGAGGGAGCGAGCGTGACAGCGGAGCGCCAGGTGGAGGCGCCTGCGCACACCTTCCCCCACCCTTGGACCGCCCAAAACCCAACAACCTCTTCCTAGCATCGCCTCCTCTGTTTTCCAGCCAGTCTGTCCTCTCGTCTTTCCTCTTGCCTTACTGTCGTGTCACATATTACTGTGGTTCTTGAATGAAGGGATGCATAGCGCGCATGGGCATGCTGGAGCAGTGCGTGTGTGTGCCGAGGCCACAGCAAAAGGAGATGGGCGCGCCGAGGTGCGCCTGAGGCGAGGACAGCATAAGAGAGTGGTTTTAGAGTGGAGTGGAGGGCAGCACAAGCGGGGAGAAGGCAGCAGGGGAATGGAGCGAGGATGTCTGTTGTTGGGTGCAGCGGAATGGGGGGTTGGGTTTGGGTTGGGGGCGCCTGCCGTGGCAGGCCGACATCGGTCGCTGTCTCTAGAATTGAGCATCAGAAGCACAGGGCTACGGAAAAAAACGGGGCCGCGCAAGGTCAGGGCGGATGGCACTCGGTCAATGGGATGGGGCAACAAGGGGCTGCAGGTCGTGGGGACAAAGCGGAAGCAAGTGCTGGCGGGTGGGGCGAGCCGGCGAGCGCACGCAAAAGGCAGGGCAGTCGAGGCTGGCATATACACAAGGATACACGGGCGAGGCAGGCGGGTGGGAGGAGCTTGGCGGCCTGCAAAGCTGCAGCAGCTACCAGCTTGGCGGCCGCATCAATGGTTGATGGCGGGGCTACACCGTGCGCTGGCTGGCTGACAAACCGAGTGTTGAGCAGCGCTCAGTCGCGGTTGACGCCAAAGATGCGCACGCGGTGCATGCTGCAGACAGGGGGGAGAGTTAGGGCAGGCACGGGTCAGGCACAGCAGCGCCAGCGCAGGTTCAGGGTACCACAGGCCCATTTCCATGTCCACAGCTGCGACGCCCGCCAATGCCATCTGCTGCCGCCCGCAAAGATACGTGTGTCGCACAGTTAGCAAGCTGTGCAGCTGCCCTGCAACGACGGCTGACAGTGCCAGGTTTTCTTTTGGATCATTTGGGGGTTCCATGCCATGGGTTGCCCTCGCAGCAGCCTCAGCTGGTACTGCTGCCAGCAACCGCCCAAGTAGGCCTTCCTGCATGCCCTACTCCAAGTGCGCACATCTCTTTTCGGTCCTGCTTCCATCATCTACTCCGGCAGCAACCCTCCCAAGCCGCCCCCCGTCCTTCTGCCCGCTCACCTGCTCATTTTGGCGATTGTCAGCACCACCACCACCACGAGGTTAGCGAGCAGTGGCTGGCGCTCAAAGTCCGTGCCGTGTGACGCCAGCAGGAACAGCACCACAGGCACGACTGTGAAGAACTTGCGTGTGGCGGTGCCCTGCACTCCATCATCAATCTGCTCCCAGAACGTCTGGCTGCACGGTCCAACAGCGGGAGGCAAGCAGGCAGCAGTTGGCAGTCAGCGCAGGGCCAGGCATGCACCGGTGTTGCAGGGGCCCAGCCGCAGTGGGCAGGGGCGCGGAGGCGGGCGCGTGACTGTGTGTGCATGCATGTGCTGAACGGAATGACACACTGCCACCCAACAGTGCGGCTCAACAGAGCGCGGGTGGCGGCGTGCGGGAGCTATGCCAGGTGGCCGGCGGGAGGGCGCCGCAAAGGTGCCGCAACGCGCGCGCATAGCGCTCGGCAGTCCCGTGACATTCCCATACTCACTTGTCGTAGATTCCCTGGTCGTCCTGGATGGGGGAGCCCTTGTTCCAGTGCAGCAGGTAGTAGGTGACGGCGCCGTGGCCCAGATGGACATAAGTCCAGGCCATGCCCGGGTCGGTCCAGGAGGCCAACACCAGCCAGGTGAGGAATATGAGGATGCTGTAGAAGGCCCAGGCGGCCTTTTGGTTGAGCCACTCTGTGTTCTTGTTAGTTGGCACCGCGGCCAGGCGGACGCCGGTGCGCGGGCTCGTCACCACGGAGGTGGTCGTCATGGTGGCTGCCCCTGGGTTTCAGAGGGCGGCGGGTCAGGCGGGGAGACGCGAGAGGCAGCGACGGGCAGGTGGGCAGCGGCCGGCAGGCGGGGGATGGGCCGCGGCACGAGTGAAGAGGCGGGCCAGAAGTGGAGGTGCGTGAGAAGCGGGCCGCAGGGTCTCCGGAAACCCAGCAAGTCCGCAGTGTGACACAGCAGCCACGCAGCCACGCAGCACTTTTTGGGGCGCACAAGTTCATTGGTGGAGCCCTCGCCTACATCCGATCGTCCGCAAAATCGACTGTGGCAGAGCCCCATTGCACACAAGCGCAAAACCGCGCCGTCCCACTTTCAAGGCGCCAGCAGCGCTCTGAGCGGCAGAGCAGCTCCCCGGACACCCCCAATCCCGCGGAAGAGCGGATACAGCGCCTCGCTAGGGCCAGTGCAGCAGGTGGCGGCAGCCGGCGGCAGGCGGGAGCGGAGCGGGCAGCGAGCGGCCACGCCTGTTCTGCCCTTGCAGGCGGCACGGGACAGCTGGTCACAGCCACGGCTGCTAACAGCCGGCTGACGTGCAAGCTACGCAGCGCGAGCCGGCTTGGCCGGGCCAGTCATGAACGGCCACGCGGGCAGCTACGGCAGCACCCACACCACCGGCGGCGGCGGCGGCGGCGGGGATGACAAATGTGGAGGTATCATGCTAAATGTGGAGGTATGTCTGCGGCAAGACAGCCAAGCCGAGCTGAGCGCCGTAAGAGCCGCGGCACAGGCCTACCTGTCCAGCCTGCCGTCGGTGCGCTATGCAGAGGGGCCGCTGGTGCTGCCACCCGGTCTGGAGGCGGCAGTGCTGTCCATGCAAGTCGTGGACCTTGCGCCGGGGCGAGTAGCACCCAACAAGCTGCTGCTGCAGTGGGACGTGAGCTGGAACGTGAGTGGGGAGCAGGCTTGCTAGCCGCAGGTGGTTGCGGGGCAGTGTTGGGTGCCGCAGCAGGGCAGGGCGTACCGCCTGGCCCGCTTGCTGGCGGCGGTGGGTGCTGCCAATGTCCCGCCGTTGGGGCCAATGTGTGAGTGTGCCTGTGTGTACGAGTGTGCCTGTGTTTTGTTGCGCTGCTGGAGCAGTGCGTCGCGCGCACATGCTGCACATGCTGCCTTTGGAAGCCAAGCCGCACATGTGCACATCACGCTTTCCCCTGGCACCAAGCTGCATCGCATGTCGTGTCCCGTCTGTGGGCGCAGGTGCTGGTGTTTCAGCTGGATGGGGAAGGGCCGGCAGATGACGATGAGGGGGAGGACAATGCACCGTCTTACCGCGAGTGGGTGCTGCCCGCGGCGGACTTCCACGGCAGCTGGGAGACGCTGGTGGGTGGACGGGTGGGGATGAGCGGAGCGGGGTAGCGGGGTGGGCGGAGACATTCGGCGCTCACTCACTCGGGAAGGGGCCTTGGAGATCGGAGTGCCGCTGAGCACAAGGATGGGTGCGCTGCCGGCACCTAGCGGTGCTTGCGTTTCGACATCGACTGCCTCCATGGCGCAATCCCAGGCTGCTTCCTGTAGCACACCCATTGTTCCGGCCACCCGTCCTGTCCTTGCCCTGCTTGCCGTGTGCCCATCCCCCCCACGGATGCCCCCTGTGCAGTACTACGAGTCGGAGATCAAGCAGCGCCTGCTGCGCTACGCCACCTCAGCGCTGCTCTTCTCCGAAAGCCGTGTCAACCCCCAAATGATCAGCTGGAACCGGTGCGCAGGCAAACGTGTTGGCACGGGCACAGGCCTTGGCAGGCGGTTGCAAATGATCGTCACGGTGTGGGTGGCTGTGCCCGCTGGGTGTGCCCGCTGGGCATGACCAGACCCCCTCGGCTGGCGCCCCCTCTTACCACACACCCTTTCAATGTCCACGTGGACCCCAATCCTTCCTTGCAGGGTGGTGCTGCTGCACGGGTGAGTGAGGGCCCTGGCAGGCAGCCGGTTGCATTGAGTCCAGCACACATGTGGCCCTGCTGCTGCCGGCTGGAACTGTGAAAGCTGGTGGGCTGAGCTGCCCTCCCTGCTGGCCTAGCACTCCCCACAGCTCTCATCCGTGCTCTCAATGTACAGCGCTCAGCATCACAAGAGCAGGTCTCCCTCTCCATCATCTCTCGCTGTGCCGCCCCCTGCGCAGGCCGCCCGGCACGGGGAAGACGTCGCTTTGCCAAGCTCTCGCGCAAAAGCTCACCATCCGGTGAGGTTGCACTCGCACTCCCTGCACGCTGCTGCCTAGCATGGTGCTCCTTGCTTAGCAAGCTGCTCCAGTTCCCCTTGTTGCCTGTTGCACACTGTTCACCCCGCCTTCAAAGGGGGGGGGGCTGCCTGCATGATTGAGGCCTGTAGGAGTGCAACACAACAAACAATGAACCCTCCTCCCTCCAGCAAACCCTCCCATCAACCCTTCCCACCAATCATCCCTTCCTTCCTCCCTTCCAACGTGCAGACTCAGCCACAAGTGAGGGCGGGCTGTTGGCTGGGAGAGCAGGGCGACACGGGGGTGGCACCCCTTTTGCAGAACGCAGCAGGAGCCAGCAGCAGCAGGCTCAGCACGTGTCTGCACATGCATGGGGTTGCAAATGTTGCAGCTGGACACACGTCTCGGCTGGCCGCCTACTGCCGGTGTGCAGGCCACACCTTCTTCGCTGCATTTCCCAACCCTGCCCCCCCGCCCCGCTGCTGCCTGCCCCAGGTACACGCAGGGGGTGTTGATAGAGGTCAACGCCCACAGCCTGTTCAGCAAGTGGTTCAGCGAGAGCGGCAAGCTGGTCAGCAGGCTGTTCACCAAAATCCAGGTCGCGCCGGCTGGGTGTGGGCGGGGGTGGGGGTGGACGGGGACGGATGTGGTTTAGCCAGCTCTGCAGGGCGGGGGCAATTGCATGTGAGGTGGGTGGCCATGTGCCCAGTGTGTGTGCCTCGCCGCCATCGCTGCGAGCGTCTCGGCACCTGACGCTGCCTGCGCACCTGTTGCTGGCGCTCCCGTTGCTGGGCATGTTGCAGGAGGTGGTGGATGAAGCCGACACGCTGGTGTTTGTGGTGAGTCCGGTGGTGGGGCGTGTGACCGGTGGTGGGGCGTGTGACCGCCCCAAAGTTGCTGGCCACGGTTTGTGCTGCTCTGAGCCCGTGTGCTTGTGTGTGTACATTCTCTTGCACATTTCGATTCACAATTACTCTCGTTAACAACGGTATAACGTTTTTTCATGAAAGTTTTGATCAAGTCACGCACTTGCCTTCTCAAGAAACACGCATACAACTTGTGATTTCACCTGAATGCAGCTCATAGATGAGGTGGAGAGCCTGACGTCGGCCAGGTGGGGCTGCACGCCGGTTGGCAGCAGCAGAGGCAGCACAGTGGCAGCAGCAGCCACACAGTGGCGGCATGTTGGGAGCAGCAGCAGCAGAGTGGCAGCATGTTTGCAGCAGCAGCAGGAGCAGCAGCAGAGTGGCAGCGGCAGCCGCAGCCATTGTTGCTGCATCAGCAGCAGCAGTTGTGTGCAGCAGCAGGGGCAGCAGCAGCAGCAGTGCGTGTGCCTGTGCAGCAGCAGAGGCAGCCACAGCGGCAGTGCTCCGCGTGCTGCTTTACCAGTGCCTCACCAGCTTCCTGCCTGTGCCCCTTGCCTACATGCAGGAAGGCAGCGGTGGGTGGGTCGGAGCCAGCGGACGCCATCCGTGCCGTCAACTCGCTGCTCACACGGCTGGACCAGCTCAAGGCCTCGCCCAACGTCATGGTTCTCACAACAAGGTGTGTGTGAGGCCAGAGTGGTATTCATGCCACGTTGGTTGGACGCAGTGGGAATGCTGGGAGGCTGCCCCTCCCGGCTGGGTCCAGAGCCTGAAGGCCTCACGTGATGTGAAGGACCTCACCATCAGGCGGGGGCGGGATAGATGGCCACTCTCTGAACGGGCTTTGATGCACGTTGTTGGGGGTGCTGTAGCATACATGCACATTGGTGCATGGAGCGGGGGATGCTGCCCCTCCCGGCAGGGCCAGCTAAATGCCTCCCCCAACACAGAGGCGCTCATCACCCAGTGTGGGTGTGTTGCCATAACGACCGACCAATCGTGACGTGCTCAAGAGCGCGACTGCTGAAACTCCACGCTGCTCCATTTAGAGGACTCCCCGCCCGTGCGTGCGCACCTTACGCCCTCCTCACTGCCCGCCTGCCCGCTTGCCTGTCTGCCCTTACCCTGCCCTGCCATGCCCTGCCCTATCTTACCCTGCCCTGCCCGTAGCAACATCACAGAGGCAATCGACCTGGCATTTGTGGACCGAGCAGACATCAAGGCATACATCGGCAACCCCAATGAGCAGGCCAGGTGGGGGGCAAGACAGGGGCAGGACCAATCAGACGCAACAGATCAGCGCTTGCAGATCATGCCGGCCCTCGCCGCTTGCCCGCACAGGCCAGCATCGCAGAGCTGCAATAGGGAGGCGTTGCACGACACAGGGCCCCACATGTGCCGCAAGCCACCCCTGGCTAGTGGGCGCTCACATGCGCTGTGAGCCGCTCTGCTCGTTGCATGTCACCCCTTCCTCTGCTTCTTTGCACGGTGTCTCACTTTTGTTCTGAAAAAAAAGTCCAACAACAGTAAATGTTTTTCTTTTCTTTGCATTGCCAGGTACGAAATTCTCCGCACATGCATTGCCGAGCTGCAAAAGGCGGGCATCGTGACGGACGCCTGCCCGCTGGCCCTGTACACCGACACCTGCCAGATGGGGGACGCGCAGGAGCAGATAGGGGCGGTGGGGAGCGGGGGGCAGGACGCCGGCGGCTGCTGCAGCATGGAGGAGGCGGAGGTGGTGCACACCAGGAACCTCAGGTGTGTTCATGACATAGTGTTTTGTGTGTGTGTGTGTGTGTGTGTGTGTGTGTGTGTGTGTGTGTGTGTGTGTGTGTGTGTGTGTGTGTGTGTGTGTGTGTNTGTGTGTGTGTGTGTGTGTGTGTGTGTGTGTGTGTGTGTGTGTGTGTGTGTGTGTGTGTGTGTGTGTGTGTGTATGTATTGTGGATGCTGTGAGGTAGCAGGAGGGAGGCAGCGGCTGAGCAGGGCAGGTGTGGAGGTGGTGCACGCAAAGAGCTGCGCATGGGGCCGAGGGTGGCGATGTGGGTAGAGGGGGGTGCTGTTGTGAGGGAAGCAGGGGGGAGGCAGTCGTTGCAGCAGGCAAAATGTGGAGGTGGTGCGCGCCAGGAATTTAAATTGAGTGAGGGCAAAGGTGTGCGTGTGTGTGTGTGTGAGTGTAGTTGAATTCTGTGTTTTGGTAAGGCAGGGTGGAGGCGGCGGCTGCAGCATGACAGGTGCGGAGGGGGTGCACGCAAAGAGCTGCGCATGGAGTCAAGCAGGGGGGGGGCTCGCACATTGTGTAGGGCCTAGAATGTGGCTCAGTAGTGGGCAGAACAGGCTTAGAGAGCAGCGGTTGGTGGGGCGCTGCCCACAGTCCATGTGGGAAGCAGGCAGCAGAGGCAGCAGAGGCAGCAGAGGCCAGCTGGGGCAAGCAAGACAGGCTGCACCAGCTGTATGTATAGCGCTCGCGCACACCACCCTGCACCGTCCCACTGACTACCCCAGTTGCGGCTCGCGCCCACCACCCTGCACTGTCCCAATGACGACTCGCCCTCCCCATCTTCACCTGCCCTTCACCTGCCCTTGCAGCCGCTGCCTGCTGGAGGTGGTGCGCGGTGCCGACGGGTTCAGCGGCCGCACGCTGCGCAAGCTGCCCTTCCTGGCGCACGCTGCGCACGACTTCCCTGGCGGGCGGTGCAGCAGCCAGCAGTACATCGCGGCCCTCATGGCGGCAGTACAGCGGGAGCGCGCCGACCGGGAAACGCTGACAGAAGCTTGAGGGGCATGCGGCATCGGCAGCGTGATGCAGCCAGGCTCCGGGTCGAGGGGCCGCTGCTGGTGGCCTGCGTCACAATGCCTGCTTGCATTGGGGGGGCTTCATGCGACTGTACTGCCTGCACCCTCACTTGTCCGGGTCTCATGGGATTTTACTGCCTGCACTTGTACTCGACACCCCCTACTGCTGCTGACGTGGTGACATAAATGGATGATCATCAAAGTTCTTACATGATGCAATCTTCTTCAGAGAGAGAGAGAGAGAGAGGCTATCGGAAAAGAATGGGGCGATGGAGGCAAACCAGGCAGGCAAGCAGGCATGCGCAGGCAGCCAGGCACAGACAGGGAGGCAACCAGGGAAGGAGGGCAGGGGGGAGGTGCGCTAATGCGACGGCCATGGCCCAACGTGAGCCAATTGTAAAATGGCACCCGAGGGGAGACTGACGTCATGCACAGGGAATCACGAATCGGAGGGAAACAAAACTTGGGGAGTGAGCACTACTTGCTATGCAAGTGCCAAAGGTTGGTGGTGAGGAAATGTGGTGAAACAAAGGGCTGGGGGGGGGGGCCCGCCAGCACAGCTCGACTCAGCTTCGTGCTCCCGGGCTCAGCTTCCTGCCCGCGGGCCTGCTTCAACGTGTGTCGGCAATTCGTGGGCTCGTGCTTGGCCTGCAGCCTGCTCAAAAGAGCCGAGTGATGGGCCTGCACACTGGGTTGCCCCTCTGCGCGGCATGGGAACAGGCGGCAACGGCAGGGGCGTCAGCACTTGCAGGCCGCAATGATGCAAGCGCGTCAGCACCGGCAGGCCGCAATGCATGCAGGAGCCTCAGCCTCAGCAAGTCGCAAAGCATGGGCAGGCAACGAACTTACAATGCGGACCTGCCTGCAAGAGGAGGGACAGCCCACAGCATGCATAGCATACGCATGGGAGCGCAGCGGGCAGAGCAGGGGGGAGCCGGGCGGGCACTCACCCTGTTGACCACGCAGCGCCGGCCAGAGGCACAGCGCACGGAAGCACACTTGGTGATGCATGTGGCAGTGTCGGCGCCAGGCTGCAGCGGGTCATGGTAAGCGCAATGTTTGGTAAGTGCAATGTAATTCAGTCCTACTCAGCCTTCTGCCATTCATAGGCCAGGCGATGGTGGGAGGCGAACAGCTGTGGCAGCGAGCAGGTTCCAGTCTCGTGCACGCACTACTTCTTGCTACCTTCAGCTGCGCGGCATGCATTTGGCGAGCGGCTAATGACGGTTGCTCGGTGACAAGCCTGGCGGTGCAGGCAGCTGTTGACATCACAGGTGTGAAGGCGAGCTGTCAAGGCGCTCAGCCAGGTTATTAAACCAGCGCAACATCCCCTCACCTCTGCCACACAGATGGTGCCACGGCGGCAGGTGGTGAAGGCGCAGGGGGAGACAGTGTCGTCCACGCACTGCGGGTTGCCCTTCTGCTTGGCGGCACACAGAGTGGTGGTGTGTGGAGGGGTGGGGGTCAGCGGGACAGTGCATCAACTCGGTGCTGCCCGGTCGCCCCAGCTCAGCCCACGCCAAACAGGCACCCCGACAGACGCGGCCTGGCAGGTAAGCCATATAAAGCCTTGCCCGCTCTGCTCGCCCTCCACGCCTGCCGCTGCGTGCTGCTCTGCTCCTGGGGTGCACCGCTGCCCCAGCCCCCCGGCTCTCTCGCAGCACAAGGGTAGCATGGCTGTACACTTTGCCGTCACTTGCCCCTGATAATCGAAACTGTGCCTCTCACCTTGTTGATCAGGCACTTCTTGCCGGCGGAGCACTTGACGGTGGCGCAGGCGGTGATGCACTTGGCGCTCAGATTGTCGGGCTGCAGCAGGTGAGGGTGGGGGAGGGGTAGTGTTTGTGTTTGTGTGTGTGCGTGTGTGAGCCTACGCTGCACCGGCGCCCTCCTCACACAGGTGTCGCTAGTGTGGACCACGAGCGTCCCCCTGCACTCTAAGCTATTGAACAGTAGTTCTGAGGTACCCCCCTAGTAGTTGGCTGTGCAGGCCGAAGCTGCTTAGCAGCTGTTCACAAATCATTCATTCGGTGGGGAGATGGAGCGGGTCTGCTCCAGTGCCTGCTGCTCAAACGAGTCCTCCGGCAAGGCGTGCCCCGCCGGGCAGCGCAACGGTGGAGAAGGGTGCTGCTTGGTGGCATAACTGAGGGTGCGGCCAGCTGTCTAGTGCGGTCCTGCTATGTTGTAGGGGGCCGCAGCCCTGGTGTGCAAGCCCACCCTTCTGGCTGGGCTGCCAAGTCGCTCGGCCAGGTTTGTGCAACACACACACACACGCCACTTGCTCACCTCTGGCATGCAGATGGTGCCACGCAGGCAGGTGGTGAAGGCGCAGGGGTTGACCGCCTCCTTCACACACTGCGCCTTGCCCCTCTGCTTGGCGTCACACACGAGGCAAAGGGCGTGGGAGGGGCGGGGTTCAGCGGGCGAGCAGGCAACATCGTGGGTTAAGTTGCGCGCTGACAGGCGCATGGGTATTGACACGGCATTGAGCCTCAAGTCGGACGGTCATCCCCTTAGCAATGTGCTTGCGAATTGGTAGATATGTACACATTTAGAGCAATGCCCTTAAGCAAGGGGCTGACCTTGTTGATCAGGCACTTCTTGCCGGCGGAGCACTTGACGGTGGCGCAGGCGGTGATGCACTGGGCGGTGTCGTCGCCGGGCTGCAGCAGGTGAGGGTGGGGGAGGGCAGACAGAGGTGAAGGGGCCCGGGCTGGGTGGTGCCGTCAGAAGCCATACGCTGCGCCCACCACAAGCCAGGCGGCCTTGCATGCGCCCAACAGCCCCACACTCTCCCTCTCAATGTGGGCGCCAGCTACATATGATACATGTGTTTAAGATCAGGAGGGGCAACCTGCCTGCTGCGAGCCATAGCAGGCCTGCCTTGGGTCAATGAATGCCATGTGTTTTTCGAGCCCACGGATTGATCGTCTGGCTTCACATGCAGCACACACCAGCCCACACTTGCCTTCTCAAAGCGGGGGCCAGCTACACAGGGGCCCCACCGGACCCCACCCCACCCCTCACCTCGGCCGTGCAGATCGTCCCCATGGGGCAGGTGGTGAAGGCACAGGGGGTGACGGCGTCAGACACACACTTGGTCCGGCCGGTCTGCACCAGCAGCAACAAGGAAGCAACAAGGAAGCTGCATGTCGGCATGGGCCAGTGGAACGGGCGTGCTCCCCAGGTTGTATGTTAAGGGCAGCCCCCCGCCAACCCGGGCAAGCGCAACCAAGCGTGGGGGTGGGTGATGCTATGCTACAAAGCTGTGTGCGGCCTCAAGGGCCCGGCCCCACCCCCAAGTGCAGCACGGCAAACACAGAGCAGCAAGAGAGAAGGGGCAGCTGCATGGAAGCTGGGTCGGGTGGTGGTGCACCCTGCCGTTTTCCGGCACCGTGCAGGGCAACAACAGCAGAGAGCCGCCCCCCCGCCCTGCCGTTGCACCGCGCAGGGCAGCAACAGAGAAGCCCCTCCCCCCCTGCCGCTGCCAGCACAGCCAGCACAGCAGCTTACCAGTGGGTCGACGATGCACGACTTGCCATCGCCGCAGCGCACGGTGGAGCAGGCGCTGATGCACTGGGCGCGGTCATCCCCAGGCTGCGGCAGCACAGGGAAGAGGGGCGATGGTCATGTCGCAGGTGCTAGAGCACAGCAGGTGCGCTGCACAGCGTGCATTTTGGCGCTGTCATCCCCAGGCTGCGGCAGCACAGGGCAGGGGGGTGTTGGTCATGCCGGTGCTGGTGCACAGCTGGTGGCACTGCACAGCTGGTGCGCTGCACAGCGTGCAGTTTGGCGCTGCCATCCCTCTGGCTGCGGCATTATCACAAAGGCTCTGGGGCTGTGGATGCTGGTGGTGCACAGTTCATGCACAGCACAGCGCAGCGTGCTATCATGCGATGCGATGTTTTTGTGGTGGGGGCCTTATGCTCCCTCCTCACAAATTGCTTGGGCTCGGGTGCCCAGGTGCATAGAAAGGAGGGCCCGCGGAGTAAAATTATCCGCGAGATTTCCTTGAGTGAGGTGGTGCCCAGGTGCATGTGGAAGAGCGGCACCTAAGCCTGGGGCCGCGCTCACCTCCGCCACGCAGATGGTGCCGGTGAGGCAGGTGGTGAAGGCGCACGGGTTGACCCAGTTGTTGGGGTCATCCACGCACTTGGGCTGCCCCTTCTGCGGAGGGTTGGAAGCAGAAGACGGGGTGCGTGGGGGTGCGGGAGGGGCCAGGCAGGCAGGCGCCGGGCAAAGCGTGACGGGTCACGGCGGCTGTACCCCGCCGGTTTCAACCGCTCCTCGCCAAACACAGGAGCACAGACACAGAGCACAGACACGGCACAGAGCATGAGCACAGAACACAGACACATGAGCACAGACACAGAGCACGCGCACAGAGCACAGACACAGAGCACAGAGCACAGACACAGAGTACTGGCTCGTGCCGGCAGCAGGCAGCAGTGCCCAGGCCTGCTGACTGGCAACCAGTTGGCGGCCAGGTCAGCGCAGCGCGAAACGTCAAGGCAGCCTCCGCAAGGCGGCGCACCACGGTGCGGCACAGTTTGCCCTCGCTGCATGCCGGGTCGCACTGGGGGGGCTTGACGCACTTCGGCGTGCCATCCTGCTACATGGGGCGCAGGCCGCGGGAGCTTGGGGCACAAGTGAGGCCCAGTGGTAAAGCAGCAGGGCCGCCCAGGGTGCAGGTGGTGCGTGTGTGTGCAGGGAATGTTTGAGGGCCTTCAAGAATCCGGGTTGGGCACAGGCAGTGTGTTTGTGCTGCGTTATGCTTTTGGGACGCTTCCGCAGGCAACGGCGGAGCAGCACCCAAGCACAGCAGATGGCTGTGGTGCATGCCTTGTGGTGCATGCCTCGCCAACCTCTCAGGAATCAGTTCGTCCTGAAGTTGCATCCTCTTTCTGGGGATGCGAAAAGCTGTAACGACTAGACTGACAGCAGAACGGCAACACGAACGCCTGCCGCCTTCCAACCGCCGGCACCGGCCGGGCTGGCCGCACCTCAATGATACAAATCAAGCCGCCTTCGCACTTGACGGTCGCGCAAGTCAGGCGGTCTGTGGAGGTCCAGACGGGGAAGCGGTGCAGCGTGCTGGGTTGTGTTTGGAACAAGGCCTGGTGCGGGTGCAGGTAGTGCGGCGGGAGCTAAATCGGCAGCTGGCAGGGCACACTGCGCCGCCCCGGCCGGCGCCCGAGGGGCCGCTGCGGGCCTCGCTGCATTGCAACTCACCGTTGTCAGGGCCATGGTCGCCGTGGGCGCTGCAGCACGCAGACCAGAAGGGGGCGTTTCGTGCTGAGCGCCCCCACGCTCAGATGACTTTAGCACGAGGATGAACTTCAAACACCACGTGTCTCACCTTGCGGGCGCCACACAGCACAGGAGCAAGGCAGTGGCGCACAGGAGTGCCAACGGAAACCGCGTGAGCCCCATAGCTGGCGTGCGGCCCCTGACGCTTTGGGAGATGGCTTGCAGTGGATAAGATATAAGGAGAACACTGTCGGGAGTCGGATCGGAGTGGTGAAGAGGCAAGAGGTACTGCCGGCCGGGCAGAAGTACTTCATCTCATTTCCAGAGGAGATGTCAAGAGATGTCAATGCATGAAGCTGGGGAGCGCTTGGCTGGCACTTTGCGCTGCAGCGGTGTGTGACATCAGCGACACCTGAGCCGAGCTGCACCAGGTTCTGGAGCAGCTGCCAATGCGACTTCCGAGCTACTGACATGGCTGCAGGGCAAAGTGGCCTTTTCAGGTTTTCTTCATCTTGTAGTTTCGGTTGAGCACGAATGTTAAAATGAGTCATGCAACTCGTTCAGATTGAGTCATGCAACTCGTTCAGATCACACTTGCTGCTGTTTTGGCCTTTGCCGCCAATACATATGTGTCACAGAGCGGGCCGGCGCCGGCGTCCCCCGTCCCCCTGTCCCTCGTGCCGGCCGCCTACATTCCTTCCTGTAACACCACCGTTTACGTCTCAAAATAGATCAGGCCTGGCGATGACCTCTGTGCTTACTATTGCAAACGCAGACACCCATAAAGCAAGCTAATATGTGGATGGGGGGTGATGGGGGCAGGTGCACCGAGGCCTGCCAGTCGGTATATACATATATGGGGCACCGCTGACGCCATAATGGGTGAACAAGTGAGACGTGCCGAGCAAGCTCGGAGCAACTCTTAGGGAACTCCACCCTGGGTCGGTAAACATGGTTGGCTGAGGAGTGTTGACATGCATCCAACCAGTTTAGGGCCTAAGTTTAAACGCCACGTGCCAGCCCGGCACTTTTTCAAGCAAGCTGCGACAAGTTCAACAGCTGGATGCAGCTGTCAGCATCTCGTTGGCTAGCGAGGGTAAATAAGTAGCTGGACCGTTTGGCCTTAATCGTCCGAAGGTCTGCGGTTCGAACCCCGCAGCATACTCGAGGGCGGGACCGTTTCTGCAGCCTCCTCCAGGGGTGACCTGTGGTCTCCGGGGTCCCCCTGGTTGTAGAGCGGTT
>JTEE01000320.1:2348441-2363629 GCA_002896455.3 Chlorella sp. ArM0029B | reverse complement strand
GCTGGGCTGTGCTGTGCTGTGCTGGGCTGTGGTGGGTGCACCTGCAACACCCCAACCTCCAACCCGCACCTGTGCCTTGGGCTCAACCTGCCTGCCTGCCTACCTGCCTGCCTGCCTGCCTGCCTGCCTGCCTGCCTGCCTGCCTGCCTGCCTGCCCGCCTGCCTGCCTGCCTGCCTGCCTGCTTGCCTGCTTGCCAGCCTGCCTGATTGGGGTGTGTCCACCATGGGCACTGCCTGCATGGCATGCACGCTGGGGTCCTCGGGCGTGCACCCTTCCCACGTGTGCACACTTGATCTCCTCCACCTCTCCGCCTCTGCACCTACTTTGTTTCCCACCCGCCCACATGTGCACGTTGCCCAGCAGGCCGCAGCATCTACGATGGCTTTACGTGCGAGGAGGGCGCCACTTGCGACTGTGGCGCAGACTCCTCCAAGGGCTGGACAACCACGTCCTGCGTCCCAGCAAAGTGAAGGGGGACGGAAGGCAATTCGAAGGCACCGACTGCCAGCAAGGGGGCATGCGCCATGCTTGGGGGTGATCCCAGGGCACTACAACGGGTGCCCGCCAAGCGTCTGCCGCCACTGGGGCATATCCTGTGATGATCAGAGTGCACCCTGCGGTGCTGTTCTTCCATACCTGCCCTTAAGGGCAAGCTTGTTTGGCCTCCAGTGCCGGTCCTTCTTCCCGCTGACCCTTCCGTCCTCTTTAATGTGCACAGACCCTGCCAAGCTCTCCTCCCTTTCCGAGCTCGAGCCACAAATTGCCCTCTGTACAGCGCCCCTGCCCTGCAGCCTCTCTAGTCGACTCCCTCTCTCTGTACAGCTCGACTCCCTCTCTCTGTAAAGCTGCACTCTGCCAGCTTCTGTCCGGCCCAGGGCATGCCAGCGGAGAGTGTCTGCTCAGCTCCCTCTCATCAGCAAGCAGGCAATGTGAGCACGGCACAGAGGCAGCAGTGCTGCATCCCAAACCCTCCACCTCACGACCTCACAGTATGTGTGGCAGGCGTCTGGGCCATGCGCACACTGTCATCTGGCGTGTGCCTGCCGCCATATAAAAGCCGACGGATGGGATGCAACACAGGCCGGCATGGCACACACGTCCTGGAGGCAGGCACCGGCCTGCCCTGTGACACCCCCCACCCTCCATGTTACTGATTCCCGTTCTCGAGTGCCAGTGGCAGGCCCAAGGCAGGCTCCTGTGCAGAGTGGCCCATGCCAGCCCGGTGGCCCCTGTCTTCATCACATGCCATCCTTACACGTGCAATCAATCGATTGCAATGAATCAAGTCGTGTGGGCTAAAACACTAGCCCCGTGTCTGCTGAGCCTCAACATGAATCAAAAGCAGTGATTCAAGTCGTTTGGAAAGAAGAAGAAAAAGAAGAAGAACACGAGTCCCATTCCTGCTAGCTAGTAGCTTTCTGAGCCTCATCACGCCTGCACGAGCTTGCCCTGCACATAGTCCACAATCTCCTGCAGGAGCTCACATGGTGGGGGCAGGGGCAGGGGTAAGTGAAACCTTGAAACCGTGCTCAGATTGAATGGGGCAAGCAGTTGGTGTGGCTGCTTGGGCTGGGCAGCAGCGGTGTCACCCGTGCACCCCAACCCATCCTTGCACCCTCCCATCAGCCAGCCAGCGCAGATCACCCGCACAATCAACAATGCACAGCATCCCTGCCGCCCATCCGCCCGCCGCCACTCCGTCTGGCGCCACCTGCCACTCACCCACTTGCCCCAAACTACATTCTGATACACTCACCCCCCACCCTGTCCCGTGAGGCCGTTGCTGGCTCCCGCCTGGACTTGAAATGTACTTGATTGATTAACTCCCCCGCCCCATGCGTACAGCCAGCCAGCCATCCAGCCACCCGCCCAATGATGTTTCTCCTAAAAAATGGATGTAGGATGCATTCACATTTTGATGATGTGTTTTATTGATTGATGTTGCATTATTATCACCTGGTGGCGCTCCAACCCCGCCAGCGGCAGGCGGCTGCCGTCCTTCAAGAAGAACACCACGTCTGCAGGCAGAGGGTGGGGAGCATCGTGTGGGTGCGGGGTGGGGGGCAAGGTGCAAGGTGTGGGAAGTCAGAAGAACAAGGTGCCCCGGGGCGGGGATGCGGGGGGGGGAGCAAGGTGCGGGACATGCATGGCAGGGTGGTGTGGGCATCAGCAGGTGTGGGTACAGCGGAGGCGGGGAGGCAGGGAGCGGAACAACAAAGGCAGCAGGCGACAGCTGGGGACGGCAGGGCGCAGCAGGGCACAGCGTGGCTGGGCACAGCAGGGCACAGCGTGGCGTGGCGGCCTATTCCACAATGAGCATGACGGCTGCAGCGGGCGCTCACCACCCCACAGGCCCAAGGCGCGGGGCGCGCTGCGGATCTCTTGAATTTTGCTGTACTCAACCTGCAGGCAGCGGTGCAGAGCAAAGCAAGTGAAAATGGCGCCACTGTTTTTATTGCTGGTTCCTGGGGTACTCAACCTGCAGGCCGCGGGACAGAGAAACGCGATTGAAATGGCGCCACACCGACCCTCACAAGACCAGAGATGGCCTGGCCTGTGCTCCTTCAACCTCTCGCCCCTCTGCCGTTTCACTACCCCCCAGCTGCCGCCCGCTGCTGCCCCTGCTGCCCCGCTGCACTTCCCCGTCCGCTGGCGCTGCGCCCCTCACCTGCACCTCCCGCTGCAGCACCGGCGAGTTGGTGGTGATGACCAGGCGCTTGTTTGTGAACTTGTAGGACACCCACAGCCGCCGTCCAATCGAGGCAATCGTCAGCGGCTGCAGGCGGGGCAGGGTTGGAAGGGTGGGATGGGGTAGGGTAGGGCAGGGTGGAAGGCGCAGGCGGGCGGCGGGCGGCGGTACCGGTTCGTCCCGGCGGGGGTGAGACTGATCACCATGCTGAGAGGCAAGGCTTTCGTCTGTCCTTTCCTCTGGTGTGTTTTCCTCGTGTGTGTGTGTTGCACCTGGCCTGAGCCCTGCAATCATCCCACGCACCAGGCAGATCAGGGTGGCCCCCAGCGCCACAGACAGCGCCAGCTCAGCGTTGCTGCCGCTGCCTGCACGACGGAAACGCGCAGCCCGCAGGAAATGCAAGGAAGAGTGATCGTTAGTGGAGGGAGTCCCAAGTCATGCAGGCTTCGAGGGCAGTTCGTGATTGCTGGATTCAATGATTGATGGACTGATAAATTGATCGACAGGCGGCAGAAGTTGCACAGGCGCGGTGTATAGTGGTAGCCCGACAAAACCACAGCGGGGATGCAGGTGGGGGAGCAGCTGGGCAGGAATGGTGCCTGCCAAAACATACTCGGGCAGTGTTTAGTTGCACCTTACCCTCATAGAAGACCGTCTCAACTTCGGGCTCAACTTCCGCCGTGCTGCTGGCTGCGGCAGGCTCAGGCGCAGCCTCAGCCTCTGCAAAGTGCCAGCAGGATTGGAAATCAAGAGAACGTAAGAATAAGAAACTGGAGTTTTGACCCTTGGGACCGCAACAGGGACAAGACGCTGGCGAGCCCACACTGCCTGGTTCTGCTGCTGCTGCTGCAGGGCGGGAGGGACGGTGCACAAGGCGCCACCAGGCCTCACCTGCCCGTTGCCGCCAATGCGCGAGGCTTGCGGCACGCCGCGCTGCTCCTGCATGTTGCTGTGGCTGCGCGGCCACAAAGCTCCGCACGGCACGAGGAGCGGGCCGGACCGCCGCAGCAGCCGGCGCGGTGACCGCAACTCGCATTCCAGCCGTGTGGTTCATGTTCGATGGATGCGGATGACTGAATAACAAACCAACGCACGTACTGGGGATGAGCAGGAAGGCGGCGCCGGGCGCAGCAGGACGCGGCGCAGCGTGGTGGGGGCAGCCTCAGGCTCACGTTGGCCCCCGGGGCGGTGCCTGCATGGCATGTTTACATCGCATGGAAGTTTCCAGCAACAGATTGTGTGCGTGCTTGTGGGGATCGTGCCAGACATTGTGTAGCCAAATTACGGTGCGCCTGGCCGGTGCCGAGCAACGCAGCGATGTGTGTTGGCTGCCCTGCCGCGCACCTTGTCTGATGCCACTGATGCCCTGCAGAGGAATGCTGTTGGTGACACTGTCCCCTCCAGTTGAGGCGTCTTCGGTGAT
This sequence comes from Chlorella sp. ArM0029B, assembly GCA_002896455.3. NCBI lineage: Eukaryota > Viridiplantae > Chlorophyta > Trebouxiophyceae > Chlorellales > Chlorellaceae > Chlorella > Chlorella sp. ArM0029B. The sequence goes on along the minus strand of JTEE01000320.1, from coordinate 2,359,516 downwards.
CAAGCGCTGGCAACAGCCCCAGCCTAGCTGCGGAAGCCAGCTCAACGGCGGCGGCGCCCGCGTGGCGGCGCACTGTGGCACAGCACCGCTTGGCAGGACGCAGGACGCCTCGCTGGGCCAGCTTTGATTAAGCATTCGAGCGCCCCACGCTGCAGAGGAGTCGCACGTCGCAATGACCACCATTCTGAAGCAAACGCGCCGGACGGGGTTCCTCGCGGGCGTGGGGGCGGCAGCGGCTATGTACGTCTACAGCAAGGTGCGGGGTCTCGCCCAAGGGCAGGGTCGGGCCGCCATGTGCAGGTGCGGTGGCGGCGTTGGCGGCGGCAGCGGCGGCCGTAGCTGAGGGCAAAGACTGTGGCCCAGCAGCTTCATCACCTGTCCTCACTTTGGCCTCCCCATGCAGAAACACTTGCGGCATGTAACTGAAGACCTTGCAGAGCAGCTGCCGGGCGGCATGCCGCGGCCTGCGGCGCCGCCGGCACAGGTGCGAGCTCGCCTAGCAAAGGCATTTGGGAGCGGCAGCATCTGGTCGGCATGCTGGGGGATCACTCTGATTACAGCTTTCGCATATGTTATCCATTGCTCTTGTATGTATTCACACCACTCTGTTGCCTGCTCATCAACCGTGTCCCCTTGCTGCCTGCAGGCCCCAGAGCCGGTGTTTGGCGCAGCGGCACGGGCCTGGGCGGTGCGGAGATGGAATGAGGTGAGTGCACAGCAGCCGATGCACCCCATGGGAATGCAAGAGCTGCGCATGTGCAGCGTCAGCAGTGCCAGCAACACTGGTGCGCGTCGCATTGCACATCCTGACTAATCTGCTGCCCTGCTGCCTGCCACTGCCCTGTGCCCCGCAGGGTGTGGATGCGGCATTCAAGCCGGTGGTTCAGGCGCTGGCCCGGCGAAACCTGTGACTGTAAACACCTGCCCATCAAGACCCGCAACACTGCGCAGCAGCCAATGGCGCGCAGCTGTACCTTTGCAACCCCTCCTGTACCACCCTGCTCATGCTTCTTCCTCACTGCTTTGCTCCGTTTTGCTGCCGTCCTGCTGACCACCCTTTAACTGCCGCACCACCCAGCGCTGAAACAACAATGACTTGGTTGGTCCTGTCTCAGAAACGGAGTGAGAACTGGGCTCAGAAGCAGCATGCTCACCCTTGCTGTTCATTTGCTTGCCGCACGTCGTGGCCGCCAGCTCAGCGGCGCCCCACCCAGATTGGTCGGGCACCATGCATTGCGATCAGCGTTGGCAACAACTTCCTGGGTGTCATGGAATCGTGAGGTTGCTGGCAGAATGAGCGTGTCCGCCGAAGCTTTGGGCCTCCAGCGCGCAAGTGCTGCTATGTCTCCTCCTGTCCGCAGTTTCGTGCGTACATTGCGCTCTCTTGTTTCCGCGAAGTCATGCAGCGTCCGGGGCGTGCAGCTGGGCAGCCAGCGGCTGGCCGGACGGCCCGCTCAGCAGAGCGCCTTCAGCACCGCCCGCACCACCTGCCTGGCGGCATCCGCGGCTACGGACCAGGTTGAGACTCCGACACAGCCGGCGGGCGGCGAGGCAGGTGCCGCCGCTGCTGCCGCTGCCGCCGTTGGCGGCAAGACCTATCAGAGCACCGCCTACCCTTTCACCGACATTGAGGCCAAGTGGCAGGCGCACTGGGAGGAGCACAAGACCTTCCGCACCCCCGAATTCCATGAGCTCGACACCTCCAAGCCCAAGTTCTATGCCCTCGACATGTTCCCCTACCCCAGGTGGGTGCTGGGCGCCGGGGTGGGCGGGCGGGGCGCAGGCGGGGGCAAGGGTGGGCAGGCGGGGCAGGCAGTGCATCACCCACGCGCCGGCTGACTGATTCTATCTGTAGCCGAAGGTTGTGGCACACACGACGAGGCACTGGGCACTAGCAGCATGCCGGTAGGGCGGGTGCCAGTGCATGCCGGTCACATGGCAGCGGTGCGGCAAGCAGTGGCGTAGCAGGCAGTGGTTGGCAATCATGCCTGTGCCTCCTGCCATGCTGCCGGCCTGCCACATCACAGAGATGCGCTGCCCTGTGCTCCACCTGCACCGGCGCGGGCCTTTACCGTGGGCCACCGTTACAGACGGCTAGCACCGCCACCCTTTGCCTTCTCAACACTGCGCTGCTTGCTCCCTCTTCTTCTATGCACACTGCTGCTTGCTCCCAATTCCCTGTCTCATGCCTTGCTGCTTGCTCCCGGTTTCCTGCCTCAAGCCGCTGCTGCTTGCTCCCTGTGCGTGTGCAGCGGCTCGGGCCTGCACGTGGGCCACCCGGAGGGGTACACTGCCACCGACATTGTCGCCCGCTACAAGCGCATGCGCGGCTACAACGTGCTGCACCCCATGGGATGGGACGCCTTTGGCCTGCCGGCGGAGCAGTACGCCATCCAGACAGGCACCCACCCGGCGGTGACAACTGACAAGAACATTGGGCGGTTCAGGCAGCAGCTGCAGAGCCTGGGCTTCTCCTACGATTGGGAGCGGGAGGTGTCGACCTGCCAGCCCAAGTACTACAAGTGAGGGCGGCTTGCGCGGTTGCAGCTGGATTGCTCAGTTCGTTGTATTGAGCTGCTGGGTTGTGCTGTGTGTTTTGTCGAGCGACTGCATGCTGCGTGGTAGTTGCTGGGAGGAGGTGTCCATCAGACCAAGTGCTACAAGTGAAGGCTGTGCTGTTGCGCTTGTATGATGTCGCTGGATTGTTCGCTTTTACTGTATCAAGCAGCTGGGTTGTTCTGTTGTTGTGTTGAGCACCTAGGTTGTTCGGTTTTGCTGCACCAAGCAGGCTGGTTTGTTTTGTTTTGTTGGAACGAGCAGCTGGGTTGTTCTGCTTGTTGCATTGAGCAGCCGGGTACAGGGCGGTTGCTGGCTGGAGGAGGCGTCCGCCTGCCAGCCCAAGTACCATAAGTGATCAGCGGAAGGCGGCATAATGTGAGCCCTGTAACAGGTGGCGTGCTGCACTATCATCTGACCCCTTCTTTTTGCCCGCCCGCTGCCTCGCTGGCGCCAGGCGGGCCGCCCCCCCCTGCACCCCTGCAACACGCTCTCTGTCTGTATCATGCTGCACATCATCTGACCCATGCTTCCCGCCCGCCCCCTGCCCTGCTGGCGCCAGGTGGACGCAGTGGATCTTCCTGCAGCTCTTCAACAAGGGGCTGGCCTACCAGGCAGAGGTGCCCGTCAACTGGTGCCCCGAGCTGGGCACGGGTGAGCTCCGCCCCTGGGGCTGCAGCAACGCCTGGAGTGCAGGGTCCTGCTGCCGCTGCTGCTGCTGCTGCTGCTGCTGCTCCTGCTGCTGACTTGTGCAATGCCGGGAGTCGGCTGTCCTGCTGACTTGCTGTTGTGCTGGGATGCGGCTGGGTTGCAGCTGGGTTGCAATGGGCTGCAGGGGGCTTGAGCTGTGGGGAGACACCCCTGCCTGCGTGCTCTGCCCCGCAGTCTGCTGCACAGCAAGTGACTGCAGCTTGCCTCCGCCACGTTTCATACAACTGACTTTATCATTGGCACTCGCCCCCGCCTGCCTGCAGTGCTGGCCGGGGAGGTTATTTCGCCGTGCCTCTGCCCCACCTTAAAACTCACGCACTTGCCAATGGGCTGCCCTTGCCCGCCTGCAGTGCTTGCCAACGAGGAGGTGATTGACGGGCTGAGCGAGCGGGGGGGCCACCCGGTGGTGCGCATGCCCATGAAGCAGTGGATGCTCAAAATCACGGCCTACGGGGACAGGTGGGGCGGGGCTCGTAGGGAGAGCATGGAGTTGAAGTGTGTGGTTGGGTGGGGGGAAGTTGGGGCGCTAGAAGACTGGGAGGGGCGCGGCCACGAAGAGGAGGGGCATAAGGCAGGGCCTAGGTGCCTGCTGGGCTTAGGTGGGGAGTCGCTGCCAGGCAGCACCATGCAAAGTGGCATGCAAGCATACAACCCGATCATAAGCATGAGGGTTGATCTGGCCTTGGTGCAGGCTGCTGGTCTGACCTGTGCATAGGGCACAATACCATTTTGACAGCGTGTGTGTCTGTGTGTGGTGGTGGGGGCGGGGGGCGACGCCCTCTGCGACTTTTGCTTCGCCACCCCCACAGTTCATCACAACCTCACTTTGAATGTAGTAAAGCACCGGAGTTTATCTCCGAGGCACACATGTAGATGTACACCCTGACCTCGATTGTTTGTTTCTGACCCTGCTGCAGGCTGCTGTCTGACCTGGACACCGTGGACTGGGCCGACTCGATCAAGGAGATGCAGCGCAACTGGATTGGGCGGTCGGAGGGTGCCACCATCCGCTTCAAGCTGGCGCCGGGGGAGGGCACCAGCGTGGCGGCAGGTGCGGCATGTGATACAGTAATCTTTTGCTGCAATGCATTTCATGGGCAATCGCCGTGGTGTCCTGCGGGTTGGGGGTGGGGAAGAGGTGAGGGCGGGGGAAAAGAAAGGGGGGACAGAGCCGGGTGGGGGAGCTGGTTGGGGGAGCTTTTGGGTCACCATCCGGCTGTAGCTGGCGCCGGGGACGGCACAACCGTGGCGGCAGTTGCAGTGCAGGATGCCATCAACCATTCCTGGGGTTGAGGCGCCGCAGGCCGTGAGCCATGACCTGAGCCTGCCGGCAGCACGGCGCCCCGGCTGCTGCGTGCGCCTGCTGACTTGTCCTCAACGCCGCCGCCCTGTCCCTGTGCCTTCCTGCTTGCTGCCTATCGGTGCCTCTTGCATCCTGTCCTTCACACTCGTGAGCATTGTGCTGAGGTGGCGGCGTGTACGCTGTTCGGTGCCCCCAACATGCCAACACCTTGCCTCCTGGCTCCCCGCTTTCGAAACACCCCCTTCCCTTGCTCCCGCTTTTCAACGCCCCCTTCCCTTGCTCCCGCTTTTCAACACCCTGCTGCCTCCTTGCTTCCCGCTTCCCTCCCATCCCCTCCCCCACAGATGCCGAGGTTGAGGTGTACACCACCCGCCCCGACACGCTGCTGTGACGCGACTTTCAAGCCAACGCCCTGCTATTCCCTCCCCTCCCCTCCCCTCCCCCGCAGATGCCGAGGTTGAGGTGTACACCACCCGTCCCGACACGCTGTTTGGCGCCACCTACATGGTGGTTGCACCCGAGCACCCGCTGCTCAGCCAGCTGGCGAGCGGCCAGCAGGGCGCTGAGGTGGCGGCCTACGTGGAGGCCGCCTCCAAGAAGAGCGACTTTGAGCGCACAGAGCTGGCGTCCAAGCACAAGAGCGGGGTGTTCACGGGTGGGTTGCTGTGGTGGAGTACTTGATGAAGTGCAAGAGAAGAGGAGCAGGGGGCGCGGGGGGGAGGAGGGGTGAGAGTAAGAGCGGGGTGGTGTTTGCAGTTGAGCAGCGTCCAACAAGAGCGACTTTTGAGCGCGCACTGGTGGGTTGCTACGGCACACCGGTTTTATGTGAGTGCTAGAGAAGATGGGCAGAAGAGGTGGGGGACAGCAAGAAGCAGCAGGGCTGCTGGATTGACAGGCGGGGAAGGGGACAGTGTGGAGGGATTTGAGCTGTCGCTGCAAGCACAGCAGCAGGGTTTTCATGAGTGGGTAGGCAAGAAAGGCAGGAGGGATGCTCGAGGGTTTGACTCCCAGGGGAGGATCGAGGAGGGAGAGGCCGGCTGTGGGCATGGCGGGCTGTCTGATGAGCACTGCTGCGCCCCCAGCACCGCACCCCGTGCAAGGAGCACCGCACCTCTTGCCTCCCTCCCTCTTCCTGCCCTCAAACGCGCACACGCTTGCCCTCTTGTTCACCCTCACTGCCCAAAAGACACACAAACACACACGCATACCCACCTGCCCTTCCCGCCTCCCCCCGGCTCCCCTGCTGCCAGGCTCCTATGCTGTCAACCCAGCCACTGGGGAAAGCATCCCCATTTGGGTGGCAGACTATGTGCTGGGAGGCTACGGCAGCGGCGCCATCATGGCTGTGCCAGGTCACGACACCCGGGACCTGGAATTCGCACAGGCATTCAACCTGCCTGTGCGCCAGGTGGTGGCGGCAGCGGCTGTAGGCAATGCAGCCGCCGCCGCCAGCAGCAACAGCAATGGCAGCAGCAGCAATGGCAGCGGCAGCGGCGGGGAGGCGGCGGCGGCGCCAATTGCCGCGTTCACCTCGCCGGGTGTGGCGGTTAACTCCAGCAGCAGCAGCAGCGGGTTGGAACTGGATGGCCTGCCCACAGTGGAGGCCAAGGCGGCAGCGATTGCATGGCTGGAGGGGCAGGGCCTCGGGCACCGCCAGGTGGGCACGCCAGGTTGGGGTGCATGCATTGCTGATGCGCTGTGGAAGGCTGATAAACAAGTTGCTTGCTTGCTTTGTGCTGAGGCGGGGCTACTTGGGGTTGTATGCTGTGCGCTGTGTGCGCGCGTGGTCTCGGCAGAAGCAGCAGCAGCGGCCGGTTGGACTGGGACGGTTTTCCCACAGTTGAGGCCAAGACGGAAGCCATTGCATGGCTGGAGGGGCAGGGGAGAGCAGCAGGCAGCGCCAGGGGGGCTCTTCTTGAAGGGCAGTGTGACAGAACCTAGAGGTGCAGGGCAACTGGGTGTGCGGGGTTGACGGCGTTGAGTGTTTGCGGCGGCAGCGGCAGCGGTGGATGTGTGCGGTGGGCCTGGTTCGGTGGAGGCGCAGGGCATTCTTCACGAACTGGCCCGCCTCTTTCCTCCCATCCCCGTGTGTGTGTGTGTGTGTGCCTGCAGGTCAACTACAAGCTGCGTGACTGGCTGTTTGCACGGCAGCGCTACTGGGGAGAGCCCTTCCCCATTGTGTACCCAGAGGGATCAGACGTGAGTGGGCGGGGGAGGTGCTGAAGTGCGTGCAGGGGTTGGGCCAGAGAGTGGTGGTGCTGAGCTGGTGCTGAGCTGGCGACACATGCTGGCTCCTCTGCCGCCCCGGCTCCTCACTCTCTGAGAGGAATGGACCAACTCGCAGATGTGGCAGGTAAAGCCCCCTGCCCTGCTGCCTATCTTCAATGTCCCATGCATGCCCTTTGCCTCACTGCAGGAGCCTGTTGGCATCAGCGAGTCTGAGCTGCCGCTGGTGCTGCCCGACACAGAAGACTTCAAGCCCTCGGGCACCCCCGACCCTCCGCTGGCCAAGTGCACAGAGTGGGTGCAGACGACCGACCCGCAGGGGCGGCCGGCGCGGCGGGAAACGAGCACCATGCCGCAGTGGGCGGGCAGCTGCTGGTACTACCTGCGGTACATCGACCCCCACAACAACGACAGGTGGGGCATGGGGTGCAGAGGGGTGTATGTGGTGGGCTGGGCTGATGCCGGTACTGCCTGCGGCAAAGCCCATGGGGTCTCACCACAGCAACAGTTGCGGCTGACAGAAGACTGCCGGATTTGTGGCTGTGGGTGCCTGCCTGCAACTCCTCGATTTGGCGTTGGCCTGCACGCAGTGCGCTCTCCACTCTGCAGGTGTAGCCGTGCACCCGTCAGCCGCTTGCCTGCTGCCAACACTCAGTGCTGTACACGCCTTTCTACCTGCCACAAACCCTCTGTCCCTGCAGGGTGGCGGGCGAGGAGGCGGTATGCGTCACTCCCCCAACCTCCCCGTGCATTTTTTGTTCTTCTTCTTTTTGTGGCTCATCATCTTTATTCATGGTATGCCGCAACCTTGCAGGCTGGTGAGCGAGGAGGCTGAGAAGTATTGGATGCCAGTGGACCTGTATGTAGGCGGCGCTGAGCACGCTGTGCTGCACCTCCTCTACTCACGCTTCTGGCACAAGGTGAGGCGGAAGGGTATGCGACTTCAGGGGTTTAGCCACAGGGGATGTTGATTCCAGGTGTTTAGCCACGGGCCGCGTGTTGTGTTTGTGGATGGCTGCCGTTGCCTGTGACCACATCCCTCAATCCTCCACCTGGCAGCACCCGGTGGCGGGGGCGTAGGTTTGTCTGGTTTCTTGGTTGGCGTTGGCTGCTGTGCTTCTGGCACAAGGCCAGGGCACGGCGGAAGCGATGTGGGGTGTAGGTGGGCTGTGCAGGCGGTGTAAGTGGGCTATGCTGACAGAAGGAGAGAGGGGCCTGCAGCTGCCCAGTCTCGTCCTTGCCTCTTGATTTCACCTGTCTTTACCGGCCTTTTTTTAATTCGACATCTCCTTGTCCCGGCCCCACCCCTCCCCCTCATCACAGGTGCTGCGCCACGCTGGCGCATGCACAGCCCACACATCCTGCCCCCTCTCCGCCCTACCTCTCACCTGCCCTCACCTGCCCTCACCTGCCCTTCCTACTTCCCCCATGGCCCCCCTGTCACAGGTGCTGTACGACATTGGCGCCGTGAGCACCCCAGAGCCCTTCCACCGCCTGGTGTCCCAGGGCATGATTCTGGGAGAGGTGGGCGCTTGTGTTGCTGCTGCGCTGTCATTGAATGAACGCATTGATGAGTGAATGACCGAGGTGGGCGCTGGGCGATGCCAACGTGCTGCCCCGTGGCACTTGAGTCGCTAAACGTCTCGTCAGATCGGCAGACGGGCGGGCAGGCACGCGGGGCAACATGCTTGCTGGGCTGCTAGTATGGGCAGCAGCACAACCTGGCTTGTACGCAACAGGCGGAATCGTGGAATGGCTGCTTTGTTGCCAGCTGCAGGACACCGGGGCTTGCTCATGCTTGCTTGCATGGTGTGTGCTGTGCTGTGCAAGCTGAGGATGTGTGACGTCTGTGTGGCCTGCAGGTTGAGTACAGTGTGCACAAGACTGCAAGCGGGGAGTACTGTGCAGAGGGGACCCACGGTGCCCAGGCGACACGGTGAGTGGGTGGACGCAGACGCGGAGTGCAGGGGCGTTGGGATTTGGGAGGCCTTGAGAGCGTGGCGTGTGCATGGCCGGCCGGCCTGCCTGCCCGCGTGCCTGCCTGCCTGCCAGATGAGAGCGGGGGGCTGCCAAGAGTGAGGGGCCTGACCCCGCCCCGGCCGCCGCCCCCACCCCGCCTTGCCTCGTCACCATCCCTCCTCCTCACCAAACTGTGGCGCCATGCCAGGTGCGACAACACCCCACACACCCACCCACCCACTCATTCCGCCATGCAAGGTGCGACCACAATTCATTCATCCACCCATTCCACGCCCTTTGTTCCTTGTGCAGGCTGGACCCTACTGAGGTGGAGCCCGCAGGCGGCGGCGGTTTTGTGCTCAAGTCCGACCCTGCCGTCAAGGTCAGCACCCAGCCTGGCCTGCATCACCAATCATCAAACGATTTGTTTGGGCACATGGGATGTGTGGGTGGGGTCAGTGAGCGCGGCTGTGTGCTCAGGCTGCATCAACACGACGGGTTGGAGGCACCTCGCGTGCCGTCCCAATGTTTAGATGCGGACGCTGGTCGATTTGTTGGGCAAGTGGATGTGTGGGTGGGGTCGCTGAGTGCGGCTGTGTGCTCAGGCAGACCCGCCTGTGGAAGCCAGCTGGATGGGCAGGGCCGGTCTCCCTCTGGCGCCTTTCGCACCTTCCGCCTGCCCCCTTGCCTTGCCTGGCACCATCACTCGCTTGCAGGTTACCTTGCGTCATGAACGACCAGCGCTTGCCCCGTCAATACAATCCATGTTGCATTGCGATGTGCCCCGGTGTTCTGCTACCCACTTGTAGGTCACCCTCGCGGGCCCACAAATTGAGCAATAGCGGGGGCATCCTAATCACCCTTGGGGGCTGCCCATCACTTGAATCCACTACCCCGTTGTGCTGCCTCTCGTGTGCAGGTCAGCTCGCGCGCCCACAAGATGAGCAAGAGCCGGGGCAACGTGATCAACCCGGATGACGTGGTGTGGCAGTACGGGGCCGACAGCCTGAGGCTGTACGAAATGTTCATGGGGCCGCTGCGGGACACAAAGGTGAGGCGGGCGGCATGAATGGTCATGAAAGAAAGAGAAGGCATGCAAGGGGGAAGGGGCCTGGTGGGATGTGGCAGGCAGCCTGCGCTTCCAAGGGGTGGGAGCAGGTGTTTGGGTGTGTGTGTGTGCTGTGCACTCAGTGGAGGGCACTCTATTCAGGGCACTTTTGGTAGACCCCCCCAACCACGGCCGGCCCTGCCAGATGTGGTGCACCAAGGGGATGCCTGCCACTCAGCACGCCCACTACGCTCACCACCTGACCAACCAAGGCATGCTGCTCATATCATACAAACGTACGTCACGCCCTGCCCCGCAGGTGTGGTCCACCAAGGGTGTGGAGGGTGTGCACCGCTTCTTGGCGCGTGTGTACCGCCTGGTGACGGAGCAGCCGCTGACAGAGGCGGAGCCAGACAGGGAGCAGCTGCGCCTGCTGCACCAGTGCATCAAAAAGGTGGGCGGGAGGGTGGGGGGAGGGCTTCTTGATCTTTCTTGTTGTGTGAACCGTTTACTAGTTTCGGTTTGTTTCGTTTCACACATCGAAGCAAACAAGCAGTTGTGATGTCGTGTGTGCTGCCTGGCAACCGAGCAGCTGCGCATGCTGCACCAGTGCATTAAGAAGGCGAGGGAGGCTGGGTTGGGTTGGCTTGTACAACTTGGTGTGTTGTACGATGTGTACTGCCTCGCGGCGTGTGCGGGGTGGGCAGGTGACAAACCCCATGCTGCCTTGACAACCTTCTCTTTGTGCTGCCGCTGGCATGCCCTGGTGTTTACACTACCGGAATGAAAAGGGAACCACTGCTGGCGTTGTGTGCAGGTGACAGAGGAGACTGACAATGCGGTTCAACACGGCGTGTGGCACCTAAACTCCCATGCCAAAGCCTGTTTTTTGTGTGCTGAGGAAACTGAGGAGATTACCGAATGGCGGGTCACCAAATTGCCTCTGCAGGTGACAGAGGAGACTGACGAGATGCGGTTCAACACTGCGCTGGCGGCAATGATGGAGTTTGTGAACGGGGCATACAAGTGGGAGTCACGCCCCAAGGCCGCACTGGAGCCCTTCCTGCTGCTGCTGGCGCCGTATGCGCCACACCTGGGTGAGCGGGGGGAGCTCCTGCTGTGCTGTGCTGTGCTGTGCGCTGTGCTGTGCGCTGCTAGCGCCGTATGCATCACACCTGGGCGAGTGGGGAGATGCTCCTGCTGTGCTGTGCGCTGTGCTGTGCTGTGCTGCTGCTGCTGGCGCCGTATGCACCACGCCAGGGCGAGTGGGGA